>CM045761.1:22948464-23300445 GCA_025200525.1 Camellia lanceoleosa
AAAAGTATTTGGAAGAAATGGAGGCTTACAAGCAGAGGAAGGAGGAAGAGTCTGCCAATCTCAAAAAGAAGATGAAGCAAGAAGGTGCAATTGCTCAAGAAGAAAGAGAAAACCGATGACATAATTTAAAATTTTAATGAGTTTTAAAATGAATTTAAGTTTGATTTATAGACTTAGCAGAGATACAAGGAGGCTTGTTTGGCTTGATTGTAATTATTTTTTCCTTTGACATTCATACAAACATTTTTTTCTTTAACTATTTAACTATTTTGTTCCTTTAACTATTTTTTCTTTTTACTATTTGTTCCTTTACTTTTTTCTTTGGCTTCCAAACAATGTTTAGAGTAACATGTGATTGAATGGTATGGACGGTGAAAAAATCCATTTTGTGCAAATTGTGCAATTGGGATGACCAAAATGTACATCTTTTGTGGTTCTCTCATTGACATTCATACAAACATATAGTGAGATATGGGGTTGTTGGGATTCATTGAAGGCTTCAAGATTGGATATTTTTAAGTGCAACAAGGTAAATTGGTAAAGTGAAAAGATGATGTAGGGATGATAGGTTATCATATAGACAACTTGGAAGGGAAGTATGTCAAAGGAATGAATGTTTTTTGTTGGTGTATGTTCCTTGTGAGGGGTATGACATTTGAAGTGGATAAAATATAAGGAAATTGAAAATGGAGAATATGTAAAGTAGTTACAAAAAAAAAAAAAAAAACTATAATGGTGCCTTTGTCAAATGGGGAAGATTAATGCCAAAGTGCATAACTTGGGAGTTGTTGCAACCTGTAGAACTACTTTAAATTTTGTTTATTAGTTTTACAATATAATATTGTAAAACAATACTAATGCATTTTGAATTAAATATTTCACATTAAAAAATGTCTAGAACACACAGTCTACAAACTGAATTATTTGGTGGTAAAATGAATGTAGTTTAGTACAGAAAGTTGTCATATTGAATTATAATTTTGTAATGTAGTTCATGATGTTAAAGTCATATTAAACTGTTTGAATTGGTAGCAATTAGTTTAAGGAGGTAAAGAGTAGTGATTGTGATAGCATTTGGTCTTAGATCTTCTTTTTTTAGGTGCTTCAAATTTTCTTATGTTATTTTGTTTCTCAGTTACTGAAACATCGAATTAACTCTGCCTAACTCTGTCCAGAACTTTGAAACTTGTTCTTTATATTTGTTTCTAGACTTCCTTGTATAGTTTTACTTCATGAGATGGCATAGTGATTTCAACTTGGTATACTGCTTCTAAGTGTACTTAACTCTTTCAATTGTTTTGAGAGCTTAATCACGGAAGGACAAGCAAATCTTAAATACTTAGATGTGTTCTATTACTACGCAAAGCAACCTATTACAAGAAATTGCAAACTATGATAGCTGTTTATTGATTGGCATTGATGACTTAGGTCTTGATCAATTATTCGAAGCATCCAATTTTATGAGACCAAAGGATCAGGCCTTACTTTGCCTTGAGAGCAGAAAACTGTGAATTGATGCAAATTGTTTGGTTTATGTACAAGTTGAGATCTGTGTACCACTGTTCAGATATGGTATATTATGTCTGTTTCACCTCAAAAGTGCTCAATTTGTGTTTGAAAGGAATGGCTAGAGTTAGGTCTCAAGTTCTTATGTTGTGGGTTCAAACATGAGGGTAGCCACTTTATATATAATAATGTCAAAAGTTAGGTCTGTACTCAATTTATTCTCCTAGACCCCCATCTAAGGGGGATTAAACTGGGTGTACTTTTGTTTTTTGTGTGATTCTGTTTAGTCGACTAGAATGGCTATTTAGATTAATCAGAAAGTAATGCTTGTTCTGTGAAATATATGGAACTTGATAAAATATTGGAATGAAATTGTCCAGAAGTTGGTCTTTAATTGGGATAATTAATCTCAGTCATATGACTCATATTATAATGTCTGTTGCCAAACCTGGCTTGTTATATGGGAGCTTAGCCTCTAGAAAATGTAGAAGTGTTTATATTGAATCATGGTAGCATAAATAAGGTTGAATAGCGGGTCCATGCTTTTTGAATATATTATTTTTCTTTCTTTTTTCTTTGGCCTGTTGTTTTCCTAGTACATAGCTTTGGTGCTTGCTCCCTTTTCCACTTTCGAAAGCTTATTTGAGATTTTCATGTGAGATGCATGAAATTGTTGTGCTGCCTGACATGTAGGTGCCACAGACAAGTGCCCCGCTCCCTACTGCTGTCATGTTTCATTATTTTCCATTTTGTTTGCTGTCATGTTTTCCTCATGGACTAAGACTAAAAGTATAATACTTCGCATTGGAATAGTAATTATGGAAACGACTATCAGATTTTGAATGTTGGAAGTAGACATGTCTAGGAACTTTTATTTGATTTTTATTGATTACAAACTCTGAAAGCTCGCTGTTGGAAGTTATACAATTAGATAGACAATCCTTTCATTATCCTGAAATGTACTCGATATTTCACTAAGTTTTTTCATTAATGCATTTGTTTTGTAGCTTTTCTCATTATTATGGCAGACTGACTTGTAGTGATAGAACATCCTCGGCACTGACTACTTTGCATAAATGCGCAGAGTTTCTTTGGTCCCTTCACTGGCAATGGAAAACCTATCATTTTGTTTGATTAAAACTGACAGTCTGATAGTGACCATCATTCATTCCACAAACTGGTGATCTCTATGATTTTGTTTTACTACATTAGTTGGTACGTAATAATTTTTTACTTCGGTCATTGCAGATTGTGCCAGCAACTGGCATCCCTGATGGCTGGATGGGATTTGATATTGGACCGGACTCTATTAAGACATTTAATGATGCTTTGGACACTACCAAAACTGTTATTTGGAATGGACCAATGTGAGTGTTTGAGTTTGAGAAGTTTGCTGCTGGAACAGAGGTGTGCAATAATTTTCTTGCTTGTTTTTTTGGTTTAATTTATCAAAAAATGGATGAATCATATTGTACACGTGCACGTAATGATACATGTGAAAAAATTCATATGCCTTGGGGGGATGACAATGGGGTTGGGTCTGGGACGATATGGTGCCGCTTTTGCCTAACTTACCGAATAAAGTCTTGGCTGGGAATTACTGAGAATTTGCTTTTATGTATGTTTGATTTTATTCATCTTACCCTCAAATTGAATGCAGTAGATAAATTTTGCATTGCTTAAGCGAAGAAAACTTGATCATGCATTCAACCGAGTCCAGTTCTAACATGTACAAATCGTTGGACTATGTTATGCAAAGAGCCCATCAGAAGAGGGAGAAATAGTAAAGATTACCTGATTTACCTGATCCCATTGCAATCCCTATATTTCTGCTGTTGAATGAATCAATGGTGGGTTAAAGTCTGTAACTGCTATTGCAGGCAATTGCAAAGAAGTTAGCTGAACTCAGCGGGACGGGACTGCCAACCATAATTGCAGGTGGAGACTCTGTTGCAGCTGTAGAACACGTAGGAGTTGGTGATGTGATGACCCACATACCAACAGGTGGTGCTGCCAGTCCGGAGTTGTTGGAAGGCAAAGAGCTACCTGGTGACCTTGCTCTTGATGAAGCGACACTAGTTACTGCATAAGACAAGTTTCATACGATTTTTCCCCCCCACCCATCCACCCCCCTACATTTTGGTAGCTTTTACATTTTGTTCTTGTAACTGAAATTCAAGCAAATATTGATTTTGTATTCCAAAATCATGCAGAAGGCTCCACTCATGCAGAGAAAGGAAGGTTTAAATGTTAGGCCAAAAAGTACGATGCTCGAAAAGGCCATTAGGGAGTTGGAGAAGATGGTTGCAGAATGTACGTTTGAGTATTTCTTTCTATTAAAGTGTACAGTTGTAATTATTCATTGAATCATTACTATAAAGCACATAATCAATTAATTGTGTGTCTCTTTGTAAATATCAGCAAGACCACCAATTATGGAAGTTCAGGATGCTGATATTTCATCTCAGGCAGTCAAGCGGAAGTTGCCACATGAAGTAAAGCAGAAGCTGGCCAAAGTTGCTAGACTAGCGGTACTAGAAAGTTAACATGACAATTATATGATCCTTGGTTTGTGGTCTTGTACCCACATTTTCTTTTTGTTAACTTCTCATCGTGGTCTTTAAAGAAATAAAAAAAATTGTCTTTTACTTGTTGGGTTAAATATAAACATTTATTATTTGGTGGTTGCAGCAAGCAAACCATGGAAAATATATGGATAGAGCTGGTCAATCGTCTTATGAGTATTGTTGGCCGCATGGTACAATTGAGGACGTTAGAGGTATTTATTTTTTGGGGAGAATTAATGTTTGATTCTTTAATAAATGTTGCTTCATTTTCTTGTTGATGTTAACTCTCACCCAAGGTCTACTTCACTTAACTGGGTATGGCTTGGGTGGTAATTGTGATTGTTAGAATGATTGAAAGTGGTCATGTGAATCTGAATAATGATTATTTGACAACTTGTTAGGATGATTCTGGACAAATCTCAAAAATAATTTTTGGGAACAGCTTGACATTTTTTGATCCTTTAGAAAATATTTGATGATGACACTGGTGATAATAAGTTTTGAAACTAAATTTTTTTATTTATTTGTTTTGATGGTTTGTTTGCATTAGAAGTGTTTTCTTGACAGTAATTTCCTTATTTCTATTGACTCTTTAGTCGATTTTTTCATTTTTTGGATTTCGTTTATCAACATTGTTCTTCATTTTGTGTCAAAATTTGTTTGATATCATTTTTTTCTCCTGTGTTCATGTGAACGATTTCTGTGTGTTCATTTTTTTTCTCCTGTGTCAACGATTTTATGTGTGCTTTTACTTAAATCAAATTTAGATGTATTTTTTGAATTAATTATAGCTAGATGATGGCCAAAATTATGTCCAATATTTGATTGAATGATTTTTGTTTTGATAGGCAAATCTGATAAAATTTCAAAATGGTGATGTGAAGTTTTAATAAACCTAAATCTTGAATTGTTCAGCCAACTATTTGGCTGGTCAACTGATATATGGATGTCTGTTTTGGCATTCCTTCTAACCATGTTGATCTGAACTTAGCCCATTACCTGTCCATTGCAACTTTTGTTCTTTATAAATTCATAAAGAAACAAAATATTGCTTATTTGATTTTATTTTTCATGATATACATCTGAAATCCATTTTTACTTTCAAACTTGCAGATTGAGCAAGGAATTTTGGACTTGTTAGCACTCGACTCTATCTCAGGTATTATACCAGATTTAACTTTTCTCTGGGAAAATTTTGTTGTATGTTGTTTCAGAAAACCATTTCAGTTATGCGTTCTGTTTCTTGCTCTTTGGTGGTGGTCACGCAGATGTAAACCTGTTTCCTAATGTTGATAGCTCCTGGAAAGTATGTAAGAGAACTCTTCTCTATGATTGTTCATGCTCTCATGCTAGTTTTGCTACTTTTTCCATTATCAGTTTCCATGTACTACATATTTTTGTAACAAATTGTGGAATGTTGCTGTTGTGATTCTGGTGATAGGCATTACATATTCATATATAGTTGTGATTCTGGTGATTGGCTAGAATGTTGCTGTTGTGATTCTGGTGGGAATTGGTAGATCTGTGACAAACATGTATACATCTCTTTTGCTTAAATTTTGTATGTTAATATTAATATTGACAGGTATGCTTATCTGTGGTGGAAAGACAAGGTTATAAACTCTACAAAGAAAAGAAAAGCAGGGCTGTGCCCTATGACTCCGGAGGAAGCGGCTTTGACATTGCGAGCACTGGACACTGATTGAAACATCCAGATTTATATTGCTGCTGGAGATATATATGGAGGGAAGACGAGGTTGGCGAGTCTAGCAGTGGCTTTTCCAAATTTGGTTAGTAAATTTGAGTTAAAGCCTCAAAGAACTGCTACCAGCTGTGTACAATCTATCTGACTTTTAATAGGGTTTGAGAGTTTTTGACATTAAAATTTGGGTAAATTTGGGTTTATGTGATGTGTGAAACAGGTGGAGAAGGAAACATTACTTAAACCCTCAGAGCTATTGCCATTCCAGAACCATTCATCTCAAATGGCAGCATTGGATTATATTGTTTCAGTTGAGAGTGATATATTTGTCCCAACATATGGAGGCAACATGGCATTAGTTGTTGAAGGCCATAGAAGGTATCTACTACAGTGAAATGAAATGCTTCAATTTATTAATAAGAAAATGGCTTCTCTCCCCAGGCCTCTCAGGTCCAAAGCACTTGACACCACTACAGGAAAAAGGGGTTTAGGCGACGTTTTTTTAACGACGCATTTTTAAACGTCACGCTTTTTAATATTTAACGACGTTTTATAAAATGTCGCATATTTGTTTAACAAAATGGTACTGTTTTATAATAGGAAACGCCTCCAAATGTGTTGTGCCTCACGCGCTTGGTCTCCTCTTTTCAAACCCTAATTTTGAATCCGAGACTCACTTAAGATCCAAATCTCAAGCGCACTCTCTCTCTGAGCGATTTCGAAGCTCTACCGCTTGTTCATTCTCAGAGCAAGGTAGCGAGCACCAACGAAGGTTCAAAATCTCTCAGTGATTTCATCGCTAAATCTACTTTCTCTCTCTAAATCTCTCTCTCTCTCTCTCTCTCAACCCTCTCTAAACCGTTATCAGAGCGATTCAGAAATTCATCTCAGTGATTTCATCGCAGAGATTCAGAGCGATTTCATTTTAGTGATTTCATTGCAGAGATTCAGAGATTCAGATCGGTCTGCACCATCATCTGTACTATCGTCGACTAAGGTGAGCTCCACCGTCTCTCTCTCTCTCTCTGAAGCTCTTCCTTCCCCCTCTCTCTCTCTCTCTCTCTCTCTATTTTAGTGATTGATGAGTTGTATGTGATCTGTTTTAGTAATTGTTTTTCACTGATGAGTTGTATATGCTCTGTTATCACTCCATCTCATTGACTGTGGTTTGTTTGAGGGAATTCTGCTTAGTATTTGTGGAGTTTGGAATATGATTCTTGTGACCTCAAAAAGCGGATTAATGGTTAAATATTTTATTTCTCACTACCTAGCCCTTTGACCTAATAATTATTTGTTGTATATGTAGTGGAATTAGTCAGGGCAAAGCTTCTAGTAAATATATATATATATATATATGGGCATTTGTATAACATGCATACAGAAACCCAAGGGAACAAGGACACACTACTATACTTGGGGATCCCAAATCCTATTATCCTTTGATTTTGGGTTCAATTTAATGAATGGTTTTGGATGGAATTTACCTCTGTTAGTTAATAAATGGGTTTTTTAATTAAAAAAATTATTTATAGATTTATCTTGAAAGAATAACTAGAAGAGTGGTTTCCAATGGAAGAAAGTCGACCAATATATATGTCTGTATGTGTGTGTGTGAATGAAGTCCTATCTAGGTTGATCATTTTGAAGTTTCTAATCATTTGTCTCCATTGAGGTGCAAAACTTCTACGTGTAAGTTTCTGTAAGAAATATTTGGTTCCACAAAAGAGAGGGACTTCTTTAAGATTATTGATCTTAATAGTCTGCTGCTATCTGCATAGGTGACTCTGTTTGCAGTTCACTGTGCTGGCTGCTTGTACTATCACCTTGCTGCTCAATCTCGATCCTGATGTAAGCAGAGTCAGTTCCTTTTTTTCTGTATTCGTTTAAAAAATGTTGCATTGTGTGATATTTGATACATGTATCATATATATACACGCATGTATAGTTAAATTACGAAAGCGCAAAGAACTATGTAAGAGTTTGGAGTGAAATTGAAAAGACAATTTGATCTAAAACTGTTGATGAAATTGGAACTGATTTAACTGTGTTGTCACTAGTTATAGATCCAGGATACTATTTCTCTTTTGGAACGAACTACATTCTCTTTTAGATTAATCATTTTATTACTAAATTTTTTTAGTGAATGGAACAGTATATTCTTGTAGATCACACTGTAAAATGTCAGTCTGGTTAGATTAGAATTTAGAACTTGGTGCTTTGCTTGATGCTTTTGCTGTTTTCTGTACTCTGTTTACTTGCTAAGAAAGCATAAGAAAAGGCATACGAGGATGGGATAAAACTCTGCTTGTAGAATATTATACTAATATTATCATATTTTAGTCATCCAAACGGTTAGTTATTACAATAACTATTTCAACAAAATTCTTTAAGACTAGTTATTACAATAGCTATTTTAACATAACCCTTTTAAGGCTAGCTACATTTTAAAAGCTTTGGGAGGTTTCTTTAAATAGTTTGTGGGTGTAAATAGGTAAAATAAAGTATGTAGATAAAGAAAGGGATTAGACAAAATGAAGATTACTTTTTTTGTATTTTAACTAGTAAAAAATGAAGAGTATGGTTGGAGTTGCTTTTAAGGACCATTAAATGTGTTTTGCTTTTCATTGGTTACTGAATGCATTTATTTCTGGGAATTTTGCACTAATTTGGCACATTTGCTTAAAATAAAATAAGGTAACCTCACTATGGACCTTAAAATCTTCAAATTTCATGGTCGATCATTGTGATGCAGAGGACTACATTGTTGGATGTTTATGTAAAATCAGCTGAAATGTGTGTAGCATTTGATCCATGAGTTTGGGTTCCTCATGTCCTAGTAAAAAATGCTTGGAAAATGTGGGTTTTGTTGCTCTGCTCTTTCTTTTTAAACTTGTAAGGTGGAATTTTATGCTTATGGGTATTTAGAAACTTTAATCTTTATAATGAGTTGATTTGAGGAAGTGGTTTTGTATTCTTCACAGAGTGTTCTGGGAATTATACTTGGAGGTGGAGCTGGGACTCGCCTTTACCCTCTTACAAAGGAGAGAGCAAAACCAACTGTTCCTTTAGGAGCAAATTATCACCTGATTGACATTCCGGTCAGCAATTGCCTGAACAGCAACATATCAAAGATCTATGTTCTTACACAATTCAATTCTGCATCTCTAAATCGTCACCTTTCACGGGGCATACGCAAGTAACATGGGTGGCTACAAGAATGAAGGTTTTGTTGAAGTTCTTGCTGCTCAGCGAAGCCCAGAGAACTCCAATTGGTTCCAGGTAGTATACAATCTGAACTCTAAACCTTCCAGTCTTATACTGTGCAGCAGCTTTTCATTTCTGTGAGATTCCATTTAAAGTTGACAATTTGTCTGTATACCATTAGTGCCGGCATTTTCTGTGCATTTGATAGATGAGTTATGCACATGCATTAAGATGAAAGTTTAATTGTGTCCTCTTTAATATGCCAGACCAAAATTACCAAGTTCAGATCATCCTGATAATTGAAATTAAATCATTCCTGATTTATCTTGCAAGTGTCCTTAAGAATTGGACTAGTTCGACGAACACCATTTATGTTATTGCAAGTGTCAACTATTATGGTTTGATGCAAATATTTGTCAATCTATTGAGTGATCAGTAGTTATTTATTTGGTTTAGACATGTATTTGGAATAGAGTAGTACTAGTAGAGTCAAAATCTACTTTGTGGAACTAGGGATTGCAAATGGTTCTAGCTAATTTTTAGGAGTAAAGTTTGTGAATCTTTTGTACTTATTCCAGTTACAAGATTAGGGGCTTTAAGCAGGAAATAAGAGTGAAAGATGTGACTGTAAAAGGAACTTACTGTCTACATACAAATAAATAAGGAAATTAATTGTTCCGATGAGTAATACATAAAAATATTGTGAATAATGAATGATAGAATGCTTTTGAGCTTACAAATTAATATATATTATAGATTCACTAAAAAAACATATCAAAGCAAACAAATCATATATTTACAGTGAGTGAACATTAATATTTTTCTTCTATGAACCAAACTTGTTGCCATTGAAGGGTGAAAAACATAAAAACAAAGGCAACTAAAAGAGAGAAAAACAAACAAATCCTGAATTTCTAGTGGAGTATTTCCTTGTTACTTTATTGGCCTGAAAGTTAATTGGAAACCTACAAGTTTTGGAATGAAAAAACCCCAATACACAACTTTCTAATTTCGTTCATACTAAATTAAGGGCTGACATTATTATATAGTATAGAAGCATAAAAGTATATATCGTATAGATGAAAAGAAAACCAAACATAACTAAATATAATTATGGGTTTCCTGCAACTGTATAACACAACAAAGGAAATCTTTTACCAATATATGACTTTGTTTTCAATTGAAACTTATAATCCTTTTGCTGTATAGGAATTTGGTTCAAGTTTCAAATATATAAAAATAGCTTTATACATGATGCTGGAAAGTTATCTCTATGATCATTCAAATTAGAACCTCAATTAAGAACTATTCTATAGCAGCATAAGTTAAATAGATGAGGTGAATATAAATTGATTGTGAATTGGCCAGACCCAAGTTTTACATTCATTCTTAGATTCAGTAAATGCTTATATACAGAGAATTCATCATGGTTCAGTAGTTGTCTGTAGCATTTCTGTTTCTGAAGTTTGATTTTCTTCACTCTTCTGCTGCTGCTTGCTATATAGAAGTAGGAAACCCCTTTCTCTGCTTGAAATATATTTTTCTATATTTTTCTGTGTAACCTAGATGAAATATATATATATATATATGCATTTATGTGATGTTTGTTGTTTGAACCTATTCAGAACACAGTAACAGTTTTTACTAATATTCATTCATCTTTAAAAAAATGCTCCATTTCAAATTTGTCATTGATTTATAGAATTTATGAATTTCTTTTACTAGACATTCAAAACTGGTTATGAACATTTTAATGGGGTTCTTTTCTTTGGCACATGGACTTTGTGTTTTGTTGCTCATTGATGCTTGATCTGTATAAAATGTCATCCAAGTACATTTGGTGCCAATCTATTGGAAATTCATAGCTTTCTTATAAATTAACAGTTAATGATTGTTTTATGGAGTAGTTGTTTATAGAGGGCTGCTAGATTGAAAATTATAGCCCTCTAATTGTTTGTTCTAAAGCCTGAATAAAGGTAACTTGGTACAAAAGATGTATTGATGTCTTTGGTTCATCAACACATCTTGATGGTCTCTGAATAATGAATTTTCTGGATTCAAACATTAGGATTCAAATTGATTGTTTACAAGCTCTGTCAGATCATATGGATTGGACCATGAATTGGAAAACACGTGTCCATGTTCCCACATATTTTTCTACTAGCAAATGTGTTTGATAATTGAGGAATACTAGTTTCTTTTTGGTTTTTAGATCTTTTTAGATTTTGGACTATTACAAAGAGGTTTCTCATTGTTGCTACCAACAGCTAATGAGTAAAGCTTAAGTTTGTTTTGTTTACTAGTCACTTGGTATTTGAGACCAGTGAAGATTACAGATTCTGATTCGTGAAGTCACAATTATTATAAACTTATTACTATCTGATAGAAGCATGTTAAAATATTTTTTTTCTTACTTTTTTTGCAGTTTCAAAGCCTCAAAAATGACTAATTTATTTAAATTGTTCTTCCAGGTACAAAACCTTCTTCAACAGATGGTGAGTTGTGTAATGTAGATCTTATGTTTTATAGCTGTAACACTTCTACCATTATTGATTTATGCACTTTACCTAATTTGGCTTCCATATTTTGATGCAGGCATCTGGACCAATGAAGATTACAGATTCTATGCTACATCAACTGGGTTCAGTGAATTTAGTAGCAAGGACAAGACATTAAATTAAATCAAAATTCATGGGGTTTGTCTTAATGTTTTTCTTGTTATTTTTTGGCAAATGTTAAAACATGATTTATGGATATGTTATTTTGTAGTTAGTGGTAATTGTATATTAAATTGTATGGGAAAGTGAATTAATGCTGTATTTGCTACCTGACAGCTTTTCATATAATTGGTTTATCTTTTGACAAATGTTCATTTGAATAGGAACGAGAATTATTGATTCATATTAGTACTATTTTTCAATTTTATTACAGGTATTTTTTGGTTCAACCACATAGAATTAGCACAATTTAAAAAAAATAAATTAAAAAATAAAGATATAATGGCGTTTTTGAAAATGCCACTATACAGTCAACAGTTATATTTTTAAAATCCAAAAAAAGCTATGACAACGTTTTTGAAACGTCGCTAAAAATTGTAAAACGTTATGTATCACATTTAGCGGCGTTCGCCTATAACCATTTAACGACGTTTTTAAAGAGCCCCAATGTTATAGCGACGGCCGCATCTTCGACGTTTGGTGCTAAGCTCTACAAAAAGAATTAACGGCGTTTTTGATACCTATAGCGGCGTTTTGTAAACGCCGCTAAAAGCTGAATTTCTTGTAGTGCACACAGATATAGAAGCTTGACCTATTATAGCTATATACCTGCATATGGAGTATTTGAAAAGAGCAGTGATATACAAACAACAGAAAATCTATACATAATGATTTGGCTGGATTTTGAGCCTATCATTTAAAACAAAGAAGCCGTTGAGATGTCTTTAATTACCAAAATAAAACTGTCACATCATTTATGGTATAAAATTTTGTTCACGAATTTTGGTGGAATAGCATTTTCCGTATGAAAATGATCTACCTGTTCCATCTTATATGGTATTGCGTAATGTATTGTATTGAATTGTCAAGTTCCTGGATTCAAGAAAACATTGTTATTTTCTTTTTTATTTTTTTCATATATATCCCACTCTCTGCTCCTCACAACATTCCAAATCCTTAGCTAGTTTTTGTTTTTCCAATGAAGTTTTTTTTTGCTTCCTTTAATTTGCGTCTTTGATTTACCCCAAAAAATAGAGAGGTTGGAGCTTTGAACTTTGTCCCAGTTCAGTGATGTAAAGTGCAAATTTAAACTCATATAAATGAATCTGATTTATATCAAAAGAAAAACGGTGAGTTTGAAGGAGTGATGGGGTTTTTTGTTTTTTTGGTAAGAAGAGTGATTAAATGATTAATTGTTAGTAATTGCTTTTTTGTGCCTAACACAAGGTTTGATTTTAGTTTAATCTTTGTTAACTCTTGAATATTGATAGTGAATTTTGGGCGGCTTTGTGTACTAAGATTTATGTGTGATTGTTGCAGATACTACAATTGGCACATTAAATTGCAATCTATTAAATTAATCTATCATTGGATAATTTTTCATTGGTAATCTATTTGAGAGTTTGGCCTATTCTATGCAGGTTCTGCAAGCTTGCATCGATTTGAAGCTTGGGAGCTCTTTGCTAGATTTTGAATTTTGAATGCCATTTCAAAGAAGCCCTTGAAAAGAAAATACAATGAGTTGAGTTGTTTTGTTATGTAGCTAGATATAACTCCAATTACAATCTGTTCATTAAATAGTTGAATGCTACAAACAATGCTTATGGCACTAGCCTTATAAATTGGAAATGATACTTTTGAAATCTCTATCCGTTTATGATGTACAATCAATACATTACATACTAATGAATCAGAGCATGGTATTTGTTTGTTATTGAAATATTTTTTGATTAAGCTTCTTTGAATGTGATGAGCATTTTATTTTATTTTTTTTGGTGTAATTGAATTTTAATTTGGAGATGAGAAGATGGTCTGGTGATATGTTTGATATTTTCTATTTGCTTGTTGAAAAATTGATGTTCAAACTAGTATTTTTAGAGGAATTGTTACAAAAAAAAAAATTATCAAACTTTTAGAGACCAATTTTAGTTGTTTCAAAAAAATTATAACCTTTACACACCATTTTCATTTGTCCCCAAAACTGAAACTTCTAGAGACCATTTTCATTTGTCCCCAAAACTAAAATTTTTAGAGACTAATTTCTATTGTCTCAAAAATTAATTTTTTTTTGTCTCCATAACTACTTCATTTGCTCTGGATTGTAATTAGACTTTTAAAGACAAATTTTGGTTGTCTCATAATCAAAACTTTCAGCAATCACATTTTTTTTGTCTCTACAAGTCTATTTATAGTGACAAATGCAAAATGTTGTTTCTAAAAGTCATTTTTTGACTTTTCTAGAAGGGCCATTTGGGACAAACTTCGCGACGGAGAAAATTAATTGGCTAAAGTTTTTTCCAACAAATATTACACTTTTAGGGACGAAATAAATTTGTCTCTAAAAAGTTGATTTCTTGTGGTATACAAACAAATTTGTAGTTGTTTCTATATTGCACATCAAGTTGTTGAAAAACAGCATCGTTGAACCATATTCTGCGAAAAAGAAAAAATAGTTGATTTTTTCGAGGAAAATGATATAGAATCACTTTCTAAACCCACTAATGTGTAAAAAAGATGATTGGATGATGATTAAAGAAAATAGGAGAGAGAGAGAGAGAGAGTTATCTTAGATATTTAATAGTTTGCCACATCATTGGATTTGAGAAGTGACTAACTTTTAGGTTAGAGTAGCACTATTTTTTCAATCATTTTGGGTATGGAATTTACTCACAGAGTTGGTGTTGTATTTATGACATGAGAAATACTTGATTTTACAAGCTTTACACGTATTTCTCCTTATCACTATTTAATCTCTAATGTTTTCATCATGTCTGACCAATTTCCATTAAGATGGCCATAAGAGAAATGGAAAGGGAGAGATGAATCATTAGAAGTACTATCTCTATCAATTGCAGAGAAAAGAATACTTCTATAAAAGAGACTCAAATTTTATATCTCAACTACCAAACAAGAAAGAGATATAGAGAGAAATATGAAGCCAGTAACTTTTATAAAAGAGACTCAAATTTTAGTCAGTCTTACCATTGCGGCAGCTTGACTTGCAATTTTGAACAATTGTTGATAAGTTCAGCAAAATAAGAATGTCCAGTGATCTATTATTATTTTGATGCTGATTGCATGTATTCATTCCATCAGAAAAGTTGCCTAGCCCAGTTGACAAATACAATATCTTATTAACTACAATACTTGTCCTTATTAAATATAGGTTCACCTTTCAAAGAAAAAGAAGAAGAAGAATAAGAAGGAGAAGAACTAACATGGTAAAAGTACTAACATCACTAATTTTTAATTTCTCACTTTTCTAAATCTATTAAGACATGATGTGATTTCGTTGAAAATTGGTGGATAATTGTAGATTGTGTATTTGATGTGATTGTGATTTTGAGGTAGTATGTGCTAGAGTTTTTATGATGTATACAAGCTAATTCCATTTGGGTTTTGCTTAATTTTATTGTATGAAAATTGATGGTATGAAAACACACACTTTGAAATAGACATGTGTTGTATAGACATAGAGAATTTCTTCAGGTTAGAATGAGCTGGAATGCATGTGTCGTAGCCTTGAGTTAATGCTTTTGGATAGTTTGCTTTAGTTGGCAATAGTGGTTAGTTTTATCTGGTATTAATACAAACATATAGGATTTCTTCTCTATTCTCCATGCATAAGCTTTTATTACACATAATGATATATTACTCATGTGGACAAATGTGTTTTAGAACATTCTGATTATGTTCCAAGCCATATAGGTGATTTGCATTGAGCTGGTCATTGTTTTCGTGCTGAGAAACCTGTGTTATCTTAGGAACTAAATGCTTTGTGTCCGAAGTGGAAAACTTTCCATTTTAAGTAATTTGTGCATTAATTGAAGTAGAATATTTTATGTGTAATCTTAGGAACTAAATGCTCTGTGTCTGAAGTGGAAAACTTTCCATTTTAAGTAATTTGTGCATTAATTGAAGTAGAATATTTTATGCATTTTTTTGCACTAACGTTATATTGTAACTCCTAGGCAATTCATATTAATATTTGGAAGAGTATTGTAATATTTTTCAGATTTGTATTTGCATTCATGTTAACATAGTAAGTGCCTGTTTTAGTTGCTTGTGTTACTGATAGTGTGAGATGTGTGTAGCTACTTTTCTTTTTGTGCGTGCTTTGGCATTAATATTCTTAGTAATCTTGTGTAGCTTATTTTTCTTTTTTCAGGGAAACAATACGTTGAGTATGACATGGGATTGTGTACTTTCTAATAGTTTGAAATACCCAAGGTTAATTTGACCTAATGTGACTATTTAAAATAACATTCAGTAGCTGGAACTTCTCATATTTATTTTTGTTATCTATTCACTGCACATCGTTTATTGGCTTTGTTTTTATTATTATTATGATTGGCAGAGACCGAGAGGATTGAAGGCCATGGAAAGCAGCATGGAGAGTGATTTAGAATGACGGTGAAGGATGGATGGGGCTTTTCTTTGAATTTTTATTTATCTTATTTTTCTTTTTTTTTCCCTTGATCTAATTGGGGAGTTGGGTGTTTTGGTTTACTTTCTTCTTATTTTTTGTGTTAAATGGGGGAGTGGTGAGAGAGAGAAGGGGGTAATGTTATTTTGTGGCTTTATATACAAGGTAGTAATTTTTTATTAAGAATTGTGAATTCAATTTTTGGATATGTTATTTTTGTGGGTTATGGTGATTGAATATTAAATTGAATAATGTTGTATTTGCTATTTGAATGGGAGTTATTATTTCATATTAGTGCTATTCAGTTTTATTACAAGTGTTCTTTCAGTTCAATCACATAAAATTAGCATAATTTCAAAAAAAAAGAAAAAAGAAAAAAAAGATAAGACGTTCTAAAACGCCACTATCATACTAACGGTTAGAATTTTTAAAATTAAAAAACTATGACGGTGTTTAAAAACATCACTAAAACCATAATGACGCCACAAAGATCATTATATAAAAATGAGATTCCAACCAACCTCCACCATTTTGCCAACATCTAACCACCAACAAATCTAAGGGCACTTTTGGTATTAAGACTGGGAATTGTTGAAATTAATTTAAAAGTTAAAAATTATTAAAAAAATATTAAAAAATTAACAAAATATATTAAAAAAATTAAAAATTTTATTTTCTTTTTATTTTTTAGTGAAAATTGTTGAAAAATCTAAACTAAGAAGGATATAATGTATTAAATTTAGTGTATATTTTTTATTAGTGAAATATTCACATTTTGTGAAATAGTTTGGTGAGATATAGAAAAGCAGAAAGCATGCAGTGTATAAGCAGATACAGAGAATGCAAAGTAGAAAGTACATTTGTTGAACAAATGTAAAGCAAGAAGTGCTAAGCATAAAGTGTAAAGCGAAAAGGGGGAACTAAGCTGTGTACCTCCCAAGCCTGCCAGTAGCCACCGATCAAGCTCTCACTCATGCGAGAAGTTGAGCACATGTATCCGTACAAAGTGGTGAGACTGGCTCCGCTCCAGTCGTAGAACTGAACTCACTGGAGCACTACCAAGTTGCTCAGCAGATACAGGCCTACAGTATTCCACCTGTTCGAGAACAAGGTCATACCGAAAAGGAACATGAGAAAGCCTTTGGCGTACTACTCTGTCGCCTCGACTGTCTCGGGCTCGGACCTGCTGTACTGCTCCTCGAACCAGCTATATCGGACCATGCCTGCCCGGAGTGTCGGTGGGTGTGCCCCAAGTAGTGCGGCCCATGCTGCCTTACACTCTCCCATATCTGGGTCGAGAGGGATCGGATCGCCTCCTATGCCTAAGCCATTGATCATGGAAAAGTCGTAAGGAGTTATCGTCATCTCCCTGGTGGTAGAGAAATGGAAGGAGTTAGTAGTGTCCCACCACCTCTCCACTAAAGCTCGTAAGAGAGGACAGCTCGCTACAACCTGCGTCAAGCTAGAGTAGAACAGACCGAAGCCTGTCTCGTCAATGATGTCGCGAACTCTAATTGGGAGCTCACTATACCAGTCTCGAGCAGTTGTCATACCGTAGCCTCTGAAGGAGCGGGATCCGTCATGTAGTAATGTATGAGATATAGTCAGATCAAGGCAGTTTATACAGTCAGATCAAAACAATGCATGAGATGCAATCAGATCAAAACAAAGGCACCTAAATGCAAAGCTTAAAGGTAGTCTCACAGAAAACAAGATTCAGACTCTCACGGCGATGGCCGACAAATGAGATGCTGGCTCTCCCAATAGAAGGTCATCTGGTACATCCTCAGCGAAGTCGGTGAAGGCTTTGATGCCTCCTGCGATAGGTACTATGTGAGTCTCAGGATGGTACCTCGTTGGGTCGAAAGGACGTATGCTCGGTGGTAATAGCTCTGGCTTAGCCTCAAAGTTCCGCCTCAAACTCTCTTTGAGGAAGTGCGGGGAGGGCCCCGTCATGAGGGACATCATCCGCCATCTAAAATAGGTGCAAAATGAGCAAAAGTAAGGAAAAATGAAAAAAAAGGGGTGAAACTTTGAAAAAGTCAATCCTAGGAGAGAAGAAAAAGTCAAAGAAAGTCAAAGAGTGGAAAAATGCACAAACCTTGAGAGAAACTCGAGGGGAGTGAGCCTAGAACGGTGGAAATGAGGAAAGAAGCGTCGAAATCAAATTCTGATCGGTTCAAAGTGAAGAGAACTAGAGGATTTTAGCGAAGAAAATATTTTTAGGGTGTTGGAGAACGCGTAAAATGCATGGATCTAGAGAGAAGAAGCACCTAGAGAGCAAGGAAGAAGAATTTCATGCAAGGGTTTGTGAGGAAATGAAGTGGCATCACTTTTTTTTAAAGACCCAAGTGTGAAAAGTCAAGTTTGCCGCAATCTGCCATCGATGGCCGGCATTGTTCTATCGGTGGCCGGCAGGTGGTCGACGGCCTCCCTTGATGGCCGGCAGGGTCCCACAAGCTTCCTATGTCTCTTTGTATTTGATCTGTGTCCTTGGATTCCAATAGATGCAAGGTATGCTCAAAATTTGATTCAGAATGTCTTCGCGGAAGCTCAAAATTGTGTTTCCAAAGGCGCGGTCATCGCTCATCAACTTGAACAAGGTGCATCATTTTTTAACATACTGCAGCTCTTCCGAGAGGTAAATCGAAAGTTGTTTTTGAGTCATCTTTATCAACATGCTTTTGTTGTCGCATAAAATATGTTGCATATAATGTGCATTGCTTTTTTGTCGTTGCATGGAATATGCATTGTGAATTGTTTCATAGAACATACGTCGCCATGATTGCATAGAATATGCATGTTGCATTGAATGTGCGTTATTGATTATTTTGCATAGAATATGCTTCTATTTCATCTCTTGCATGTTGCGCATGAAGCATGCCTTTAACCTTGTGTTACGGTTATTCGTCTTGCATCGAATATGCATTCCTATTGCATTGTACTTGTCAAGTTTCTTTCTTATGCAGGCACGATATTATATGTACGGTTCATTCAGAGCAATTCCAGGTGAGATCATTCCTGTCCTTTGAACACCTTGTTTTGGTTAGAAGTATTCGGGTATGCCCGGTGCTTACACCACACCTTGTTTTGGTTAGAAACACTCGGGTACGCCCGGTGTTTACACCACTCTTTGTTGGTTAGAAACGTTGGCATCGATGTTTACAACGATACCTTGCTTTGGTTAGAAACACTTGGGTACGCCTGGTGTTTATACCTCCTTCCCGGTTAGAAGCATTGGGTCGTGTGCCCGACGTTTATACCTCGTTGGTTAGAAACATTCAGGTACGCCCGGTGTTTACATCGACACCTCGTTGGTTAGAAACATTCGGGTACGCTCGGTATTTACACCAACACCTCGTTGGTTAGAAACATTCGGGTACGATCTGTGTTTACACCGACACCTCGTTGGTTAGAAATATTCGGGTACGACCGATGTTTACACTGACACCTCGTTGGTTAGAAACACTCGGGTGCGCCCAGTGTTTACACCGACACCTCGTTGGTTAGAAACACTCAGGTGCGCCCGGTGTTTACACTGACACCTCGTTGGTTAGAAATACTTGGGTCCGCCCGGTGTTTACACCGACACCTCGTTGGTTAGAAACACTCGGTACGCCTGGTGTTTACACCGACACCTCGTTGGTTAGAAACATTTGGCACGCCTGTTTACACCGACTCTCGTTGGTTAGAAACACTTGCACGCCGGTCTTTACACCGACTCCTCGTTGGTTTGAAACACTGCACACCGGTGTTTACACCGACTCTCATTGGTTAGAAACATTCGGGTACGCCCAGTGTTTACACCCACACCTCGTTGGTTAGAAACACTTGGGTACGCCCGGTGTTTACACCGACACCTCGTTGGTTAGAAACATTTGGGTACGCCCGGTGTTTACACCGACACCTCGTTGGTTAGAAACACTCGGGTACGTCCGTTGCTTATACCACCTCCTAAGAAAAGCGTTTGGGTCGTGTGCCCGACGTTTATACCTTGCGTTGGTTAGAAATATTTGAGTACGCCCCGTGTTTACACCGACACCCTCCTTTGGTTAGAAACACTGGGGTACGCCCGGTGTTTATGCCTCTCCCTTTGGTTAGAAGCGTTTGGACTGTGTGCCCAACGCTTATACCTCTCTTCCAGTTAGAAGCGTTTGGAACGTATTTCGACGCTTATGCCACTTTGTTTTGGTTAGAAACATTGGAACGTACTCTGATGTTTATACCACCCTCCAGTGTTTACACCATTCCCTTTTTCCTCTCGCGCGTGGTGCGTTAGGATGCTTTGGTTAAATGCATCTGGACGAATTTCGATGCTTATATCGCTTTTTGTTTTGATTGCATAATAGTTGGATGTGTTTCACTTGTTATCATTACTTCTTTCCTCGCGTATGCCACCTGTTAGGATCTTGTTTGCCGCCTCGGGTGCACTCGACGGTTGTTGTTCTTTACTTTTTCTGCATAAGGCGCAGTTAAGATTGCATAATTTTCTTACATCCTTTCTGCTTGAAATGTTGTTTGGTTCATGCTTACTTGCTTATGTATGAGTTTGCTATAGCATTTCTTTGCATAACACTTGCTTTTAAATGCTTCATTACAACCTTATTGCATGATCATAAGTTATGTGCTTGCATTGTGCATATCATTTGCATTCTGCCCCAGCCTGAGGACACATCTATATATTATTATCTTGAATGTCTGTCTAAGTTTTCGGTCTTGTCAAAAATGGGTCGTTTCTGGGCTTTGACATTCACTCCCGTCATTTCATGACTTCCGAGTTCTATCAAAAAGGGGCAACTGTAGACATCCCATTTTTGACCGTCCTTAAGACTTGGATGTTCTTGCAGGTACATCCAGTGACAAGTTTGATTGCTCGTCGAGCACTCGAATTCCGCAACAGAGCGCCACAGGTTTGAGCTTTCCAAACCCTGCATTAATTCTATCTCATTTTTGGACCATGTTTTGGTCCTTCCAGCATGTTGCTTTTGGTGCCTTGCCGCCATGATAAAACCTTCTTGGCCATGGACTTTGGCCTAGGCCATTGATGTGCCCCGCCGCCATCAATGAGCCTCGCCACTATCATCGATGGCGGGCCGCCACCAATGCATCAAGAGATATTTTACGATATTTTGGTGCCACTGTTTGCACAGATTAGAGCATCTGCTTGTACGTGGATGGTTGGATCTTTTCAAGAGGATTTTGTATTTTCTATATATAGAATTCATCCTCTTGCATGTAAGGGGTTACAAAATTTTGTGAGCAAAATTTTTCTCTCTCTCTCTCTCTCTATTTTGTGCTTGAAGTTGAGAATTCTCTACACATTTGCACTAAGACCCTTGACCAAACACCTTCATCTTGGAGCTGAGGTTCTTGGAGGCCTTGTTTGAGCTTCCAAGGGTGGTTTTAGCTCAGAATTTTGTTTGTTTTGTTGCTGTGCTTCAAAGGTATAAAGCTTACCTCTTTTAAGCTTTGTTTTAGTTGATTGTTTAGCCATCTTTTTACACTGCGTTGACCTAGTTTTTCAACCATAAAAAATTATGTTTTTAAGGTTTTAAAATGATGGTTTGAGTCTTGTTGAGTTAGGGGGTGGTCTCCTCTTTTTACTCTTTGGCTTGTGAAGCTTTTTGTGCCTTTTTTTCAAAGCTTTTAAGTTAACCTTTTTTGGCCTTTTAACCACTGAATTCCAAAGAAATTTCAGTGGTAAAAACTTTGTTTTGAGGTCCAAAATAGGAGGGGGTGGCCTCCATTCTTTGTGTTTTCTTTGCAAGTGCAGATAGCCTAACATGTGAGCATGTTTTTCTATCTTTTTGTGACTTGATCTCAACATGTTTATGCTACTGATTTAGCATGCTTTAGCTTTGTTTTGAGCTTTCTTGGTCATATGAGCCTTGCCTTGCATGGTTGTAGTACAAATGCCTTCACTAGCTTAGTGTTTTAAGGTCTCTAACATGTTTTGCTTGGGATGATTGCATGCTATAGCATTATTTAACATGTGATTTCAATGTGTATAGCTCTGTCACACTTTTACTTACTTCACTCTTTCATTGCTTTTGAGTCTTGTTTGTAGCCTAACACATGAGCATGTTTTTTTTGTCTTTTATGCTTTAATCTCAGCATGTTTTACCCACTGTTTTGGTATGTTTAAGCTCTGTTTTGAGCTGGTTTGGTTATTTGAGTTTGGTATTGCATGCCTCTAGTGTAGTGTTCTTCATTAGTTTTAATGCTTTTGGCCTTTGAACATGGTTTAGTGTCTTTTGCATGCCATTTCAAGATCTTGAAAAGTCTGCAACCTTCCTCTATTCTTCACTTTTTGATTTGCTTTGAAAGTGGTCTTGAGCCCCTTGTTGGCTTGATTGTGAACTTGAGGCTTTCATGCCTAAAGGTTTTAACTCTCTCTTGAGGGTTTCTCCTAACCAACAGCATAAGGCTGTTTTCATGCTCAAGACACTTGTGGTTTAGGCCATCTTTCCAATTAGAGGACACTCATCTTGGACTTAACCGGTTAAAGAATGACTTGGTAATGTTAAAAAGAGTAAACAAAATTGGACAAGTAAAACATGACCAAGATAATCATGTTGTGTTTGCAGTGCATGTGTTCAATCAGACGTTATATTGAACACAAGGTAGATTGGTCCATTTCATACTCAAAGTGATAAAATGAGCCAATCTCCTTTGTCTCCATCACCCTTGATCATGCATGATAGGGTGGTGGTCCTTTGTGTCATATTTGTGTATTTATTGAAAGTGTACAACTTGGATCTTTGGCCATCATACATTAAAAATGCTTGATTGGTGGTTTTGGATCCAAGAGTGCCACTCCTTTGATGTTTTGAGATGATAAAGAGGGGTACAGTACAAACATGTCCTTGGAAAAACCTATATTTTTCTCTGTTTCTTGTGCTTGCAAGCAGGGTGACTCAAAGACACCAATGGTCGGCAGTGGCTTCATCCTTGGCCAGCATGGCACACTTTTGGCCGGTAGATGGCTGGCAGCAATCTCTCATGGCCGGCAGGCCACTGGTGCAGTCCTCAACATTGAATTGGTAAGGCGGAGCAGAAAGTTTTTGGAGTAATCCTGCAACTAGAGCCTCTCAAGAGCAAACCGGTGGGTTTTTCGGGGTGAAAACCGAATGCATGCATCTTCAATGCTTTAAAGCAGAGTTGAGGCAGTGTAGTTAGAGCTTTACATGTTTAGTTAGCATGTTGTTGTAATTTAATTAATTAGCGTGCTAATTATTTAAGTGTTATAATAATTAGTAAGTAGTTTACTAGTTATTCCATTGGTTGTGTAATAATTAGTCTAATTAGTTTAATTAGATTAGTTAACTTAGCTTAGCTTAGCTTATTTATTTGGACCCTCCTTCGTGAGGGCACAATGTTGTAATAAGTGTGCGTACGTGTGTGCATGTCTTCCAACCTCACGTCTTTCTCCCTTTTATTTAACCGCTTTTGATGGTTAGATTATAGCATGTTTCAATTAGCATACCTTATGCTTGCATGTTTGTATTCATTCATTTGTCTTACATGCACCGAGGCTTGGCGCATCATTCAAACTGTATTGTATTTCAATATACTTTTTTGAATATGTGTTTAAAGCATGTTGTTCAAATTGAATCGTATGCCATATTAGTAGCCGAGCCTATTAATTACATTATTGCATGTGTTGTATTAGGCATCTTAACATAGCTAGGATTACGTATTGTTTCTAACTAGCTTTTGTTTTGGCTTGGAGTACACTGTAAGTTTTACGCTTTAGCATACTTGCATGAGTGTGAGTGTTGCCATGTTTCGCATGCTTATCATGATGCTATTTGCTTATTTGATAAACTGGATGAATGCCTGTGGATGAAGGCTTTGTTGCTTAAATTGGAACAATTCGATGACTGCGAGTTTTTTAAGCCCACTTTGCGAAGTGGCAAATCATCATGTTTTATGCCCACTTGAGGGTGACACTTTCAAACCATTTTCGAAAACAAACATGAGTTGATTCATTCCAATTCTTGCGATATAGTCTATATTTGTACGTGTGCATCACATAGTAAAGTTAGCTAATAATCAAAATAAGAACACATGTGTTTATAAAACAACATATCATGCTTAGTAGATGCTGATCTTTTGATCGGGCGAGCGAAGGTGCTCATTTTAGGACCTTTCCCTCTCGTACCCAAGTTTCCGAGTCGAGGCAACTTTGGTGATGATAGACACGTGACTTTTGGCACGAGTCAGGATTTCCTAAGTTTCCCAAAAATAAAATATTTAGGTGGTAACTCTGTAATCTGGCAAAGTAGTCCAGTTTTGGCATTATTTGATTCAAAATCTAATTTTTTAAAATGATTTGTCGGATTGGATTCTTTGGTGTTTATTAGTCTCACATTGCACTTTGTGAGATTAGATTCAGAACCGTGACAAGAGTCTGAACTGTAAGACCAATTCCAAGCTTCAATAGGGAAATCATCAGGTTCTAAAACCTTATTTGATTTCATCTTCTTAAGTGCAATCTCCACTTCAAAGCTTCTAATCCTGCGATAAAATCTATAGTCTTGATTTATCGTATTACTGGTCATTTCTTCTCTTATTGTCATACCTCCATGTTTCTCATTTAATAGTTTCTCAAAATAGTTCTTCCATCTTTTCTAAATCTCTTCATCTTTCACTAATACCTTAGAATCCTCACTCTTGATGTACTTAACTTAATTAAAATCTCTTGTTTTCCTTTCTCGTATCTTAGCAAGTCTGTACACTAATTCCTCTACAACTTCAAATTTTTATTTTTTAATCTTGTATACTTATTATTATTATTTAAAGGGCTCCGTTACATTTGTATTAGCTTTAATTTGAAGATTAAGAATACAAATTTTTATATTTATCTATGGTTACCACAAAATCTCTTTCACCGATATAACCAGATGAGTGGAGAATTGTTTTGACTTATTTTTTACTTTTTCACTAAATTTATAAACAAATTGAGTCCAGCATTAAATTGTTTGAGCTTAGCTCAATTCAAATTGAATATGTTTGAGCGAACCAAAAATTAACTGAAATCAAATTATTCGTGAACAGTAAAATAGTGACTTGTTTAAACTTAGCTCAATTCAAACCGGAGGTGTTTGAACGAGCCGAAAACCGACCCGAGCCCACATTACATGGCTGGGGTCGATGGGGATTAAACGGTTCGGGTCCAAAATGTCACTGACTGCGAAGAATCCGAAATACTGTGCTACTCGATCGCGTATGCTTATAACTACTTTTCAAATCTCTCTCTCTCTCTCTCTCTCTCCCTCTCCTGCTTGACTGCATCTCCCACATGATCGTTCACACCAATCCATCGTTCAGTTTCTCAATCTCAAGCTCTCAATCTTACAAAAATCTCAAGAATTTCAATCCCACAAAACCATGAAACAGTTACACAAACAGTCGACCTCAAATCACAAACGAGACGAAGTAACATCCTCAAACCAATCACCTCCATACTCACCCAAAGCTCTGAAACACCCCAGATCTCTCTCTCGATCCATCACCTACCTCCTCAAAGAACAGAGACTACTCTTCATCCTAGTGGGTATCCTCATTGGCTCCACATTCTTCATTCTCCAACCCAATCTCTCCAAACTCAGCCCCTCCGAGCCTCATTCTTCGATACCCAGATCGATTTCAGTCTCAGATCGCGAGTCCGTGTCGAATCCCTATGCGGGTTCCGAGACTTATAGTGTTGGGAAGGCTGTTGGGAGGATTCCGGTGGGGGTTGGCCGGAGAAGATTGAGAATTGTGGTCACCGGCGGTGCCGGGTTCGTGGGTAGTCATTTGGTTGATAGATTAATTGCTAGAGGTGATGATGTGATTGTGATTGATAATTTTTTTACTGGGAGGAAAGAGAATGTGATGCACCATTTTGGGGACTCGAGGTTTGAGCTAATTAGGCATGATGTGGTTGAACCTATACTGCTGGAGGTGGATCAGATCTATCATTTGGCTTGCCCTGCTTCGCCGGTTCATTACAAGTATAATCCTATCAAGACTATCATATCCTTTTTTGTTTTTGTTTTTATTCTTTTTTTTTTTTTTTTTTTTATTTGGGGGGGTTGGTTGAACTTGCATATTTGGGTTGAAAGGTGTTTGATTGAATTCCTTAACTGAGATTACAAGACAAATGTGATGGGTACCCTTAACATGTTGGGCCTTGCAAAGCGAATTGGGGCGAGGTTTTTGATTACGAGTACTAGTGAAGTTTATGGGGATCCCCTTGAGCATCCCCAGAAAGAGACATATTGGGGACATGTAAATCCAATAGGTGAGCTCCGCAAATGAGCATATTATTTTGTTGTCTTTTTTTTTTTCTTTTTTTTTTTTGGATTTTGTGTATTTCTGTGATGTTCATAATCTGAAAGGACTTGCAAAATGCTTAGGTGTTAGGAGTTGCTATGATGAAGGCAAGCGAACTGCTGAAACTTTGACAATGGATTATCATCGAGGGGCTGGTGTTGAGGTAATATTTTTATTGTAATATCGAAGTTCTCATTTTTATGTCAAGTATTGTCATACTTCAGGACTACTACTTCATTCTCAAATGTGATGTGCCATTTTTGCGGTTAGAAAAATGCTTGCTCTTTTATAAATCCGCTGTCACCCTTGTAAATAGCTTCATATGTTTACAATGTGTCAGGACTGTCAAATTCTTTGATAGATCTCTCTAAGCATAGGGCATACTTCATGTGACCTCAATTTTGAGTTGTCGTTTACTAAATCTATTTTGTTGCATGTAAAGGCCAATACGGGTTTATAACCATTTCATCTTATCATGTATCATTGCACAAATACACTTATAAAGAGAATAAAAATAAAAATCCTCACTAAAGGCAAATGGTGTGGTGGTGTTCTAGTATTAGTTAAAACTCAAAATGGTTCAGATTAAAGAGAGGTACTTGAATGAGACTGATTAGTTTAGTGATTGCATATGAAAGAGAGGTATTACTGGAATGGTTCTGGCTAGTGATTATGTTTGCTAGTCATTTAGACTTATTGGAACGGTGCTAGCTAGTGATTATGTTTGCTGGTCACTTAGACTTGCTGAAAAAAAACAAAAAAAAAAAGAATGTTATTCTGCAAAATGAGGACTGGGTATTAGACGTACCTCCCTTTATTTATACATTAAAGAAGTTTCATTTGATAGCATGAAGAAGTTCACAATACTTCGCTTTGCCCAGCTATATTCAACACGTCTACTTTGTAAAGCATTTTCTTGAATTTTTTTTTCCTCCAAGTTTCAGATACATATTTTTCGATGTGTCTCGAGGCATGTCATTGGTTCAGTCTAGTGCAAACACTTTGCTCCAGATTTTATGTCCTTTGATCATAAAGAAGCACGCATAAAGATGGATGTTGCTTTCGTGCCTGGCCAAGTTGGCTGTTGTGGAAATAATTTGTGGGTTGTTGGTTGTCTGAGCTATAAGGGATGATTAGGTTTCATTGGCCTGATAAAAATGTCTAATCTTGGGAATAATTAGAGAAATTTGCTATCATAATAGTTTCATAACACGTAGAGTGATGACTTAGATGTTAATTGGAGTTCTGAATTGTTAATTCAATCAAACTTAATCCAAATTTTTGCTCTCTGCAGGTGCGTATTGCTCGTATCTTCAATACATACGGGCCTCGTATGTGTTTAGATGACGGTCGTGTTGTCAGCAATTTTGTTTCACAGGTTTATTCTCCTGACCCAACTTATCTGAGCGCGCGTGCACACACACACAAACAGACAGCTCCTGACTAGGATTCTTTTTGGTTTCAAAAATGAAATTCAGTAGATTTTAAACATCAAAATTGGGTAAAAATGTTAATGTCTTACTCTTGTCTTGCAGGCCATCCGTAAGCAACCATTGACTGTATACGGTGATGGAAAACAAACGCGAAGCTTCCAATATGTATCTGACTTGGTATGTCATATATTTTGTAACTTTTTCTATGCTGCTGCAATTTTTATTATTATTATTATTATTATTATTATTTTTTGAGACACTTATAAAGCCTTAGCTGTTCACTAGATTATCATAATTCAGGATAGGTTACTGACTGATCATCAATACAATTATGGTCAATGAAAGCAATCCCCATTTTTAGAAGTTGAGGTGATGAATTCCTCCCACCTCCCTTTGATGTTCACAAAATTTCAGAACTGCCTGCAGTAGGACCTATCTAGGGGCTTCCCACTAGGGCTCGTGTGACCGCAGTGCCTTCTTGTTTCTTATTCTTTTGTAAACGTGCGTGCTGTGTCATCATACCTATCTGTATGCTTATAAGCCAAATTTGAATATAAAACTAGAAAGTTTTTATATGGAAAAAAGAGAGGGAAATAGGGCTTTAATTCTCTTAATGTCAATTGTAGACCTATATTTTTTAGAATAAGTTCAGAGATTTTCATCACTCAGAACTTATTTCATTCATTTAGGTTGACGTGAGGGGTACATTTTAATAATTGATGCTTGATTTTCTTTTATTTCTATCTGACACAAGTTTATGGAGTTCTCTTTAGTTAATGTTTTCAACTTTTTTCTTATGTGTTTCATTGGTTACTTTAGGCTCCATTTGTTTTGACGTAAAATGTTTTTGTCAAAAATATTTTTACAAAGTAAAACATTTTTTCCGTTGTTTGGTTGAACAAAAAGCAAGTAAAACATTTTTTATGAAAAATATTTTTGCATCATTTTTTTAAAAATAACTTACTTTTGAAAAATTCCGTAAGTCAATTTTTACAAAGTTGACTCTCACTCACTATTTTTTCAACACATTTAGTTTTTTTAAATAAATATCTTAACTCACTAAAAATTTATAAATGACACTTTATTGAATCAAAGTTTCTCTTTTAAGCAATAAAATATTTTGTTTCAAGTGTCAACCAAATGCCGAAAAAATAAAAACAAAAATATTTTTTCTATGTAAAATCAATTTAAATTTTTTTTTTGTGTAAAATATTTTATATTGAAACAAACAATGCCTTAAAAAAAATTAATTCTTTTTTTTTTATATGTATAATTCTTTTTTTTTTCTGTTGGCCTCATAAAATGTAGAAGTAGAGCTCTTTATTAATGTTTAACAGTAATAGAATTGAAATGTCTGGAATGAAATTGTTGTAATACCTGTCCTGGCGTAGTGAATGAAGGAGACAATTTAGTCCTTTGATTTCTTGTGAGTCCTTGGGAAATAAATATAAGAGGTCTATCATGTTTACTTTGAAATCATATTTATGACACATTTCATTTCTTCTTTTGATTTATCATCCTCAACAATTTAAATTGTGAACTTCAGGACAATTTACCACCTTGATTTATTGATACCAAAGTTTCCATTTTTATTTTATTTTTTCAAATTTATAATCAACAGCAATTTTATCATAATCTTTGATTTGTAGACTTGTTGCATTGTCCAACAGCTCCATGAATAACCCTTCTTATTCCACACCTTCATGAATAACTTGACCTCTAAAAACAAATGCTTTGTTTGGTTCACTAGAATGAAATAAAATGGAATGGAATGGTCATTCTAACATAATGTTCATTCTCACGATTGGCTCACTAAAAATATGATAAAAAATGTATTATAAATGGAATCATTGTTTTAAAAAAATGGTCATTCTCACGATTGGTTCACTGAAAAAATGATGAAGAATGTATTTTAGATGGAATCATCATTTTAAAAGAATGGTCATTCTATAAGAGGACTAAGGAATGACCATTCCATTCCATTATATTTTATTCCCATGAACCAAACACTACTTAAATGTACAAAATTAAAAATGACTTTTCGCTGGGAATTCTGAAAAACACAAATTTGTTCTTCTTTGTGTTGTCCAAATGTAGAAGTAAGCTTGTAAGATTCATTAAAATTCTTGCAAACATGAGAATCCCTTGTTTGAAAATTTTTATTTTGAACTTTAAAGCTTCGGGTATAGCATAAATAGTTGTGAATATTTAATGAAGCACATGCATTCTTTCTTCAGTAGCCACTTTATTCAAACCCATTTTGCTCTATCAACATTGATTTTATTAAATAGGTTAAATTTGTTAAAGCAGGGGGGCACCAGTGTTTCCTTTTTCTTGTTTGTCATTTGCTCGACAAAGTTTTGTACATGCTATTCAGATTGCTATAGGCATCCATTTAGATTTTACAGAATTCTAGATTCTTGGCCTGGACAGGCAAGCCATCATTATATTGCTGATGTGAAGATTAGTGCCCTAACATTGATAATCAAAATTAGGCAAAGGTGCTGTTTGGTGCAGCTTATTGTAAGCTAAAAGCTAATAATTAGAAAGCAAAAACCAAAAGCACCCCTTCCCTAGCTTCTAAATAATCAGTTTTTCTCAGCTTATTTAAGCTGTTTTTGCCTCAAAAACTGTAAGCAGAAGCTGCACCAAACAGTCTGGCACATATTCCCAAATTAAAATAAGTTATAATCACCCCCTATAATCCACACCAAACACCAATGTTGTTTGCTAAAGGACCCAAGTGTATTAGAGGCCAGTGAGCCTACAGAACAGAGGTGTAGTTTCTTGCATTATGCTCCTTTCAGTAGGTATGTCAATGTCATATACGAAGTGTTTCCCTTAGTTATCTTGAGCAAATTGATGCATCTCAATAGGCCCTTGAATATGAGTTAAGTTTCCAAAGTTTCTGTTACTTACATTTTAGATAAAAATATTATATTGTCAGCAAACTACAAATGAGACTTGGACCAGTTATTCAGCTTAGCAAGAATGAAGAATCCCTGAATACCTCTTCTCCTTGGCTTTCAAACCATGCAACTCAAAATATTTGCGACAGTGATTATAAGATGCTTATCATCTTATATGAGCTCCCTTGGTTATAATTGCAAAACCAATTACAGAAAATACAGCTCAACATTTAATTCCTCTGTTTTCAAGACCTCTGATCTCTAAAACAAACTTGAGGGTTATCTTGTTAACAAGCTTGTCTTCTCAACATGCCCTTTTACCCTGGGCCTGAAATCCTGTTTACATTCATTGATTGTTAGTGGTAGCATGTATTGTTTCTTGCCAATGATCCAAGGATGCTATGGGGTTGTATGATTAATCTCTGTCAAAACAAATGGAAGTTCTTTGAAGAGACCTTTGTAATCATCCTCTGGCATTAACCATTGCTATTCTTGTCACTAAAAGGACGCATTCCATACACCACCCACACCCCCCCCCCCCAGGTATTTTGAAACATTATGTTAGTTGCAGATGATTGCTTCAGAATTTTAGGTTTTGATGTTATACACCGAAAAAATTGTATCGCTTAAGAATCATACATGTTCCTTTTGATGCATACAGTTCAAAAACATTGCAAAAAATATGTGGAATATTTTCTGAGAAACCAGATGAGTGAAAACGATGTTAAAAGTAATAAATTTCAGTTTGAAAGCTTTTTTTTTTTTTTTCTTAAGAAAAGAAAAAGGAAAAAAAGCATTGTTTAGGCCGAATATTTCCTTGTGGAGTGTTGAAATGATGTCAAGTGGGAATTTCAAACTCTTCTCATTGTCAGGTTGATGGACTGATGGCCTTAATGGAAGGTGAGCACGTTGGGCCATTTAATTTGGGTAACCCAGGGAATTCACCATGATAGAGCTTGCGAGGTTTGTCTTCCTTGAAATACTTAATAATTTTTAAAAATCCATTTTAGTATGTCTGTGACATGTTTCTAGTTTTTACTCCATGCTTAAAATTATTTTCTTCCTCAAAATATAGGTTGTGAAAGAAACTATTGATTCCAGTGCGACAATAGAATTCAGACCGAACACCGCTGATGATCCTCATAAGAGGAAACCAGATATTAGCAAAGTGAAGGAGCTTTTGAACTGGGAGCCAAAGGTATCGCTACGTGAGGGACTGCCTCTTATGGTGACTGATTTTAGAAATCGCATTTTAAATGAAGACGAAGGAAAGGAAACAAATAGAAGCGACAATCAGCAATCCCCCCCCAGTATGTATAGAATGAAAAGCACTTTCTTTATGTTGTTCAATCTGCTTACTAATCTCTTTTAAATTATCTTTCTGTTGTTTATCAGCATTCTGTTCTTTTGAGAGGTCAATTAATTTGAACTCCATTTTTTGGCTACTGTTCGGTAAGGATTTGAAGTAATTTTCTTGATTTTTTTTCTCTAACAATTAGTGATGAAATATTTGTTTTGATCATTAAATTAATGATTTAGTAGACTTGAGGGTACATTGTAAACTTAGGGTGAAACATACACAAGTTAGAAAACCTGTTTGATCAATAATTAAAAATCACTCACGTGAAAATAGATGGGTTTGCAATGACATGTTTTCTTATTGCATTTACCAAAATTTTCATGTCTGAATTTGGATGTGTTGTTGTAGCTGGTTAAATGAGTCCTGCGACAAAATGTTCTCTTTTTTTATTTGTTTTTTATTTTTAAATTGAGCAAGAACTATGAAAAATGAACCAACAACGTGTAAAATAGTCAGGGGACATACCACTAACAAAACTAGACAGAAAGTCACAACCGATACTATACATAGAGTATAATCTATTCCAAAATTAAAACAAATTTGAATCTGATAATATGATGAATGTATTTAGATATGTTCTCAGTCAACTTATTCCCTAGCTCTTTTATCCTATAAATTTTTTTTGGGATCGCTTTCGTTTTGAAACGAAAGTGTACCATATACGTAATTCGCTATGGTATTAGCGTTTTTGGGTAGCATTGATGTGAACCCGGCCAAAATTTTCAACACACTTGAGTACATTCCCAAATTTCTTGTTTTCCATCAAATATTACTATTCAAATATTGAATAAATGCAATATATTTACATGTAGAAATGCTTTGAATGTGCTCTTGTTTTGAAAAGATGCTTTCGCTGCCTCTCCCACTCTGCAAATCGGTGACTTGGGCTGCAACAACCCTAGTTCTTTGGATAGAAGCTATTGTAGGTTGCCAAATACTCTGCTTTTCCCACTTGAAACAAAAGAAAGTTGTACTTTATGCTTGGTTCTTTGTGATGACTAGGTTGGTATCAAAGTCAATGTTCTCAACTTTGGACACTGAGAATATGATACCATGGCTTTAAAGAACTCATAACCTTTCCCTACACCAATAGCACCCACGACTCTGATATTCAGATCATTTAGGTTTTGTTTGGAGTATGAATTTGGAAAGAGAAAGAAAAAAAATGTGTGAAATGTAGTTATTTCATTCACATTTCACTTACATTTTTCTTTTCCCTTTGCAAATCCGTACCTAAATCCATACTCCAAACACAGCATTAGCTTTCTAAATTATTGTTCCAAAAAGCATGAAAGCTCTGTTCCAAGTCCAAACTATCCACTTGCATCTATTGAATGCTGTCTTTACCTCCTTAGAAGGTGATGTAAAGTAGTTCCATAGAGCGAACAAGAAAACAAATTTTTGTAGTGCAGTGGCAGTGGTGGAGGTGGGCTGGTGGTGTAGCAGTGTTGGTAAGATTTTAGATTGGAAAACATTAAGATTGTTTTTTGTTGATTTTCGTTTTTTGTCAAATCAGACGTCAAAAAATGCTCTTAAAAAATGTTTTTTGTTGAAACAAACGGGGCATTAATTTTCTGAAAGGTTGCATAAGAGAATTGGAAGGTAAAAGTTTGATTCCTTTTCTTTTCCTATTGTGAGAAAAGTTGAGATATCGAAAGCAAAAGCCACTTTGTAGTGCACAGGAAAAGAAGTCTTTCTTGCCAAGACACAAGAAAGAGTAGGAAAATAGAAATATCTGAGAGTTTGACAATGAAATCTGTAAATCAAGTGATAAAAGTACCACTGAACAAAGATTTAGAAAAGGCAAACAAATTAGAAGATAAACTAATAAAATATAATCATAATTTATTTTAATTTTTTATTTCCTTCCCCTTTTTTTTCCTCCACAGATCTCTATCCAAATCTATTATACAAACACACCCTAAATAAACCCATCCCTGATTGTGACAAGTTTTGTAGAACATATGGATACAAAACCAACCGCATGGTTTTTATGAATGGTTTTGTGTCCATAGAATTATTGTTTTGAGAAAAAGTCGTCTTGAACTCGTACTCTTTAATGGTGTAACTGGTTGGCAAGGATATTAAGGAAAGAGACAGAAAGAAAAAGTAAAGGAAAAGATGGAAAAAAAAGTCGTTATTCCCATTCCACTTTGCTCTAAATACACTTCCTTTTATGTGTAATAAGGACAAAGAATGGAGTCTATTATTTGGAGCAAAGTGGAGTGGGAATATCGCCTTCCCAAAAAAATCATATATATAATTATATATGCATACATACATATATAGGCATCTGATTCTATGAACTTGTGGAGCAGAGCATGGTTTTGTGGGAGAGAAAGAAAGTAGCTTTGTGTCTCATTCATCATATCATCCACACGGGAAAGAAAAATTCCAGATGGTATTGTATTTATGAGAATCTGATTCTATTTCACAATAATTCTGATTCTATAAGAGCTTTTCTTTATCTTCTTTCTTTCTTTCTTTTTTTGTTTCCACATAGTGTTTTAACAGATTGTTTTTGGGACCATCTTGTAGTATTCTTCTTCTGCAACTAATTCATTAATGGTTGATGTTGAAATTTGGGGAAACATTTGGAGAGAAAGCAGTTTCTATGGATTTAGGCAGTGTTCAGTTTACTAGAAAGAAGGTTGAAATAGAATCATTTGCTCCATCATCAAAATATTTATCATCGAAACTGGACTTAAGAAGTTTATCATTACAAAAGTAATTATTCTCAACCAGATACAACTTTATCATGTGAGGTAAGATTCACGAATTTAACAAGTATCGTCTCATATAAGAGAATTATATCTAATTCTGTAAATGATGTTAAGTGCAACAGTTTTGCAAATAGTGATGTTATACAGGTGGAGTCCACTAGACACAAAGTTAATAAAATTCACATTAATAAATAAAAGACTCAATAAATTTGTGTCTAGTGAAAAAATTAAAAATAAACATCCATGTATGAATTTTTCTTTTAAGATAATGATTGTACCTCTCCAACACCATAGATTGAAATAAAAAAATAAAAAAAAAACCAGTAAAAAGAAAAGATTTAATGAAAATATGTAATTACAGTAACCCTCTGATATGTGTGTCTAGTGCTCCCAACCAATAAAGTTATATAAAATGAGATAAATAAGATAAATGAGATATCGATTAAGATGAGTTAAATTAGTCTCTCACATCATATAACTCGAACTCATATAGTTCAATAACATTAACTTGCTGTACAAAATTAATATTTTAAAATTACTAAAAATTATTTGTATAATCTTATATACCAAAATAATAGGATATTAAGGAGTAGGGCATGCCTGAACTCACAGATATCATTGGAGTGAGACAGGTTGGGCAGAGAGTAGTACCATGCCACATTTTCAATAAATTTAGATGCACGGTCTATTTTAGCCGTTGCTTTGTCCCCATTCTTTCTTTCTTTCTTTCGTTCAGATCTTGAATTCACGTCGTGTTTTTGAATTCACGTCATGTTGAGAAGTTATTATTTTAATAGTTTATTTTAATTTTTTGTCTATCTCAATACGTTAAAATTTTTGTGTGTTTAAGAAGATAGTTAGATTTTTTTATAATTGGATGTGATGTTTGTGAGAGAAAAAATGAAATGATTATAGATTTAATATGATATTTTATCTTATTAACTATTTTAGTCTATTTTGTCTTTTTGTGGATTTTAGCAAAAAAAAAGCTATAATCCAACTTGCTAAACACCCCCATTAGGACTGTGTAAAATATCATCTAATTTGCTATAACCACTCCGATCCGCATCAATCCGCACATCTCTATCCGTTAATCGCAATTTAAATTTTAAAATTTATAATCTGCCTTCGAAACCGTTATTTTTTAATCTATAATGAAATATTAAAGCAATAAGTGTGAGAGATTTAATATGTAAAATTTATTACAAATTAATAGTTATATATATGAAAAATATTATATAAAATTAGTTTGTGTTATATATATGAAAAATATTATACAAATTTGTGTTATATATTATACAAAGACTTGATAATTAGTTAGAATATTATTCAATTCACCAATTTACTCAAAACCGCTCCAATTATAATTTATCAATACATTAATCCGCTATTTAATTTATAATTTTACTTTCAAATCACGCTAATCACATACACCCATCTACTAACCTTCCTCTGGAAGGGTTTATTAAATACCCCATTAAACTTGTAGGCCACATACACGAGGACTCATTAATTTACTGTACTGCAATAAAATTAATTAATCTTTTTAACTGGACATCTTAGGCCTAAATTAAATAAGATTATCATGAAAATTCATCTTAGTTTGGTGCATCACTCTTTTCTAAACTGCACATTGTTGCCCCTCTTTGCTTCTCTCAAAAATCATAATAAAAAATAATATAAAAAAAAAAGAAGAGAGAGAGAGAGAGAGAGAGAGAGAGAGAGAGGATAATACTAGTGTTATGTATCATTTTCATTAATTAAACACTAATGCAAACTCCCCCCCAAAAAATAAAAATAAAATTAGAAGAAGAAGAAGAAAAGAGGAAAGTGTTCAAAATGCAATGTGCCCATCTAAGATGAATGTTATATTCTACACAATTTTTTAAAACAGGTTGGGAATTTTAACAATTAGCCAATTGTGAGCAACCTAATTAACGACTCTCAAACAATGCAAGTACCCTCATGATCAGGTTGAGAATTCGAATAACTACGGCTGTGTTTGGTACGCTCACGAACGTTAGTTTTAGGACTGATTTGAACAGGGCGTTTGTTTATAAATTTTAAAAATTAATTTTATGCTTAATTTTGGAAACGCGGTCGAAAGGGAGAAAATTTGAACTAACCGGTCGTTTGGCCGGTTGACCGGAACAGTACAATTTTTTTTTTTTTTTTTTGCAATTGACACATGTTTATTTTTATATATTTAATAAAATATATTTTTCAAAATTTTAAAATTTTTTATGAGTTTTAATAGAATTTTGAATTGTGTGTTTGATTATGAGTTGTAAGTTTTTGTATCAAATATCATATGTCACATTAAAAATTTCCCACTCAATTCAAAACTTTTTTTAAAACTTTATTCACCAAACAAATTTCTCTCACTCTAATCATAATTCTAAAACTCACAAATTCAAAATACAACTCCATTTTCAAATCATATTTAGAAAATTATACCAAACACAAACTACATGTCTTGTCCACAGAGAACCCAATAAGTGTGTGGACATGCTAGTTAATCAAGAAAATTAAACTATTAATGAATCGTAATTTTTTTTTTTATCATATTCGTTATTTCATTAAAATCAATTGTATGATAATGTCAAGAAATTGAATACCAGCAAAATTATAAATTAACTCTGTTTATATTAAGTTCGACTTTAACAACACAGTAAAAGAAAAAAATATGTAAAATTTTAAAAATAATTAAAAATCAATGTATGTATAATTATTTTGTAGAATAACCACTAGATTGTAAACCCGTCCCCAAAAAAAAAAAAAAAAATCGTTTACAAATTGACTATAATTTATTTTTTTTATTTTTGTGAAAAGACATTTAAAAAAATGAAATAAGTTGTCTTTTTAATTTTTAAAAAACCAACTTTTTAGTTATATCTGTTTAAAAACATGTTATTTTAATAATTTTTTAAATTTTTAATTAAAATATGAAGTAAAAAAATTAATATATTTAGAATGATTTTTTTATTTTTACGAAAAAAATATGTAAAAGTAAAGAAAAGAGAATTTTTAATTTTTTAATATAAATTATAAACTTTTTAATTTTTAATAATTTTTAACTTTTAAATTAAAACAAGTATATGTCAAACAAAATCTTTGTCATTTCGAACAACGATCTAATGTGTGGAAAAAATTATAAATAAGCATAGAAGGACAAAATATTTTTAAAATCATATAAGAGATTTGATAAAATATTTAATAAATTATTTAAAATCTCTAATATTATTTTTTATTTAGGGCTTTTTTGGAAAGGCTCAAAACGCCTGGTTGCGTTTTTTTGAGCAAAACGCCAGTTGCGTTTTTTTTCTCATTTGAAAATTGTAAAAAATAAGTTAAAAAATTACATAATTACCCTCAATATTTATATTTTGTATAAATGAATAAAATATAATTTTTTAAGTTAAATGAGGATATTTTAATCATTTTGATGTGATGTGACATCATAAACAAATATTAATTCAAATAAAAAAATAATTTTTTACCAATTTTTCAAATCACTCTCAAAAAACTTGATTAAAAACAAAAAAATTAATTTTTACCATATTCTCAAAATACCACTTAGTACCTGAGGTGGCACACAGGTATGGGTTCATTTGGATAGGAGTATGGTAGGTAGAGCTCCCCACATTGGATTAGCTACTCCCATTGGTGATTTTAGCATGGGCCGGTGCCACCAGCTTCTTCAATTGCAGTGGACCCTTCTCTCCTGTCTCTCTCTCTCTCTCTCTCTCACTCTCACTCTCGTCCATATGAGCTTCAAGCTCCAAAAGCAGAACAACCAGTCCAGTTTCAAACACTCTCTCTCCTCTCTAAAAGTTGAAATGCAGATTCCCTAAATCATCATCACCACAGCTTTGAATTCCAACATTTAATCCTCAAAAATGAAAGGAATCGATATCTTCTGCACATCCCAATCCTCAACCGCCATACGCCTCACCATGGACGAAGCCTCATCTTCATCATCGCCGCCCATCCATCTCGGCGGCGGAAGAGCCATCGACCGCCACAATCCCATCATCAGAGATGCCAAACGCATCGGCAAAGCCCTCCCTCTTCCGCCGTGCACTTCTCAACCACCGCCTATAGCTCCGGTTCCCTACAATCAACTCCACCGTAAGGGCCGAAAGAGCTCTTCATCGAAATCAGATGATCAGACCACTAAGAAGAGCTCTTCGAAATCGACCGGTAAGAAGAGCTTTGCGAGTGATGTGAAAAGAAAGAGTGGTGGTGATTTGATGAGTCCTGTTGGTTCTTCTAGGTATTTGTTGGCTGGTGGGGGTGACAAGAGTAATTTAATGGAGATGGTATCTGATTTTGACCCTGTTTTGACATTGGTTCCAGTGGATTCTATTAACAACTCTCAAGCTCTTAAAACAGAGGACTCCTCTGCTTCAAATTCAAAACCTCCATCCTCCTCCTCCTCCTCTCGCTCTCCTGACCAGGTTCTCTCTCTCTCTCTCTCTATATATATATATAATATAGTATATTGTATGGTTTGTAGGCAGAATAAACCAACCAAACAATTCGAGCTCACTAGTGTTTAGCTCGTTAAAAGTTGAAGACATTTTGTGATTCATTAATTTTTCATTTGATTCGGTTTGATAAGCCTAAAACTATATAAAAATATAAAATTTTGAGTCTCGCTCGACACACACTCATTTAAGGTTAGCTAAAAATTTAACAAATTAAGTTTCGTCAAACTTTTTAAATTAAGTTTGAATAGTTAACTATTTGGGTTGTTTCACTAGATTTTCACTCTTAATAGTTCGTAGAAAAATAATTTTGCAACCTTAAATTTTATACATGAAATCTCGATGAATTAGGTAGTAGTGATAATATTTTGATTTAAAATTAAAAAAATATAAATCCATCATGTCAGTATATATTTTTGGTATATTTTTATATCAATGTATCTATGTATATAAATAAAATTTTTGTAACATAGATGTAATATAAAATTTATTATTATTTTTATTCAAATCAAGACACTGGACTTTATATATATATATATATATATTACTTTAAATTAGAACAATTGTGGCACATAATTAAAAACTTCCAAATACTTGTGCTACATTATTCTAACTGTGTTTTCTGTTTAAAAATTATGTTCATAGAAAATATGTGTATGTTAGACCCACGATCCAACTGTAAACTTAAATTATGGTCCATTGTGACATGTTATGAGGCGTGTTTCACCAAGGTACTTCAATGTAAGAAAAAAGGACAATCACTTCCGAAAATTTTAGAAACAAATTAACAGTGTGTACTACAAAATGAGGCTTTTTAAAAACAAATGAAAACAATTCCCTGTAAATTTTTGTTTTTAACAATTAAAACAAAAACAAAATGAAAAAACTATGCCTAGCAAGTGGGAAATGAAACATATTTGACATGTTAGTACAACCCATGCTTTTCGTGTGGGCTTTTGTGAATCATATTTGTATGTCATGTTGTTGTTGTTGTTGAAGATCATAAAGATGCTGATTATAAAGGTGAAACAGAAGTGGGCCTAAGGGGTGTGATGGTGGGGTATTGAGATTTTTAATGGAGGTTTTTATTGCTATTTGTAGCAGGTGGTTGTTTTGAGGGTTTCACTGCACTGCAAGGGCTGTGAGGGAAAAGTGAGGAAACACATCTCTAGAATGCAAGGTATGCATACCTCCTGTCTGAGCAATTCCGGTGGTAAAAGTTAAAAAGAAAAAGTCTAGTTGCACAGAAGGTTTCAAACACAGAATATACAGATGTGAATAATTTTTGTCTCATATATGTGCATTTGGTGTTTGAAACTTTCTGTGCACGTAGCACAGTTGAAGTTAAAATGATTTCGTTGAAGTGGTTTTTTTAGTCATACCATTGTAATTTGTAATAGTCACGTGTTATTTTGAGACAACTTATTCCATATCAATTTTTTATATTCTTCAAAATGTATCTTGTGATCATGATTTAGTTTTGTTAATGTGGCAAAAATAGCTTTGTCAAACTTGAAGCCGGATTCAGTTCAAGATTTGGCTTTGTTATTTTTTGACAAGGTACTTGGCTCACTACTGGAGATGAATTTTTTGGCAAACCTTATGGCTTTGTTTTTGGAGTTGCTCTTACATTTTAGTTTTGGTAATACTACAAAAATAATAATATTGAAAAACTTAATTTATTTACCTAGATATTTTAACAGCACCCTCCATTTGGGAAGGAGGATCCTGAATCCTCAGTCTTAACATTACTTCTCACAATTGTCATCATATTGCTAATGATTCACAGGGGTGACATCATTCAACATAGACTTTGCAGCGAAAAAAGTACGGTGGTCGGGGATGTAACGCCATTAGGGGTCCTTGCAAGTATATCGAAGGTGAAAAATGCACAGTTGTTGACCCCTGCTGCAGCTACAAATGCAATGCCATCTTCAGTCCCTCCTGCAGCAGCGTCTAACTCCAATACAACTTACTACTCATCAGAAATATCAAGAAAGGCAAAGGAGTTGTTGGTGGTAAATGAAAATTATCGAAAAGCTAGGGTTTAAATGTGGTGAGTAAAATGCTGTAATGTAAGTCTAGTGTAAATGCAGACTTGAGTAGCCAAATCAGAATCTCCCTTTGTCTAGAAGAAAAAAGTAAATTAATAAGAGATCACTTTCTTGGCTTATTAATTAGCTATGGATTGGGTATAATGGAGCAGTAAGTACTTTGATTGTATAAAACAATAATATTGTCTTTTGGTCCTTTGTGATTAAAATTTGATAATTTAGGCATTTTGGCCCATCTTCAAATCCACTTCCCCATTAATTTGCAGCTACATTTCCATGCTTGTGTACTTTTCAATGAATATGAAAGTATTGACTCAATCCCAGAGTTTCTAGCTAAAAGAAGTCGGGAGAAGAAAGATATATGCATATTTTTTTAACCAAACATATATATTTAGATAATTAAGAACTCCGCCTAAACAAAAAATTTGGAACCGATCCCACACGTGTATAAACTCAGGGTTTTGAGGCCATTTTTTAGGCCTATAAACTAGGCTGCTGAAAAAGAAATCAAATCTAAAACCTCCTAAATAAAATCATGGGGATTAACCATTCATATTATTCTTCAGCGATTCTAACAAAATGTATTACTACAATTATTCCAACATATGTTGTCAGACAAATCTTAAATTCTAATTATTGGTTCCAAATTAGACAATCATCCATATAGAGATGTTGGTTTGGCACTACAAAAGATTGAACAAACCATGGACAAATCTTTAGGGCATGGTAACATAAGTTGTCGGACAAATCGTAACTTATTTACAGTTTTAGTCTATTTGTTAAGATTTTGCTTTCACTCATAACAATTTAAGATGCCAAAAAAACCTTTCATGTAAATTTAGATTAAAGTGCAAGACTAACGCCATTAATAGAAGATGTAAAATTTGAATTTTTTCTCCAACTTCATAATTTTTTTGGTCCATTAAAAGTACATATGCAGATATATAAATTAGATTATGTCATTAAAAACATACACTAATGGAATAATTGGAGGCATAACACAATCAATTTATCTCGCTAATAGGTCACTATTTCGACCCTCTATCTTGTGAAATCTAACTTAATCTTAAATTATGTATGAGTTTATATGTCTTGTGTTTAGAATTGACTTTTTTAAAATTATGTAATAGTTTATATGTCTTCAGTGATTTTTTTTTTTTTTTTTTTTTTAACATTTTTAAAAAACTTAAGACTTTTAGATTTTACTCGACTAGACTAACTAGACAATTAAAAAAATTTAAAAACAATTCCACTAAAGACAAAGATGTCAAAAATAATTGATATTTTTTACTTTTTTATATCTTTGTTGTGTTTGGTTAGAGGATTTGGGTAGGGAAAGGAAAGAAAAAAAAGTATGTGAGATATAAGTATATTTTATTTAAATTTCACATTCATTTTCCAAACACAGTGAGTGAACTTTTTTTTTGTGTGGATATTTTCAATTTTTTTTTACTTCTTAGATTCTTCTACGCTCAATGGCTTAGAAAAGTAAAAAATTGACATAAATTATCAATTTTCAAAGTTAAAAAGTGTTTTTTTAAAAAAGGAGTAAAAATTTCCGACCTGCCGGATTCGAACCAGCGACCTAAGGATACCAGACAGGCAATAACCCACTACAGTCCTCCGCTCTACCAACTGAGCTAAGGTCGGCTTTTAATACTTTTGTTTACAAAAACAATATATATAGTAAATATTATTTTCAATAATGATTATATGTATATATATAATATATTTTTGGGTATATTACATTGACCACTTTTGAAGTTTACAAAAAATATAATAATCCTCACAAATTTGATATATTTATACCAATCAGCTCCAATGTTAATAATGGATTATTTTGAGAATATGGTTAAAAGCCATCTTTCGGCTTTTAATTCATTTTTGGTTACATCATCTCTAACATTTTTTATACATTTTTTCAAAAGAAAAACCATAGAATTAATTTTTAACCATCTTATCAAAACGATCCAATGTTAAAGTGACCGAAACTAATCTAGATGGATGTAAACACATGGATAATTAATGATAATATATATATATATATATATATTTCAATATAAAAAAGATAAGAACATTATTTTTTCACTTATACGATTAATGAAAAGTAACAAAGTATTAACTAAATTAAAACATTATGAGAGCATTGTGTAATTATTTCAAATTTTGGGGGACTTTATGTATTTTTTTTTTCTAAACCCCCCAACCCAAGGGAGGTTGTGTAATTAACTTTATGAGTTGACATAAATTATTTTTCATTTTCAACGGAAAAAATTGTACCAAATATGCATAAATTCTCAAAATTAAGCAAAAAATCATAAGGAGACTCAATAAATTACATCAAATAGGATCCATAGAGTTGGAAGGGATCAAGTTCTTACTCAATTTTGATTTGGTTTTTCAAAAATTATTTTTAGATGGATTTAGAGAATTATATATATATATATATATTTTAGTCAATTTTTGTAACCTTTTAAATACATTAAGTTTAGATGCATCTAAAAAATTAAAAAAGATTAACTAAAATACAGGGAAAAAATCACTAAAAATGATTGAAAATTTTGAACAAAAATGCACACACGTTTTGTTTGGATTTTTGTTAATTTTTAATGAACTCTTTTCATATTTTAATCAATTTATTTTATATTTTAAATACATTATAGATTAAGTATATTTAAAGAATAACCATAGTACAATTCACGTGAACTATTTTTTCAGTCAAATTCACATAAATATTGTGATGCTCATAGGTTTTAAATGTTTTATAACTATATTTAATGCAATAGAGGGCTAGTTATAACTGTGGTTATTTTTTATTTTTTCAGACTTCACTCACAAGTTAAATAAACTTATTCAAGCTCAATTTTCATTCTTCAAAGTTTAATTTCTTAACCAGCCAAGTTAGAAAAATCAACCTCCACACATTAATTGTAGTGAAAAAGTAAACTAAATATAAAATAAATTTTTGTTCACTTTTTTTCCTTTATTTTTTTCTCTTTCTTTCCCAAATTATTTTACAATATCCAAACAAACACACCTAAAAACGAAAACAATTAAAATGAGATATGGGACAAAACTACAAGAACTCTATAATCTATTGCAACTTCTGCAATGAAAAAATGCTATGCAACCATCATCAACAAATTTAGTGTCCTACGCAACTACGGATACCGTGTAGCACCTGTATCTTTTAAAGCTTTTGGGGAAGTGTATTCGAATCCTTTATTTTTATTTTTATTTTGGAAATCTTTGGTGTTGTTGTACATTGGTTTTGTCGGAGTATAATCCGATTTAAACTTGTTGGGTTTGGTTGTTCACACTTATTCTTGTCAAAAGTTCCTTGGAAACTTAGAAATTCTATTCTAGGGTCAACACCAGCCTTCCTAAGTGTACGGGAAAGAAATACACCTTCTCGTATAATCCTGTTGATCAAGTCTGCGCTCCTCCGTACGACGTCGCTTTATCACTTGAAAACACAAACGTGAGCTAGCCGGCGGGTGTGTGCCGGAAACCTCTCCGATGCCTAAGTCAGAAAGCTTGACAAATAGACAAAAGCTCTGGGTATTCAGAAAACAAAGTTGTGTTACCTCTCCATAGGTGATGCTTGTGAGCTTTTATAGGTTTCGAGTGGCACAATCCTAGTAGGACTTTTACTCCTCCATGTAGAGTCCTTCTAGGATTCATACTCCTGAAGGATAATGCTTATCCTCCAACACCCCCCTCACTGCTTAAACCAAGTGAGATGGTTTTCCCATGGCCGAACTACCACAGGACCAAAATAACATTGCCATGTTGGACTAACTAGCGTGACCGTTCTAACGGTTACCTCGGCTCTTCCTTTCCTTTCTCTTACCTCGGTTTCATATGCAAAGGCCGAGCTATCCATAGAAGAATTAAGCCGAGCTAACCTATGATTAGGTCCTAGAGCAGGCACAACATACCTCGGTACCAAACAACGTGACCGAGCTAACCCAAACAATGGAGACCGAACTAAGCCCACTTACTCCGGCGGCCAACCTCTTACTTCGGACTGGACTACCACTCGTCCATGGCCCATCTTCTAAGCCTCCTTAACACGGCCCATAGAACGGCCCACTATCCTAGATCGGCCCAATTTATATATAAATTACCCTCTCAATTGCCCCTTAATTCCATCTGCGTAGCATGATAGGGATTACCTGTCTATAAACCGGGCTAAAGTTTTAACCTCTCCAGCCGAGCTAAAAAATTATTTAGCCTTTCCAGCCGAGCTAAAGCACCTGAGCCATTCCAACCAAGCCAGATATAAACCGAGCTACCATTTATCCGGCAAAAACGTCTCTTCAGTCCCAGAAACGGAACCGCTTCTCCTTCCCATGACACGTGGCACACTTTGTTTGGCCAACCCTAGCTGTCGTGCCGTCTTCGTGTTTCACAATTTTTGAACAGTTCCCGCCCTTTTATTTTTGTCCTTTTTACAAAACAATTGCTTTATCTTTGGATTCATCACTACGTTTCTCATCTCTCTTACTCTCTCTCTCAAGCTCCATTGTTCTCCAACTTTTGCAACTGTGAAGCGTGCTTCGTGTTCCTCATTTACTGCCGTTGCTTCCAACTCCAGGTCTTCTGCTTCAATCTGGTAAGCAAATCTACCTTTCTTGCTCTGTTTTTGTACTTTTCTGCACTTAAATCCACAGTTTTTTGTGTTTGTTTTTGAAAAACACCTTTTTGCTTCCATTTGTATTTTTCCCTAAAAAACATAGCCATAGAACACTCGAACACACATAATATCCTGTAGAACACTGATTTTGATCCACAATCATGAAGTAGCCGAACTAGTATACTGTTTGCGTTTTAAGTGCGAATATAGCTAGATCATAACCGAACTAGAACTTGTAAATATATTAGTAATTTTAGTAAGTCACCATCTTCTGATTGATTTTAGCCGAGATAAAATACACCGAACTAAGCCCGAACTTAGTATAATGGAAACCTTAGCCTTCGACCGAGCTAGGTTTTTGGGGCTAAGCCAGCTTTCTCAGTTTCTAAACCGAACTCAGAAAGCTGCCCCTAAAAGCTCAACCGAAGTAACAAACCATAACTCAAACCGAGATAACAAACCCCTTGCTCAAACCGAGCTGCCAAATATCCTTTAAAACCGAGATAGAACCTGTAGCTTCCTGTATAGCCGAAGTAAGACTTCTTTCATCTTGTTTTTATTTGTAGCACGGTCCAATGATCTGTGCTTAATCCCTATGTTTTCCACTTTGCAGACTTAGGTTGCCCAAGCACTCTTCTGCGCGCTCAACCGAACTACTGAGCACAGTTATTCAACCGAAATAACTTATTCTTTAATTTATAGAACAAATGGGTAAATATAGATTTTTGGTAGAAACCCCAGGAGGCCTAGCCGAATTCCGTAAGGATTACAACATCCCTGACGACGTCCAACTTACCCTAGCCAAAAAAGATACCATTCCCTAGGGGAATAAAGGCTTTGTGCCCTTCACCCTCCTCTCAATAATAGAAACCAGACTGAGATTTCCAGTCCAACCCTCGATTTGTGAATTCCTTAGGCAAACCAGACTATGCCCAACCTAGCTTTCCACCAACTCATACCGAATAATAATGGATATAGCCGAACTAAACCGCCGAGCCGAGCCGGTCTAAACCTCGGTCTAGCCGAACTGTTCCACCAATATTCCTTAGGTTCAAAAGAGGATGGGTGGGTATACTACTTGAGAATACGCCGCCGACGTGAAAAAATAATTAAGAATACACCGGACAAAGACTTGAATGATGACGATTTTTTCTGGGTCTCTGGGAATTTTGAAGATCATCAAGCCCAGATTCCTGGCCGACGTATAAACTGGAATAAAGGGATACCTGGTATAATTACTTCGGTTTCCATGCATTCTTCTCCTTGTTACTTCGGTTTCTGGTCTTAAACCGGTCTAACAGTTGTCTATTTTTCATGTAGATCCAGCCCATATTTACTCACTGTACAGCTACCCCAATCTGGCCACTCTTTGCGCCGCACTACGCGTTCCAGAGAGAAGTTGGGCAAAACTTCTAAGTTTCGAGCCGACCTACCGTTATAGCGGTCGCCGAAAAGCCAGAGTAACAGACTTCCTTCTTGAGGACACCCCAGAACTGGACTCGACCTTGCCCCAGATCAACCTCATCTGAACCACTGAAGAGGAAGAAATGGCCAAGAGGAATAGACTACGGGCGCTTCTGACCGAGACCAGCAGACCCGAAGTACCACCACAAAGTCAAACCCAAGAAACGGTGGTGGCCCTCCCTACTCAACAACCATCTTCATCCCGCCGAACCAAGCGCGCTCAGACCACCGAAACCGAACAACATTTGGTTGATGAAGACGACACCATTCTTCCACCGAGCCACCCACTGAGCCCACAACCGGAATCTTCTATGTGGGCCCCTAAGCTCACCTTCAACAACCGAGATGTCCAAGACTCCGACTCCGTTGTTACTGATAAAGATCACCAGTTGGCCTTTAATCTGGCCAAGAGTGTGTGCCTTCCAAAGGACATGGAGCACCACCATAACCAGCTTAACTCCGAACTGAAGTCCATCCGGTCAGCAACGAAATCAATGATTCTGGTAAGTAGCTTTTTCCGAACTTTCTAATTTTTCCAACTCTTAGTTCGGCTAAAAAGAAACAATTCTTTTGCAGGGCATTCAGAAGAACAATGTTACACACAGACGAGTGTTGGAGCTGAGGAAAATCACAAGGCAAGCAATGGCGGAAGCCGAGGCCAAGACTGCCAAACTAAAACAATCGCAAGCAAAGATGGCTGAGCTGGGGGCCGAGGTAACTCGTCTATCCGGACTAGTTGCCTCGGCTAATAGTGACAAACAGCGAGCTCTAACCGAGATGAAAGATAAATATTTGTGGGAGATGGCACAACTTGAAAGTGCTAAAGATGTCGAAATAACAGTTCTGAAGAAAAAAGCCGACGATGCCGAGCTGAAGGGTTTCAAAGAGGGCGAGGCTGCATGCATTCAGCAGTGTGAAGCTGCGAAGGACTTGTTCTTCAAATGCGGCTGGAGGGGTGTTGTGGAGCAGCTCGGTTGTGGCCCCGACACCGAGGTCTACAACGCTCCACAGTACTTCATACCAGCCTCACTGGCGGAGTATGCTGCCGACCTCCAGAAGCAATTTCTCGAAGCATCCGATGATGAAGAAGAAGAAGAACAAACTGAGACTCCGGTTGGTAATGAGCCTGCCAACCAATCAGCTCGGTTGGAGCCAGTGGTTGAGGATTTGACGACCGAAAACGTGCTTCCAACAGAGACCGAGCTCCCAACCGAGACTGTTCTAACCACCGGTGTCCATGTTGATGTCGAAGCCGATCTTGATGATCTTTTTAACTGATTGTCTTTTTTCTTTCCTTTTGCACTTGGAACTTTCTTTCCTTTTGCACTTGAACTTTCTTTCCTTTTGCACTTGAACTTGTAACCGGGCTGCGGCCCTTCCGTTGTATTTTCTTTTCATTTTGATGAAGGAAAAAATCTTCTGTGCTAACTCTTACTCCGGTTTTGTTGTGGATGCTTGTACTTGTAATGCACTTTCTATGTTTCCAACTGTTATTTCGGTTTGCTTTCCTGTTTGAGCATGCTTTCTTGACCGAGATATCGTATTTCGGTTTTAGCTATTTAATCTTACTAGCCAACCACTCTTTAGCCAATATAACTATCTCCCCTGTAGAGTACAAAGAGTTGGTTTAATCGACCAACCACTCTTGACCATAAACTTACTTCGATTGAAGAGTACAAAGAGTTGGTGTAACAACGCATTGGGGAACCTCGCCTGATTCGGACTCGATTTTTGTTGCGGTTCTAAATCTCGAACCAAAGAGTCCAAATCCGGCAAATCGTTTTGAGAAAACAGATTTTTTTGAAAGAAGTGCCAAACATGGTACGCTTTGCGGATAACGAGTCGCCACCTAAATATTTTAAAATGGGAAATTTAGGAAACCACGACTCGGTCGAAAAGGCCACGTGCCCGTCATCACCAAAGTTGGCTCGGCAACTTAGGTACGATTAGGGAAGGTCACATCGTGAGCACCCCCTCTCGCCCGGTCAAAGACCGGCCTCTACTAACCATGATATCTGTTTTTGAAAACTTTGTGAGTTCTTATTCCGATTATTAGCCTAGGTTACTATGTGATGCTTGCAGCAAACAAGTATAGACTGGGCCGTCTGAATTGGAAATAAACATCTCATGTTTGTTTGTGAAAGATGGTTTGCTACCCGCAGGTAGGCTTAAAATGCAGATTTTGCCACAATCTAGTGGGCTTAACAAACAATTGATGAATTGTTCCAATTCAGATAACTCAACCTCCACCCACAGGCATTCAAGGCAGTTATATCACATAAGCATATAGCCTCATGGTAAGCATGCTATCATGGCAACACTCACACGCATGCAAGGATGCTAAAGCATAACCACTTACCGAGTACTCCAAGCCAAAACAGAAAACTGATTAGAAATCATGCATGATCCTAGATGTGTTGAAATGCCTAATGCAACACATGCAAAATGCAACTAAGATAGCAGGCTCGGCTATTCTAAATATGGCATATGAGATGCTTGACTATCAAGTACTCAACTTGGAATTGAAATCTGATCACGGTTTGTATGATCTGTAGAGCAGTGCGTGCAAAAGCAGATGAATGATGCAAACATCTTTGTCATCTTGTTATGCTAATTGAAATATGCTCTATATCTAACCATTCAAAGCGGGTAAATAAAGGAGAAAGAAATGGGGTTGGAAGACATACATCACACTCACACACCCTTATTACAACATTGCCCTCATGTAGAGTCGAATAAAATAATATCTGATACAGAATAAAAAGAATATCTGATCAGAATAAATATACAAATTTCTAATTAATTAACAAATTAATTACAAAAGTAAAAAGCGCATGCAAGCCGGGGGCGCCTTACTCTCGATGAATGGTATATCTTTGGTCGCTTGGCGAAATCCTTTGGATGCCTGATTAGCCTCTGTTTGCAATTTTCTCGAAATGCGTGCGACCTCGAAAAGTTGTTGATTGTTGATTTTCGCAACAGAGCAGGAAAAGGGCATAGCAATGTATTTCACAAATATATGCATGCCTCGATCCTCGTGCCACCAATCACGCACATCGATGCATGATGGCCGAGGAATCGAATTGCACAACTCAATATGGGATGAATGCATATGAATGCTACAACAAAACCTAACTCCATCATGGGTAATCCGGAGTGTCGGTGACTTGGGAATTGAGACCCGTTTCGTTACTCGGAGTATGAAACGTGCCTCGTTTCCCGTGCAAAATGCAAGATATGTATGAAATGCAACTAATATACAACCTAGCATGCTCAATGCTATGAAAATGAGATGCCTCGAAATGTGTGCCCATTGGCACGCAAACCGAGGCAATCTGAACATGACACGAAATGTAATGATGGGCTTATACCAACATGAAGAGGGCCTCGGCCACACTCACATAGGATCTGGAATGATAAGAATGAGGTGCCTCGAAATCGTGCCTTGGCACGCATAACCGAGACAATGATGAAATGCAAACCGGATAAAGCGAGTGCCTCGAAATGCGTGCACACGCACGCATAACCGAAACGGAGGCATCGCAATGCCAATCGGATAAAGCAGAATGTCTCGAAATCGTGCTGCAGACGCATAAACCGAAAGAGGCATACGCAATGCCAAGCGGATAAAGCGAAGTGCCTCGAAATGCGTGCACACAGCACGCAAAACCGAGGCGATGATGAAATGGAAAATCGGATAAACCGAAGTGCCTCGAAATCGTGCACGCAGGCGCATAAGCCGGCGATGATGCAATGAGAAAATCGGATAAAATCGAAGTGCCTCGAAATGCGTGTCGCGGACCGCAAACCGGCGAGGCGATGATATGCGATGCAAAATCGGATAAAACCGAAGTGCCTCGAAATCGTGGCGCGCACGCATAAGCGATGATGAATGGGAAAATCGGATAAAACCGAAGTGCCTCGAAATGCGTGCCGCGGACACGCAAAACCGCGATGATAAAATGAGACGAGATGGCATACGGAATGCAACGATGGGCTTACACCAATATGGGAGAGCCTCGGCTCACTCGCATAGGAAGGCCGTCGGATAAAAACAAAAACGCCTCGAAGCAGCGTGTCAGCGGACACGCAATCGGGCAATGATGTAAAGCATGAAAATGCAAATTGGGCTTATGCCAACATGAGATAGCCTCACGCCACACATAAGTGCCGGCGGATAAATGAGGTGCCTCGAAGTGCGTGCCCTGCACGCATAACCGAGGCAATGCAAAAATGATGCAAATGGCATAGGGAATGATATGCAAGCATGGCAATGGAATTTCAGCACCTAAATAAAGGGAAAACAGCCCGAAACAATTGAAATAACACTCGAAGCATGCATTCATCCCGAAGATGTGAAATTAAGCCCCGAAATGGCCTATAGCCATGCTATACATGCAAAATATGATCATGGCAGCAAGAACAGTAGCAAGGCAGTCCCAAATATGGCATTTTTTCAGTAACAAACTTGGCCAAAATGCAAGTAGGGATAGATCAACAATAGCATGCAAAATTAGTGGCCAAAAGAGGGGTATTGAGACAAGTGATATATGCAAACCCCAAATGGACAAACTTTCTTCTACAACATTGAAGATGAGATAAAAATAAGCACAATTTCAGAAGATGACATCCTCAAAATCAGAATACAAACATGCTATAAAATCCATGCAAAGTAGGCTTCCAAATAGGCTATATCATGAGACATGCAATGCACACACCAAATGACAAAACTTTCTTCATGAAAAATGTAAAGGGGGTCAAAATAAGACCAAAACCAGTAGGGGTCGAAGTCCCAAAAACAAACACAAATAGGTCAAAAATTGCATGCAAAAATGGCACACTTGATGAAATTTGAAGGAGGTGGTATATACAATGACCAAATGAGGTTGAGCCCTTCTACAATGTTGTAGAGGGGCTCAAAATGAGCCTAAAACCAGTAGGGGTCGGACCCTGAAAACAAAAGGAAATAGGCCTAAACTAGCATGCAAGATAATGGCATAAAAGCTAGGTATTGAAACAAGTATATCATAGGAGCATCAAATGAAGTTGAGCCCTTCTACAAAGTTGTAGAGGGGCTCAAAAAGCACCTAAAAGCAGTAGGGGTCAGCCCCAATTCTCAACCAATTGGAGTATAGAAATGAATCAAGAAAAAGCCCCGAAAGTTGGTTTTGAAGCCTTACCCTTGAACACTTGTCTTACTTTGATTCTTGGCTTTGGTTTGTACCTTCTCAACCTCTGAAATTCAGTTCCTAGCTGCTTTGGAATGGTAGTAGGGATGGTGAGGCTGGGTGTTGATGAGGAGAAGACCTAGGGACTTAGAAGCTTTTTGAGGTTTTGAGCTATGAAAATGGAGGAATTTGGAGAAGTGTTCTTGAAGACAAATTTTCCAACCTTGAAGAAGGAGAGGGAGGGCCCTTCAAATAGACAAGAAATGGGGTGTAAAGGGAGGAAAGCACCCAATCTTTCCCTCGAAATATCCCCGGATGCCGGGATATGTTGGAAGATATCCAGGACGGTTGGGACATTTGGAAGCAGTGGCCGGTAATTTGTGGGAGGTGGCCGGCCACCCCACCAGTCGACCCCCTCTGGCCCGGCGGCCATGGCACAAAATTGAAGTGAAGATTTTGGCCGACCACCATGCGAGTGTCCTCCCAAGTGTGTAGAATAAGGTCCCAGGTTGGAATCGCAACGCCAAGCGAAGTCACAACATAGAGCTTGAAGAAGAGGCTCAAAATGAACTCAACAATTTCGGCCGACCATATACTTTTGTGTCCTCTAAGATGTGTAGAACAAGGTTCCAAGGTTGGAAATTGGCAACAGAAGCGAGCCACAACATAGAGCTTGAATGAGAGGCCCAAAAATGAAACCACAATTTCTGGCCGACCACCAACCCTTAGGGTCCTCCTAGATGCCCTCATCACAGATATGTAGCTTTGGTTGTAAGAAAATACCCTAGGTGTTCAACATTGGCGGAAGTGAGAAAAGCAGGCTCGGGAGGAATGGCGGTTATCTGGGATAATTGGCTTCTCCCCGGTGATCTTCTGATGTTGAAGCAGAGGTACGCCAAGTTTGAACAAAAACTAATGAGAAATGAGCGCTCGAGCCAAACCGAGCAATTCGGGATCGAAAATGAGCTGCGGTGCGGAAGTGGTATTAAGCGAAGTGGGTATCTGCGACCCCAGTGTCCTTCGGAATGACAAAACAGAGGTCCCTGCCAAAAATCAGAGAAAACCGACGCAAAATGAATGCTCGGGACCAAAACCAGGCAGTTTGGGGTCCCGAAACGATTCTGAGCACGAAAGTGGCATCTGACCACGAAGTGGGCATCGGGGCCCAGGGTTCCTCGAAATGATAAAACAGAGGTTCTGCGGAAACCGGAGAAAGCGGATCTGAAATGAATGCTCGGGGCCCCAAATCCGCGCGGTTAAGGTCGAAAAATGGGTCGCCGAACGAAGTGGTGTTCGCTGCGAAGTGGGCATCAGGGCCCAGTGTTCCTCGGAACATTAAAAGCAGGTCTCCGCCAAAATCGGAGAAGTCGGAGATGGTTAGGCGGTCCCGAGCCGAGGCTGACCCTAACGGCTCCAGCAAGACTCGAAATGGGCAAAATGGCCTCTGACCCACGAAAAGTAGCTCACGGCCACCTGGGAGATAATCTCTGGACCACTCCTTCCCTCGGGAAAGAAAAGCAGAGAAAACCGAACTGGTTATGGCAAGAGACAAGGTAGAGAAGATGGTTGAAGTCCGGAGGCGGGCACGCGACTCTGAGACTTGAACGAGCACGATATGCAACATCACCGAAGCTCAATCGGTGGCGTCTGAGTCTTAAGGTCGGTCAAAAATGGGGTGTCTCTGATTGCCCCTCTTTGTGAGAACTTCGGAAGTCAAGAAGTGGCGAGTGAATGTCAAAGCCGAAGGCGACCCATTTTGACAAGGTAGAAGACTTAGACAATCATACAAGATAAGCAGAGATATGTGCCCGCAGCAAAATGGGGCAAAATGCAAATGATAGGCACGAGCCGGTGATCATGCAAATGCAACAAGTAATGAAGCAAGTATTGACAAATAGATGCAGCAGTTTAAGCAAGAATGCAAAGCAAACAACTACATTTCATGCGGTTAGGAATGCGGAGAATCATTCAATTCTCGTCGCGTCTCACACGGAGAAGATCGATACTTGGCGATTCGTCCGTCGAATGATATAGTGCACAAAATAGTGCGATCGCTAAGCAGCGATTGATTTGAAATGCACAAGGCGGTGCGATCATAAAGCAGTAGCGATTGATTATCTGCACAAAAGCGGTCACGATCATAAAGCAATGCGATCGATTTGAAATGCACAAAGGCGGTCACGATCAAATAGCGATCGATTTGAAATGCACAAGGCGGTCGCGATCATAAGCAATAGCGATTGATAAAGCTGCACAAAAGCGGTCACGATCATAAAGCAATGCGATCGATTTGAAATGCACAAGGCGGTCACGATTGAGGTCGCAAAATAAGCGCGATTGATAAACCGCACAAAAGCAGCGATCGCAAAAATAGCGATTGATTTGAAATGCACAAGGCAGTCACGATTGAGGTCGCAAAATAAGCGCGATTGATTAATGCACAAAAGCATGCGATCGCCAAAATAAGCGCGATTGATTAAGCGCACAAAAGCGGTCGTCACGCTAAGCAAATAGCGATTGATTTGAAATGCACAAGGCGGTCACGATTGAGGTCGCAAAATAAGCGCGATTGATTAAGCGCACAAAAGCAGGTCACGATCGCTAAATAGCGCGATTGATTTGTAATGCACTAACAAGTGCGGTGAAGTGTGCATGACAATGCGAGTAATGAGCATGGTGTGATTGATACACAAAGTGAGCGAGTATGATAGATATACTAAAGGTGAACACAAAATGTGATAGATGCACTAAGTGAACAAGTATGATGGATATACTAAATGAGAATGTGTGTGATAGATACACAAAATGAATGAAGTGTGATTGATACAGAATGAATGATCTCAAATGGAACTTCTTTGAATGAACCGTACATACAATATCGTGCATGGAGAAAGAAACTTGGTAGGGACAATGCATTACAATGCATGATGCTTAAGGAAAGCAATAAATGGACAAAGCGGCGCTTTAGAAAGCACCTCCTGAGGTGAGTGGCGGTGAACCGCTCTACTCTGATGGGGATCTCCCCTCGTACTCTTCAAACACTTTACCTTGAACACACAGCACAAAGGCTCTGGAATGCTAACAAGGGACATCATCTGTATGTAAGAGCCATGGCTGCTGCTTGTCTTCCTGATCATATTCACAACTTTCCCTATTCTCCAACGGGGTGACAGACTAGGTTGGTTCAGTATCCAGAACTGAGGCGCATACACATGCTATCTCAATCTATGGGGCTGCCATACAGATTTCAATCCGAGGGCGCGCCTCTGGGTATTTAAACCAGACTTTAGTCTCGAAAATCCCGAACCTTTGCGTTCTAGGCCACGGCCATTCGAACTCTAATTTCCACCGTCGCAGTTGGTCTCCTAGGAACTCATCGCAAACACGGCCAAGATGCCTCTGGTAGGGTATGGTACTCAGGGAGAGCACTCTTGATTGCCATTCTGGCTTGAAGTAGACTTGATTTTGAGCTTGAGGTAGAGGCACACTCATACTTCGGAACATTGGCAAGACCTGGAGAGGTACACACGGAGTATAGTCTCGGAACTTACTGAAGTTGGAACAAACTCAGATGCTCGACATTTTCCTCTTTTGCTTTTGCTTTGCAGTCTGGAACCTAAATAGCTTCAGATAGGTCTGGTTCTCTTGTTCTCACTTATCTGGGTTGAACCTGCGGTTTATGAAAGAACAAATTCTATTTTGCACAAATGTGGAGAGCGGCACGACTTTTCGAGCACAAAAGCGATTTTTTGAAATTGAGAGTGAGCATAAGTTCTCAAGCGGGTATTGAGCCTCTGTTGAATCTGACACTCTGACTCAACAAGAAAACAAAAGGCACATAACCTAGACACATCGAGTAACACTCAAAGCGACTCAAAACAAAATCGAGATAAAACAAAAGACACGACACTTTCGGGCGTGCACGAGAACTGTTTCACCGGGTATATGTTTCCCATCCTTTCTTATTTGTGATTCTCACATCACTCGGCCCTCAAGCTCTGTTTTTTCTGAAAAAGCCCTTTTCTCACTTTTTCTCTCATCGCACATCTCTCTATTCTTCAATCTCTCATTTTTCAATCCCTCCCCTGGGTGGTTGATGGATAAATAGCAAGTTGTGGGCTCGTGCCTCTAGCATTCTGCTAGATTCTTCTTTCTTCCACTCACAGCTAGTGAAGTCCTCCCACAGAGGGGTTGTGCTACAAATGGGTATGTAGCAAATCTGCAGCTGACATCGGTCGATGATGCCCTGCTGGGGAGTTTGGACGTGAGCAGATCTGTCCAGATGAGGGAGTGTAATGTCTGGCCCCATTCCAGTTCGTGCTTCGCACTTGGCTCGACACCTCGTTGCTTGGAGGATAAGAGAGCTTTCAGTCCTTTGTTGTGCCCTTTTCCGGCGAATACGGTGCCCTTCTTGGCGAGTATGTTGATAAAGGGGGAAAGACAGAACTCCTGACCTAACTGTGCCCCTAGTTCATCATTTTGACCATTTTTTATTTTTGCTTTCTAAAAAAAATTTGGCCAAAATGGGAGTTAGATTAACATGCTTGTTCGATTTTTGATTTGAAATCATGCAAGTCAGGCTATGAGCACTGAAAATTTTCCTTTTTTTGGGTCCATGAAAAGGGTCCAGTTTTGGGAAAAATGGAACAATTTTCGAGAAAATTAGTCAACCTCAGTAAAAATTCTCAAAAACTATTTTTGCAAGCGGCCACTTGCTCAACGAGCATGGAACCTACTCTTGAGATGCACAACCTCGAATCCAAGGAAAAGCGCCTTGCTTGAAGAGAGTTGCATGGCAGCGGAAAGTTGCCCCTTGTTTGAAGCAACCTTGGCGCATTGAATAGCAACGGAAAGTTGCCCTTGTTTGAAAGGCACCATGGCGCATTGAATGGCGGAAAGTTGCCTTGTTTGAAAGGCACCGCGCATTGTAGTCGATCCTCGAGGCGATGATGGTAATCGAACTCTCGGATACAGAGGAGGCAAGGATAGTCAAAACCATTACATGGACACACTTGATTTGGAAGTGTTTTACGGCTGGACTTCAGGATGAAGTTGCCTACGTATCCCAAACATGGGAATCAAGCCTTACGTAGTTCGGGGTTAAGGTACACTCGGGTATTTAACCTCTCCTTTTTATGCTCTAACTTTTGCCAAGGCGCCTGTTGCAGGTTTTCAACCTTGCGAGCCTTTCTCTTCTTTTTTTTTTTCATTCTTTTCTTTTTTTTCTTCTTTTTTTTTTTCTTCTTTTTTTGTTTGTTTTTTCTTTTTCATTCTTTGCATTTTTTTCTTTTTTTCTTTTTTCGTTCTTTTCTTCGCTCTAACTTTTGCAGGTGCCCTTAGGGTTTTCGCCCATGAGCCTCTCAAAGGGTAAAAGTGTAACGATCCATGCCAAATGGTTTTGAGATTGAAGCCCTCTGTATCCGGGAGAGTGGTCATTGTATTGATTTGCGAAGGATCCACCTTTGGCTCTTGAGCACATCGGATATTTTTGGCCCCTAGTTCGAGGGTGCTTGATCTAGCCTTGCAAGCTTCTTGATGAGGTCGACCTTCTTGATCGACTTTGGTGCCTCTTGTTAGAAATGCTTCAAATCAGCCTACAGGCCTCACATCGTAGTTGACCTTTGAACCTTGAATTCAAGTTCAAGGTTTGAAAGCAAAGGGGTCGAGTCTCGGTGAGGCGATCCTAAATTGCACAATCTCAAGAGCGATTCCACACATGTCTTCGAGGACGCGCAAAACATTTTTTGAAAGTTTTTAAGCGACAAATCGCTTCATGGCTTGAAACGATGTAGGATCAATCTGGATCAAAGCCGGGTCCTTCTCGGTACTCACGCTAACAAGCATGATTTCATTCATTAAGGGCTTAGCATGCCTCTCTTTCTCTCGGTTTGATCAAAGTTTTGCAAATCGAGGAATTCCTTCCTCTTTGTTTTCACAACGGTGTTCAAAAGGTTTTGAAAAACTTAGGTCAATACAATGACTTCAAGGCACAAGAAGCGGTGGAATGCCTTGCCATTTCATTCAAATCCGGCACAACTAGCACACGGCGAAGCAAATCGAGAGTATGGAAATCACTTCTTTGTTTCATTCAAAATCTGTTGGCATAAGCGGCTCCTGGCGAAGCAGACTCAAAACAAAACAAAAGGACAAGCATAAAACAAAATGGTGATGCTCGGTAACACCCGGAATCACCGACTCCTACAACAGACCGACTCGATACAACAAGACAGACCCACAACAAAAGAGACTTGACTTAAAACAAAAGACAGACTCAAAACAAAACAACAAAGCCGACCCAATACCCAAGTCGAAAAGCAAAAGCGGTATTTGCACATTGCTCGAGCAGTCGTGCCATTCCCACGTCTGGAGTTGATCGAAACCGCCCGCAGTGGTTCATCCCGTTCATATAACATTATCCCCAAGTTCAGCGACCCGTGTCTTAGATAGACTTTCTTGAGCTCGGCGGGAGGATGACCCGTTGTCAAATAGATCCTGTACTTCATGGCGAAGCGGAAGCAATTATTAGTAGCATGGCGGTTTTGATGGAAGGCCTGATGGTCGGTCATGTAAGAGAGGAGGTTCTTTGGTAGCTTTGTGGCTCAGGGGCTTGAGATGGCCTTGTCCAACAAGGATTTGGAAAGCTTTGGATAAAGGCATGTGGAGGGCATGGAAGACCCTCGACCTCGGGGTTGGTACTTACGGGTTTGTGGATTTTCTTTGGGCACACCATAAAGGGATTGGCAGTCTTGGCTTTGGTTTCTTGATCTCTTCTAAGTGCAGGATTAGAGCTAACAGGATCATTTCTGGTACAACGGCCCTTTTCCCGGCTTGCCCCTTGATTCAAACTGCCCCCAACTTGAGTGGCGAAAACGTCGTCCACAGTTTTTGCAACGACTGTGAGCACTTGTTCTTTGTTCAGTCCCTCGGCTTTCAAAGCCTCAACAGCCAACAGAAGATGCTCATGGGGATCCATGCCTGCCCCTACCTTATTCTTTCCACTCGCTTCCATTTTGCCAAGGGATTTGCCTCCCTCAAATGCAGCCCGCCCCAAGCTTGGGGAGCCTTTTGACATGAACTCCTTGGTAGGCGATGTGGTCAATGATGGAGCCAAAACTCCAAAGGCTAAATCCGCCACTGTTCTCTGAAGATCTTCAATCATCCTCATCAGCTCGGAAGTAGTGGGTTCACAGGTTTGAGATGATTGGGATTCAGGTGCATCCATCATGCATATGTCTATGCTTTCTGGGATAAACACCTCAGGCTTGGGTAGGTGGGCCGGGGTGATGTATATGCTGGGGTCATAGGTGGATAGCAGTATATGGATGAGATTGAGGTAGGCAGGAGATGTTTGGTCATTGGGGTCTGAAGGTGGAGCTATCGTCCGGTTATCGATGAGATTTTGGACCTCATGACGAAGGCGGTAGCAACGGTCGGTGCCATGACATATTCTTGATGGTACATCTGATGCTTGGAGGGGTTATGTCTGGTGGGAGTGGGTTGGGAAGAGGTTGAGGATTGAGGGTTTGAGATGCCCTTTTTCCATCAAGCCTTTTAGTGCGCTAGTCAAGCTCATATAGAGGGGTGAAAGTTACGCCTGAGCTCGGATGGTCGGCTATTTGCAAGCTTGAATTGGCAAAAGGGTTGGGCTGTGGTATTGTATTGATTTGAGTCGTTCAGAATAGTGCTACTTCGACATTGGTACTCCTTGAAATCACCCTCCTTGTCGGTTCACTTGTTAGGAATGATCCATTTGTTGAGCGCATTCTCGACTGAACCCCAGTTCATGCAAACTTTTGAAAGTGAATCTGGAGCGACTATCAATTTACGCAACATATCATGCTTTCGAGGTTCCGCACCATCATCGCACTTGATCCCTCTCGGAAGGGCGGCGATCTGTCATCTGTCTTGCCTTTGCTCTCCATCTATAACAAATTTCACAAAAGACTCTGTTGGGTTACGGCGGGTTGCTTCAAGCTCTTGGATGGTCATTTCAACCTGGGTATTGTAGGAATATTGATCGACAAAGGCCTCAGCTAATTCTTCCCAGTTTTGCTTCACTCTGTCCTCCAACCTAGTGTACCAAGTGGCTGCTACACCCGATAGGGTTCTTCCATACAGGGAGAGTTTTTGTGGCTTAGTCAGACCCATCGGCTTTAGGACATCCAAGAAAAGTCGGATATGTATCATTGGATCCCCAGACCCGTCGAAACGGTCAATATATGGCATTTTGAATCCGTCAGGATGTCTGACAACTAGACGGTGTGCCCATCCTCAATGTCGGGAATGGAGTTAAGGCCATGTGCCCTTTTGAGTTGCTTCTCAAGGTTCGCAATTTTCACTGCGGTCAGATCGAGGTCATTAGCATCAAGGGGATAACGCCTCTTATTAGGCTGCACCGAGGGTCTGAAAACTTGGGCTTGAGTCAACCCTTCTCGAGGACTTGGACATTGCAAATTTTCAGTTGGCGGAATTGGGTCAAAGTTCGGCTGGGGTCCCAAAATTTGGATGTGAGGCGCGCCCCGGATGGGCGTGCGTTTCAATCTTGGTCTCAACACGCATGGCGGTTCCACGATTCAACGCCGCTATCACGCCACAAATTCTTAGAACCTTGTGCCATCACGGTCTGTTGAGTCGAACAAAGGTGATGTATTGGTGGTGACGGATCGAGATGAGTCGAGGAGCCTGTATGGCCCTTTCTTTGCCTCGTGAAAGAACAACGGTTTCCCTTGAATTGAATTTCGACCTAATAAAGTCTATCGGCACTAGTCCAATGTACAGGGGATTGGAGCCTTACGAAGCTATGGTTCGGGACTACCTAGCAAAGAGAAAATAGACAATCTCGGCTGATTTCACGAGCAGATACTGAGCAAAGTGGAATGAGTGTGCCCTCTACTGAATTCTACCCCAAAATTCACTGTGGTGATACCCTCAGGTAAAATTGATTCCACCAAATACGGATGCCCGCAGGTCTGATACCCAAAATACTGAATTGGTGCCCGCAGGCCTGATGCTCAAACTCACGAACTGATACATGCATTCCGTGTAGAGGCACACTCTAACAAGCACATAACAGATAAGTGAGAGCCAAAACACCCCTATGTTGGGGTAGGGTTTCCCTGTCCTATTTTGTCAGGAACTAGGGTTTCACTACGCACGCATGACTTCAAACAACCTATAAGCGGGTAAGCAACTTTGTCCTAGTTTGGAATGGTCACTATGGATCGAATATGCACTAGGTCGAATGGTCAAAAGGGTGCCGGTAAAACCGGGTTTGTGTTCCCATCTTGTCGAGCCAGGCCGTCGGCCTTATGGACATGACTTGACAAGACAAGCCTCCGGCAAATCGCTCGGGAATGGCATATGGCAAACCACGGTGTCCTAGGCGCACCAATGCAAATGCAATGCAAAGAAACACAGAAGTGTAGTCAAAACCAGATATCATGAGTTGAAGTCAAGTTCACTAAATCCCCATGTAGTCGCGAGCTGAACAACGCCCGAGGGACCTACTTCTGATTCGGACTCGATTTTTGTTGCGGTTCTAAATCTCGAACCAAAGAGTCCAAATCGCAAATCGTTTTGAGAAAAGCAGATTTTTGAAAGAAGTGCCAAACATGGATGCTTTGCGGATATGAGTCGCCACCTAAATATTTAAATGGGAAATTTAAAATGGAAACCACGACTCGGTGCCGAAAGGCCACGTGTCCGTCATCACCAAAGTTGGCTCGGGAACTTGGGTACGATTAGGGAAGGTCACATCGTGAGCACCCCCTCTCGCCCGGTCAAAGACCGGCCTCTACTAACCATGATATCTGTTTTTGAAAACTTTGTGAGTTCTTATTCCGATTATTAGCCTAGGTTACTATGTGATGCTTGCAGCAAACAAGTATAGACTGGGCCGTCTGAATTGGAAATAAACATCTCATGTTTGTTTGTGAAAGATGGTTTGCTACCCGCAGGTAGGCTTAAAATGCAGATTTTGCCACAATCTAGTGGGCTTAACAAACAATTGATGAATTGTTCCAATTCAGATAACTCAACCTCCACCCACAGGCATTCAAGGCAGTTATATCACATAAGCACATAGCCTCATGGTAAGCATGCTATCATGGCAACACTCACACGCATGCAAGGATGCTAAAGCATAAAACTCACCGAGTACTCCAAGCCAAAACAGAAAACTGATTAGAAATCATGCATGATCCTAAATGTGCTGAAATGCCTAATGCAACACATGCAAAATGCAACTAAGATAGCAGGCTCGGCTATTCTAAATATGGCATATGAGATGCAACAGCTATCAAGTACTCAACTTTGGAATTGAAATCTGATCACGGTTTGTATGATCATGAAGGCGATGCGTGCAAAAGCAGATGAATGATGCAAACATCTTTGTCATCTTGTTATGCTAATTGAAATATGCCTATATCTAACCATTCAAAGCGGGTAAATAAAAGGGAGAAAAGAAATGGGGTTGGAAGACATACATCACACTCACACACCCTTATTACAACATTGCCCTCGCATGAGGGTCGAATAAAATAATAATCTGATCCGAATAAAAGAATATACTGATCAAATAAATATACTGATTTCTAATTAATTAACAAATTAATTACGAAAAGTAAAAGCGGCATGCAAGCCGAGGACCGCTTACTCGATGATGAATGGTATATCTTTGAAATGGCTTGGAAATCCTTTGATGCCTGATTAGCCTCTGTTTGCAATTTTCTCGAAATGCGTGCGACCTCGAAAAGTTGTTGATTGTTGATTTTGCTGCACAGAGAGCGGAAAAGGGCATAGCAATGTATTTCACAAATATATGCATGCCTCGATCCTCGTGCCAATCACGCATCGATGCATGATGGCGAGAATCGAATTGCACAACTCAATATGGGATGAATGCATATGAATGCTACAACAAAACCTAACTCCATCATGGGTAATCCGAGTGTCGGTGACTTGGGAATTGAGACCCGTTCGTTACTCGAGTATGAAAGCGTGCCTCGTTTCCGTGCAAAATGCATGATATGCATGAAATGCAACTAATATACAACCTAGCATGCTCAATGCTATGAAAATGAGATGCCTCGAAATGTGTGCCCATTGGCACGCATAAACCGAGGCAATCTTGAATGACATGCGAAAAGTAATGATGGGCTTATACCAACATGAAGAGGGCCTCAGCCACACTCACATAGGATGCCGGAATGATAAGAATGAGGTGCCTCGAAATGCGTGCCCACTGGCACGCAAACCGAGACAATGATGAAATGCAAACCGGATAAAACAGAGTGCCTCGAAATGCGTACACACGGGCACGCAAACCGAGACGGAGGCATACGCAATGCCAATCGGATAAAACAGAATGTCTCGAAATACGTGCACACGGGCACGCAAACCGAGGTAGAGACATACGCAATGCCAAGCGGATAAAACAGAGTGCCTGGAAATGCGTGCACACGGGCACGCAAACCGAGGCGATGATGAAATGGAAAAAACGGATAAACCCGAAGTGCCTCGAAATGCGTGCCTCGGCGAGGATGCAATGAGAAAATCGGATAAAACCGAAGTGCCTCGAAATGCGTGTCCGCGGACACGCAAACCGAGGCGATGATATGCGATGCAAAAACGGATAAAACCGAAGTGCCTCGAAATGCGCGCCCACAGGCACGCAAACCGGGGCGGTGATGAAATGGGAAAATCGGATAAAACCGAAGTGCCTCGAAATGCGTGCCCGCGGACACGCAAACCGAGGCGATGATAAAATGAGACGAGATGGCATACGGAATGCAACGATGGGCTTACACCAATATGGGAGAGCCTCAGCTCACTCACATAGGAGGCCGTCGGATAAAAACAAAGCTGCCTCGAAACGCGTGTCCGCGGACACGCAAATCGGGGCAATGATGTAGAAGCATGAAAATGCAAATTGGGCTTATGCCAACATGAGATAGCCTCACCACGCTCACATAGAAGTGCCGGCCGGATAAAGCGCACAGCCGCACGCATAACCGAGGCAATGCAAAAATGATGCAAATGGCATAGGGAATGATATGTAAGCATGGCAATGGAATTTCAGCACCTAAATAAAGGGGAAAACAGCCCCGAAACAATTCGAAATAACACTCGAAGCATGCATTCATCCCGAAGATGTGAAATTAAGCCCCGAAATGGCCTATAGCCATGCTATACATGCAAAATATGATCATGGCAGCAAGAACAGTAGCAAGGCAGTCCCAAATATGGCATTTTTCAGTAACAAACTTGGCCAAAATGCAAGTAGGGATAGATCAACAATAGCATGCAAAATTAGTGGCCAAAAGAGGGGTATTGAGACAAGTGATATATGCAAACCCCAAATGGACAAACTTTCTTCTACAACATTGAAGATGAGATAAAAATAAGCACAATTTCAGAAGATGACATCCTCAAAATCAGAATACAAACATGCTATAAAATCCATGCAAAGTAGGCTTCCAAATAGGCTATATCATGAGACATGCAATGCACACACCAAATGACAAAACTTTCTTCATGAAAAATGTAAATGGGGTCAAAATAAGACCAAAACCAGTAGGGGTCGAAGTCCCAAAAACAAACACAAATAGGTCAAAAATTGCATGCAAAAATGACACACTTGATGAAATTTGAAGGAGGTGGTATATACAATGACCAAATGAGGTTGAGCCCTTCTACAATGTTGTAGAGGGGCTCAAAATGAGCACAAAACCAGTAGGGGTCGGACCCCTGAAAACAAAAGGAACTAGGCCTAAACTAGCATGCAAGATAATGGCATAAAAGCTAGGTATTGAAACAAGTATATCATAGGAGCATCAAATGAAGTTGAGCCCTTCTACAAAGTTGTAGAGGGGCTCAAAAAGCACCTAAAAGCAGTAGGGGTCGGAGCCCCAATTCTCAACCAATTGGAGTATAGAAATGAATCAAGAAAAAGCCCTAAAAGTTGGTTTTGAAGACTTACCCTTGAAGACTTGTCTTTCTTTGATTCTTGGCTTTGATTTGTAGCTTCTCAACCTCTGAAATTCACTTCCTAGCTGCTGGAATGGTAGTAGGGATGGTGAGGCTAGGTGTTGATGAAGAGAAGACCTAGGGACTTAGAAGCTTTTTGAGGTTTTGAGCTATGAAAATGGAGGAATTTGGAGAAGTGTTCTTGAAGACAAATTTTCCAACCTTGAAGAAGGAGAGGGAGGGCCCTTCAAATAGACAAGAAATGGGGTGTAAAAGGGGAGGGAAAGCACCCAATCTTTCCCTCGAAATATCCCGGATGCCGGGATATGTTGGAAGATATCAGGACAATGGGAGACAGTGGAAAAGCAGGCCAGTATTGTGGGAGGTGGTAGTCGGCCACCTCTGGCCATGGCACAAAATTGAAGTGAAGATTTTCGGCCGACCACCATGCAGAGTGTCCTCCCAAGTGTGTAGAATAAGGTCCTGTGGTGAATCTGGCAACAGCGAAGTCACAACATAGAGCTTGAAGAAGAGGCTCAAAAATGAACTCAACAATTTCTGGCCGACCATATACTTTTTGTGTCCTCTAAGATGTGTAGAACAAGGTTCCAAGGTCGGAGATTGGCAACACTGAAGCATGAGCCACAACATAGAGCTTGAATGAGAGGCCCAAAAATGAAACCCTGAATTTCTGGCCGACCACCAACCCTTAGGGTCCTCCTAGATGCCCTCATCACAGATATGTAGCTTTGGTTGGAAGAAAATACCCCTAGGTTTGTTCAACATTGGCCCGGAAGTGAGAAAAACGGGCTCCGGAGGAGCGAAACTGGTTATCTGGGATAATTGCTGGCTTCTCCCCCCCAGTGATCTTCCTGATGTTGAAACAGAGGTACCTGCCAAGTTTGAACAAAAACTAATGAGAAATGAACGCTCGGAGCCAAAACCGAGCAATTCGGGATCCCGAAAATGAGCTGCGGGTGCCGGAAGTGGTATTCAGCAGCGAAGTGGGTATCTGCGACCCCAGTGTCCCTCGGAATGACAAAACAGAGGTCCCTGCCAAAAATCAGAGAAAACCGATGCAAAATGAATGCTCGGGACCAAAACCAGGCGATTTGGGGTCAAAACCTTCTGAGCACGAAAGTGGCATCTGACCCACAGTGGGCATCGGGGCCCAGGGTTCCTCGAAATGATAAAACAGAGGTTCTGCCGAACCGGAGAAAGCGGATGCGAAATGAATGCTCGGCCCCAAATCACGCAGCCGGTCCGAAATGGGTCGCCGCACCTAAGTGGTGTTCGCCGCGAAGTGGGCATCAGGGCCCCAGTGTTCCTCGGAACATTAAAATGAGGTCTCCGCCAAAAATCGAGAAGTCGGAGATGGTTGGGCGGTCCCGAGGCACACCTGACTTAACGGCTCAGCAGGAACCGACTCGAAATGGGCAAAATGGCCTCTGACCACGAAAAGTAGCTCACGGCCACCGGAGATAATCTCTGGATCACTCCTTCCCTCGGGAAAGAAAGCAGAGAAAACCGAACTGGTTATGGCAAACCGAGACAAGGTAGAGAAGATGGTTCGGAAGTCCGGAGGCAGGGCACGCGGCCGCGACTATGAGACTTCTGAACGAGCACAGTATGCAACATCACCGAGCGCTCAACCGGTGACGTCTGAGTCTTAAGGTCGGTCAAAAATGGGGTGTCTACAGTTGGTTTAATCCAGCCAACCACTCTTCAGCCATAAACTTATTTCGGCTGAAGAGTAACAAGAGTTGGTTTAATCCAGCCAACCACTCTTCAGCCATAAACTTACTTCGGCTGAAGAGTACAAGGTGTTGGTTTAATCCAGCCAACCTCTAAGTTGGTTTTTCCAGCCAACTTAGAATACATTGTTTGGTTATGCCGACCAAACGTCCTGCAGCCTGGATCCTTATCCTGGGCTTAGGAGGGGTGTTGGTTTAATCCAGCCAACCTCTAAGTTGGTTTTTCCAGCCAACGTAGAATACATTGTTTGGTTATTCTGACCAAACGTCCTGCAGCCTGGATCCTTATCCTAGGCTTAGGAAGGGTTCATAGTTGGTTATTCCGGCCAACTATGTTTACAATGCTCCTAACTTATTGAAGTTACCTTCTACTGAAAACAATTATGCTAAAAAGAATCGACTTGTTTAATTGAGAAAGTAAAAAATTACACATACTTAAAAGAAAAAAAGCTAAAAATAAAACAACTTGAGATTGGCTGTGTTCCATGGCCTGAGAATTGCTTTGTCGTCCTCATCTTCTAAGTGGTAATTGCTTTGCCGTCCTCATATTCTACTCTTTAATATGAGCTTTAATCTAGATATTTGTCATTTTGTATAAATGGTGGGGTTTGGGAAGATTTTGGCAAAAGTTAAGGTTTGGGTTCTAAACTAAAGGGGTTTTTCATGTTGATTTACAAAGTAACCTTGGGGGTTTGTGTATGAGGTTCTTTATTGCTGAAGTGGTGAGATTTGGACCTATGGGTTGATATTTTGGAAAAAAAAAAGGAAAATTTGCCCTAAGTTGAGTTGAAATAACTATTTATGTAAATAATGAAATTGCTTTGGGAATTATGAAATTGGGGGAAATGTGATTGAATGGTGTAGTTTGGTTTGATAAATCACACACCTATGGAATTTGATAAATTATCTGTTGATAGATTTATTTATCTGTTTAGATATATCTGTTTTGGGTTATCGGTGGAGGATAGCTATGATTGTTGTAGAAACTGCATGAGAATTAGGATGATTGAAACTAATCAATTGAATTATGTCATTGAATATGACGATTTGATTAAACCATTGAATATGTGTTTTGATTAGTCATTGTATATGACAAAGTGTTTGAATACATTGTATATGTATCTTTGTTTGGGAAGAGATATGAGATGTACTCCATTGTTTGGGAGGAGATAGGAGATGGACTCCATTGATAATTAAGTTGGCTGGAGTGTCCAGGGTGAAAGTCCCGAAATCTTATATATTTATAGGTGCCGGTTCCCTCGGACGTGGTCCCCTAAAAATGGCAAGAAATAGAAGTGTTGGATTTGATGAATGTATTGAATTGTGAACCATTGAGTTGTAGTCTCATATTGGTTGCTTGATAATAATGAATTTGGCTAATTGATTTACCCGAAATGGTAGAATGGAAATGAATTGAGATATTGGTTATCTATATTGAATGACCTTGAAAACAATATGTGTTGGTTAAGAATGTTGCACATTTATCTGATGCTCATATTTTAGTTAATTCTCATGTATGGTTTAGCATATCTCTACTGGGCTTTGGCTCACCCTACTTGGGAAACCATTTTTAGGTACAGGTGACATGCCACCTCCAAAGACATAGCTTGGGAGGCTTAGAGGCTAAAGGCTCTACTTTTGTGATTTCATTTTTGTGTTTATATGTCTTCTTTTAAGCCGAGGGCTTTAATTGTAAAGAGCTTTTGACTCTCTCTTTTATTGTAACCAAGTGATTACTTGGAAAGATGTAAGCCCTTAGGGCATTTATTTTGTTGTTCTAAATTAGAGTTACATGCTATGGTTTCAAGATGGATATTTATGAAATTGTAATGCATGTGATATCTTTTGTAATATTAACTCTGATGAATGAAAGTATAACATTTCTATTATGTCTCTAGACCTTATGAATGGTTGATTTGTATAATATTTTGAGGGCGTTACAACTTGGTATCAGAGCGTACCGAGTTTGAATACTTTGGGTATGTGGGAAGTGGTTAATACCACAATGGGTTTGTCTCGCTTGTTAGAGACTTATGTATGATGTTATGTACTTATATGATAACATGTTTATGTGACTATATGGGTATGAGATTTAGTTTCTAGGATGTTGATCAGATCTATGGGTTTCTGGGAGTCCTGTTGGATCTAGCCCTAGTGATCTCCCACCTTTGGGCCTTTGTAAAAAGTGTTGATCTTGGTGTGGGCTATCTTTTGATTTGAAAGTTTTGGTGTTTGGAGCACTTTGAGTTTTTCATCATCTTCTCCTTTGAGCTCCGAATTTGAGGTAGGGATAACTACTCATTTATATGATCTTTGACATAAATTTTTAGTCATTTTGATTTAATGTTGAGATTGGGTGATTTTGGGTGTTAGGGTTTCTAAATGTATAAAGAGGGGTTTTGTTATTTTGATTCATAAATATGTATTTTGGGTCTTAAAGTGATGATATTGTTGTTGGTTGTTGATATTGGTGCCTTTGGGTCAAAGTTGAGAAAGATGGAGGAAAGCCCTAATTTTTGTTATGAATTAATTGGTATAATTAATTTGGGAATGTTACGGAAATACAAAATTGAGGTGGAAATGATGAAATTCGTATAATATGAGATAGAGTGGTGGAGTTGGATTTATTAATCGCTCACTTTGAAAATATTGAATATATATCTGTTGAGGCATTTATTATCTGTTTAGAAATAACTGCTTTGGGCTATCGGTGGAGGATAGTCTTGATTGTTGTAGACAATGCATGATGATTAGGCGAACTAAAACTAATCAATTGAATATGTCATCGAATATGACGGTTGGAATAATACATCAAATTTATATATTGATTGATTATGTATATGATATGTGTTTTATATACATTGTATTGTGTGGAAGGAGATAGGGGATGTACTCCACGGTTTAGGTGAAGATAGGGGATGGACTCCTAAACCGGATATTGTTTGGGAGGAGATAGGGGATGGACTTCATCGATACAGCAATTATGTGTATCTATTAAAGTATTGGTACAGCAAATATGTGTATCTATTGTGAAGTATGAAGTGTTTAATTTGAGTTGTTATCTCAATTGAAATGGAAGTACTATTGATATGAGATGTAATCTCATTTAAATTGTTTGGCCAGGTTCTGAGCCATAGTTGTGAATTGAGAAATTGGATAAGAAATGGAAAATGGAATGAAACATGGACACATTTGTCATGTAATTGAAATGGGTTATAAATTGATTTATGTGAGTTAAACATTTATCAAATGATAATGTTTTAGTTATTGCTCATATTATGTTTAGCATATCTCTACTGGGCGTTGGCTCACCCTATATGGGACATCATTTTCAGGTACAGGTATTATGCCACCTCCAAGGACGTAGCTTGGAAGGTTTGAGGCTGTTGGACTCTTTTGTTGTTTTTGTTGTATTACATGTATATCAAGCCAAAAGCTTATCTTGTGTAGAGTTAGTACTCTCTTTTTGTAACCAAGTGTTGACTTGGAAAGTTGTAAGCCCGTAGGGCATTTACTTTTGTTGTCAACATGTAATACTTTTGGACTAAATACTCTGATGAATAGAAATATGTTTATTTCTCTTATGTTTATGGATGTCGCGAATGCATGATTTATGGGTTTATTCTGAGGGCGTTACAACTTGGTATCAGAGCGTACCGGGTTTGAATACTTTGGGTACGTGGGAAGTGATTAGTATCACAATGGGTTTGTCTCGCTTGTTAGAGACTTAGATGTAATGTTATGTACTTATGTGATAACATGCTTATGTGACTACTTGGGTATGGGATTTAGTTTCTAGGATGTTGATTGGATCCTTGGGTTTCTGTGAGTCTTGTTGGAAAAGCACTTGATCAATACTGTTTCTAACTGGAACTCTAGTAACGCCATGGGACTATCATTATCCGGAAATGAAATTCGTAAGTGCTTATGTGATTATGTGCTTACGTAGAGTGAATTACTATTGTCCATGCATTAGGACGCGAGTGTTATAGCTTCGGCACATTTGTGAATGTGCTAATATTCTTCGTTACCTTTATTAGGATGTCAGGACGAGGACGTGGTGGTAGGCGAGGTAGGCCTAGAAGGCAGGAGATGCCTATACCGGATGAGATTCCGGAGCAGCAGGAGGGTGTTGGTCAGGCCAATGTGGCCGAGCCAGTAGGTCAACATGCCATGGGCGCCTTAGCCCGCGAGATGGAAGGAGCTTTGAGGGAATCTATGGGCATTCTCAGGGCTGAGAATCAAGCCCAGACCCATGTTACTGAGGCAGGGCCGTCCTTTTTGAAGAGGGAGTTCTTCTGGTCTAACCCGGGCGAGTTTGTTGGGGGTCCGAAGGAGCCACTAAAAGCCGATGAATGGCTCAAACAAATGACGAAGACGTTTGAGATGCTTGGCATCGAAGACGAGGCTTTAAAGGTGACCTTGGCGTCTTTCCAGCTGAAGGGGGATGCGGGTCAGTAGTGGAAGTTCATGAGGGGTTGTGTTGGTGGCACATGGGAGGCCTTTGTAGTTGCCTTCTAGGAGAAGTTCTTATCTCCAATTTGTCGAGAAGCCGAGGGACTCAGCTTTTGTCACTCGGCGGTGAGTTTATCAAGGTCCGAAGTTTGAGGCCGCATTTACTAGTTTGTCCAGGTTCACACCTGAGCTTGTGGCGTCTGAAGAATGTCGTTGCTTGGAATTTGAGAAGAAGTTGAGGCATGAGCTCAAGATGAGAGTTGGGGGGTCTATGACCCAGGATTATGGGCGCCTTGTAGATGCTGCGGCCCATATGGAGATTATGATGCAGGAGGAGGAGAGGCTCCAAGAGGAGTCAGGATGGTCAGGGGGACGGTAGGAGGCAGAGAGGTTCTAACCCTCAGCAGTCCCAGGGTGCATTTGCTAGATCGACCTTTCCAGTGCCGAGTGCAGGCTCTGGGAGAGACAGTCAGGGAGACGTGACTTGTTACAAGTGTGGTCAGTTGGGCCACAAGTCTCCAGCTTGCCCGCAGAGGGGAGGAGGTCAGAGAGCAGTTTCATCTTCGGCTCGACCTCAGAGCCAGAGTCAGTGCAGAGGCCAGCCACTCTCATGTTATAGTGTGGTCAGGCGGGGCACCTGAAGAGGTTTTGCCCGCAATTGAGTGGCACTTCTGGTGCATCTGGGTAGAGGCAGAGTTTTCAGCCAGCTCAGTCAGTTCAGGCCTCGAGGGCCAATTAGGGAGCTTCATCGTCCTAGTCTGTGCAACAGTCTTTTGCTCCTAGAGGTGAGCAGGTGGATCAGAGGCCTTCAAGGCGTGTGTATGCTGTTACAGCGCAGGATCTAGTACCGGCTCCATCTGTTGTGAGAGGTACCTTTTTGTTTTGCAACTCGGTTGCCAATGTGTTGATTGATACGGGTGCATCGCATTCCTTTATATCTGCTGCATTTGCATCTGTTTTGGGGTTGGAGTTGGCGCAGTTAGTATCTTCTATTTGTGTTGTATCACCTGTTGGGGGTGAGTTGATTTTGAAATAGGGGTGTTAGGGCTGTGATATAGAGGTCGTCGACCGCCGACTTTCATTTTCTTTTGTAGTTATGGCTATGTCGGGTTTTGATGTGATTTTGGGTATGGACTGGCTATCGTCATACTGGGTTATTATTGATTGTTACCGCCAGAGGGTCACAGTATGTACCTTGAACGGGGATTGTTTCCATTTCTTAGGGGATCGGGTGGGTAGTGTGTTGCCACCGGTGTATGATTCGCGAGGGCGGAGTGAGCTTAGTGGTCTCCTCGCTAGCCTTTTGAGTAGTGAGTGTGATGAGACCCAGATGATATTGCCGAGAGTGGTTTGTGAGTATTCGGATGTTTTTCCCAAGGATCTCGTTAGTTTGCCACCTCATCGTGAGATTGAGTTCTCTATCGATTCAGTGCCCGACACGGCGCCGATTTCTATGGCACCTTACCGTTTTGCCCCAGCCGAGTTGAGTGAATTGAAGGTTCAACTCCAGGAATTGCTAGATAAGGGCTTTATTCGCCCAAGTGTTTCGCCGTGGGGAGCACCGGCCCTCTTTGCTAAAAAGAAAGATGGTGCCTTGAGACTTTGCATCGATTACCGAAAATTGAATCGGGCTACGGTTAAAAATAAATACCCTATGCCTCATATAGATAATCTGTTTGACCAGTTGAAGGGGTCCCGTTATTTCTCTAAAATAGACTTGAGATCGGGTTACCACTAGTTGAGGGTCAAAGAGGAAGATATTCCGAAGACAGCATTCCGTACGCGGTATGGCCACTATGAGTTTCTGGTGATGCCTTTTGGGCTCACCAATGCACCGGCAGTATTTATGGACTTGATGAACCAGATATTCCGGGAGTTCTTAGATCGTTTTATGGTCGTTTTTGTGGACGACATTCTGATTTATTCACCTTCTGAGAAGGAGCACGAGGAACACTTGAGAGTGGTGCTTGAGTTGCTTAGAGGCCATAGGCTGAATGCCAAGTTTGGGAAGTGTGAGTTCTGGCTAAGAGAGGTTAAGTTCTTAGGCCACGTGGTTTCCGGGGAAGGGGTGGCTGTTGATACATCCAAGATAGAGGCAGTGCAGGATTGGGCACAACCTAAGAGCGTTTTTGAGATCCGCAATTTTCTGGGATTAGCTGGGTATTACCGCCGGTTTGTGAAAGATTTCTCCAGGCTAGCTTCACCGTTGACTAGATTGACGCGGAAAGGGGGCAAGTTTGTATGGAGTGAGACTTGTGAAAAGTCGTTCAAAGAGTTGAAAGTTAGATTGACCACTGCTCCGGTTTTGATTATTCCGAAGAGAGGTTTGGGTTATGCGGTTTATTGTGATGCCTCACGAGAGGGTTTGGGTTGTGTGCTGATGCAAGAGGGGAAAGTGGTAGCCTATGGCTCACGTCAGTTGAAAATACATGAGAGGAATTACCCTACACATGACCTAGAGTTAGCAGCAGTGATCTTTGCCTTGAAGATTTGGAGGCACTACCTTTATGGTGAGAGATTCGAGGTATTCTCGGATTATAAGAGTTTGAAGTACCTGTTTACACAGAGAGACTTGAATTTGAGGCAGAAAAGGTGGATGGAGTTCATAGAGGATTATGATTTTGAGTTGCACTATCACCCAGGAAAGGCCAATGTTGTGGCCGATGCCCTTAGTAGGAAATCCATTAGTGATGTTGCTTGTATAGCCATCCGAGAGTGGGAGATGTTAGGTGCACTTGGCGAGTTTGATTTGCTTCTGGGCGAATCCGTTAAGACTGCGGTCTTGTTTTCTGTTGTTGCACAGCCTACACTTGTGACTCGAGTGTTAGGGGCACAGGGAGGTGACCTTGAGGTAGAATCCCTCCGAGAGAAGATCTCCAGTGGGAAGGTTGAGAACGGTTTAGCTGTGTATCCCGACCTGAATGTGAGATACCGAGACCGTTTGTTTGTGCCGGAGTCTTGTCGAGAGGAGGTACTCTGAGAGTCTCATTATTCACGCCTTGCGGTGCATCCGGGAGGCACCAAGATGTATCGGGATTTGGGTCGCCAGTTTTGGTGGCGGGATATGAAGAAGGATGTGGCAGTGTTCGTGTCTAAGTGCCTTACTTGTCAGCAAGTGAAGATCGAGCATCAGAGGCCAGCGGGTTTGTTGCAACCCTTGCCTATTGCCGAGTGGAAGTGGGAGCATGTCACTATGGACTTCGTTGTAGGTTTTCCAAGGACTCAGCGGGGTAGTGATGCTATTTGGGTGGTTGTAGACCAGTTGACTAAGTCAGCGCACTTTATTCCTATGCGCGTGAGAGATTCGGTAGATCATCTTACCGACTTGTATATTCGGGACATAGTGAGGTTGCACGAGGTCCCAGTGTCGATCGTCTCAGATAGAGATCCACATTTTACTGCTAGGTTGTGGCAGAGTTTGTAGAGTGCCTTGGGCACTAGATTGACCTTTAGCACGGCTTACCATCCTCAGACTGAAAGGCAGTCCGAGCGTACCATTCAGATCCTTGAGGATATGCTTCAAGGTTGTGTCCTTGACTTTAGTGAGTTGTGGGAGAGGCACTTGCCCTTGGTGGAGTTTGCCTACAACAATAGTTTTCAGTCGAGTATCGGTATGGCACCGTTTGAGGCCCTGTATGGCCGACCTTGTAGGTCTCCGGTTTGTTGGGCCGAGGTGGGTGATGCACCTTTGTTGGGCCCGGAGTTGGTGAGGGAAACGACGGAGAAAGTTGAGCTTATCCGTAGGAGGCTTGTTACAGCCCAGAGTCGCCAAAAGAGTTATGCCGACCGTAAGAGGAGGCCTTTGACATTTGAGACGGGTGATCACGTCTTTCTGAAAATATCACCTAGGCGGGGTTTGATGAGGTTTGGGAAGAGTGGGAAGTTGTCCCCTCGGTTTATTGGTCTTTTTGAGATCATTGAGAGGATTGGGGAGGTTGCATACCGTTTAGCTTTGCCGCCGCAGTTGTCCGGGGTGCATGACGTGTTTCATGTTAGTATGCTTCGGAAGTACGAGCCGAATCCATCGCATGTATTGGATTGGACCGACTTAGAGGTAGATGAGGATGCCTCATATGAGGAGAGACCGGTTCGGGTCTTGGATAGGCGGGAACAAGTCTTGCGAAGCAAGACCATTCCCTTGGTAAAGGTTTTGTGGAAACATCACGGAGTGGAGGAAGCCACTTGGGAACGTGAATTGGAGGTCCGTGAAAAATATCCGGACTTATTTGTTAACATGTAATCATGTAATGGAAATTTTGTAATATTAATGAACCTTAAGAGCATTGAATATGTTTTAAGTTGTAAAACATCGTATATGTTTTGATATTATGGGAGTATTATGGAACTTGCCATGAAATGGAAGTTTATTTTAACTTTGCATATGTTAATACTGTTTTAGAAATGCAAATATATTGATTGGCATTGGATATGTTATAGAATTGTGGAAAATATGTTGAAATTGGTAAATTTCAAGGGAAAGCATGTTGATAATGCATATTGAGTTATATATTGTGATTTGCCTCTTGAAAAGAGATGGGATGACCAGTATTGGGTCAAGTTGATGAATGTTGAGTTGTAATACTGTTGAGAATTGAGAAAAACATGTTTTTGAAAACTTGTACTTAATTTCGGGGACGAAATTCCTTAAGGGAGGAGGTTATAGCGATCCTGGTTTTTCCTCTCTTTATTTATTGTGTTCCGAACTCGGTTCCGTGGATGTTGTTGTCTCATTCTCATTTCCATCCTTTACTCTTTGTATTTGAGTCTTGGGTTGTGTTGGGCAGGTTTGAAACAAGTTGGTTGTGCTTTGAAACCAAGAGTTGATGTCCAGAATTTGGCCTTCACGCTCGAGCGGGACTTTTGACGCTCAAGCGGGCCCTTTGATTTTGCTTCTCCGCTCGAACGGGAGTTTTGACGCTCGAGTGTGATTTTCCATCTCCCAGTATTTTTCTCTGCAGGTCTTTGGATGCTCGAGTGAGAGTTTTAATGCTCGAGCGTGAACCTTTGATTTTGTTAATCCGCTCGAGCGGGGAGTTTGACGCTCGAGCGGGGACCTTGGTCTGCAAAACTTCTGGAAGTGTGCAATCGACGCTCGAGCGGCGCTTTTGATGCTCGAGCGTGAGTCTGTGTCTGACGCTCGAGCGGGGGTTTCCATGCTTGAGCGGGGCGACTTTTATATCACTTCAGGATTTCACTTTTTGGATCACTTTTCAACATCCTTTCTCTCTCTTACTTTTCGAAAACCACCATTGGAGAGCTTCTCTCTCTAAAACCTCACATTCTCTCTAAGAAATCATCTAGCCCTAGTGATCTCCCACCTTTGGGCCTTTGTAAAAAGTGTTGATCTTGGTGTGGGCTATCTTTTGATCTGAAAGTTTTGGTGTTTGGAGCACTTTGAGTTTTTCATCATCTTCTCCTTTGAGCTCCGAATTTGAGGTAGGGATAACTACTCATTTATATGATCTTTAACATAAATTTTTAGTCATTTTGATTTAATGTTGAGGTTGGGTGATTTTGGGTGTTAGGGTTTCTAAATGTATAAAGAGGGGTTTTGTTGTTTTGACTCATAAATATGTATTTTGGGTCTTAAAGTGATGATATTGTTGTTGGTTGTTGATATTGGTGCCTTTGGGTCAAAGTTGAGAAAGATGGAGGAAAGCCCTAATTTTTGTTATGAATTAATTAGTATAATTAATTTGGGAATGTTACGGAAATACGAAATTGAGGTGGAAATGATGAAATTCGCATAATATGAGATAGAGTGGTGGAGTTGGATTTATTAATCGCTCACTTTGAAAATATTGAATATATATCTGTTGAGGCATTTATTGTCTGTTTAGAAATAACTGCTTTGGGCTATCGGTGGAGGATAGTCTTGATTGTTGTAGACAATGCATGATGATTAGGCGAACTAAAACTAATCAATTGAATATGTCATTGAATATGACGGTTGGAATAATATATCAAATTTATGTATTGATTGATTATGTATATGATATGTGTTTTATATACATTGTATTGTGTGGGAGGAGATAGGGGATGTACTCCACGGTTTAGGAGAAGATAGGGGATGGACTCCTAAACTGGATATTGTTTGGGAGGAGATAGGGGATGGACTCCATCGATACAGCAATTATGTGTATCTATTGAAGTATTGATACAACAAATCTGTGTATCATATATGAAGTGCGAAAGTGTTTTATTTGAGATTGATATAGCAGATATGTGTATCTATTGTGAAGTATGAAGTGTTTAATTTGAGTTGTTATCTCAATTGAAATGGAAGTACTATTGATATGAGATGTAATCTCATTTAAATTGTTTGGCCAGATTCTGAGCCATAGTTGTAAATTGAGAAATTGGATAAGAAATGAAAAATGGAATGAAACATGGACACATTTGTCATGTAATTGAAATGAGTTATAAATTGATTTATGTGAGTTAAACATTTATCAAATGCTAATGTTTTAGTTATTGCTCATATTATGTTTAGCATATCTCTACTGGGCGTTGGCTCACCCTATATGGAACATCATTTTCAGGTACAGGTAATATGCTACCTCCAAGGACGTAGCTTGGAAGGCTTGAGGCTTGTTAGGTCCCTTTATTGTCAAATCCGGAGACAAAACTTTGTGTTGTTAAAATTGTAATTTTTTGTGTTTTTGTTCTTCCCGCTCGAGCGGGGTCATGTGAGCTCGAGGGGAGATTAGAGGAACTCAGTATCTTGTCAGGGCTGCAGAAGTATTGGAGGGTGTGATTTTACGCTCGAGCGGACTATTTAGCGCTCGAGCGCACCTCAGCTTAGTCACGCGCATATTTTGTTCAGGACGCTCGAGCGGATGGTGGAGCGCTCGAGCGGAGATTGCAAACTTCAGAATCCGGATTTCTTCAAGTGATTGGTTTCGTTCAGAACTGGGATTCTTTTTGGTTTTCTATAAGTAGATGGTTTTCTCCTAAAACTAATCTAACTTTTCATAGATCTAATCTAAGAGTTCTAAGGTTTTGTTTTGAAGTTTTCTTCTGAGGTTTTGTGAGTTTTCTTTGATGTTCTTGAGAGAGTTCTAAACTTATGAGTTGAGATTCATACATCAAAGAGTTTGATACTACATATTCAAGAGAGTTCTCTTCGGTGGCTTCCGAAGATCAAAACGTAGAATTCAAAAGGCGTTTGATTCTACGTAGTCATTAATTCGACAAGTGAAGTTGTGGATTCAACTTCAGGATCAGTTCCGTAACGAAGGCGTGGTGAAAGAGTTACAGAAGATTCAGAGACAAATTGACTGTGTTGGCTAATTTGTGTGTTATCTTTGTAATCTTTCTTTCTTCAGTAGTGGATTGATTAGTGGCGGTTCGCCCGTGGTTTTTGATTACAATTGAAGGTTCTTCAATTGTAGTTTTTTCCACGTAAAAATCGTTTGTGTCGATTTATTGTTTATTCTGAAAAACAAACAATTTAAAATCACTCTCGTAAGTGCTTGTTGATTTTAGATTGAGTGTTTTTGGATATTTGGGATTTGGAATTTTTGAATCTTGATCTAATCACGAATCACGTAGGATTTTCAAGGTTGTTGGACTCTTTTGTTGTTTTTGTTGTATTACATGTATATCAAGCCAAGGGCTTATCTTGTGTAGAGTTAGTACTCTCTTTTTGTAACCAAGTGTTGACTTGAAAATTTGTAAGCCCGTAAGACATTTACTTTTGTTGTCAACATGTAATACTTTTGAACTAAATACTCTGATGAATAGAAATATGTTTATTTCTCTTATGTTTATGGATGTCGCAAATGCATGATTTATGGGTTTATTTTGAGGGCGTTACAGTCAAACTAACCGAGGTCTAATTCATATGAACCAGTTAGTCACACAAATCTTGTGTGCTCATAATAAGGTTTAAATTTTTTATAACTATATTTGCTCATTAAATGTGGAGACAATGCAAATGAATTGTTCCAATGTAAAAAAATGGAGGGTTTTCTTGGTTATTGAATGCAATTTGTTAAGATTAGTTTCTTTTTTGGGTAAATCTATAAGGCATTAATGTTTGTTAATTTTATATTTTGAATTTCTAGAAGATTTGTGGAGGGAAATGAAAAAAAAAGTTAGAGAAGTGAATGTAATATTAAATAATTTTTTTTTTTACTTTTTTTGTTTATTTTTTTTTTCCCCACAAATTACCTTACAACATCTAAACATTGAAGAATGAGATATAGGAAAAAACCATAACAAATTTATAGTCTATTGCAACAACTCCAATCAACCAATAAAGTACAACGTTAACCATAACAAATTTATACTTTGCAAGCCCGGCGAGAGGTGGAAGAGAAGTACATGGAAGAGAGAGAGAGAGAGAGAGAAAGAGAGAGAGAGAGAGAGAGAGAGAGAGAGAGGTGGTAACTGTAAAGAGGGAATTGGCTGAACTGAAAGCTTGAGTTGTCACTGACAGATCACTATCGTCCGAGGTGTTTGTGTTGATGCAGTGCAGTGCAGTGCAGGTTGTCTGGAGAAGAAGCCCTATAAACGACTGTGTTTGCTTAGCCCAAAGTTTATACAACAAAAATTGGGGATTCTATTTACACCCATAAAAATTATTAACTACTCTTAATTTCTAAGTATACCTTATTTAATTATTTAAAATTTTATTTTACTCTCATTACATTATATTATTTTTTTCAAATTATCTTCAAAGTAAACCCAAATAATAAATAATAAACAAATTTAAAAAATTAAATTATTTCAAAAAAAATTCAATACAGAAAATAATTATTAAATACAAAATAAAATAAAATAAATCAAACTTATATGCACATAAGCATTATAAATACAGAGAAAAAAAAACATTTACATTATAAATTATTCACAAGAATGCTCGTGAAAAAATAAGAATCAAACTTATAAACACATAAGTATCATACACTAATAAGAAAGAGTAGTTCTCAAATAATATACTATTTAATTGACAAAATAAGAACAACTCTAATAATATGTTATTGTTAATCTAATTACTGGACCTTTTAATTTTTGTCAAAAAAACGATATATAAAAATTAATTGATGGTGCTCTACAAAAATTGTGAAACCCCTTTATACGAATACTTACCTCCTTTTTTATGGGTTACTTCAAAAAACTATTTTGATTATTACTCTTATCCATTATTTGATTTTGTTCAAATTTTCTTCTAGGTTTAGGGTTTCAAAATAATAAAAAAAACAATGATGTTAATAATGATGGTGAGTTTTGGAATGATGGATTGGAGTTTTGGAGTGTTTTGGGAAGATGATTAAAAGTTATTTTTTGACTTTTTGTAAGAGAGAGAAGTGGGTTAAAAGCTGGGAAGTGGCTTTTAACTCACTTCCCAAAATAGGCCAAAGAGGGATGGTGACGAAGAAGAACAATAAGAAAAAAATATATATTTTGATCTCTTGGAGAAGAAGACACAGAGATTTAAATAGGAATAACTGATTAGGGTATACCATGAGAGAAACAAAAATCATTTTAGGATTTAATATGCGTTGTCCTTATTAGTAAATTCATATTAGGATATAATATGAATTTAAATTGGGCGTATTAAGACATATTTTGGGTTCAAATAGAATTCCCACAAAAATTAGATAATCTTGAACGGCCCAATATTGGATTAAAAACAAGAAAGAATTAAATAATAATAATAATAATTAAGTTTGAATATTATAATAAAATAAATTTTTAATTTTAATTTTGTCTGTTTAAATTTATTTTTTTTTAATTTTTAAGTAAAAATATAGAAAAATAAACATTTTAATTATTAAATTTAATAAAAAATAATATTTTAAACATTTTTCACACACTCGAATTGAATATAATAATTAAAACATTATTTTTTTTTATTAATTTTACCCAACAAAAATAAATAAATAATAGGGGATTTTTTTTTAAGGTCTCTGGTATTAAGATTTTATAGCATAAAAAATACCCAATATTTTCATAATGCCTAAAGTCTCTCAACATCGATCTAGAGAAAATTCGAGCCAGAGAATTTCTCTCGACTTCCTAGAGATTTTTTTGGACCTCCCAAAGATTTTCTATCCAGAAAAATTCTCTTCAGAGAAATTCTGGGAATTTCTCTACACTTCCCAGAGAATTTCTCTGAACCTCCCATAGATTTTCTCTCAAGAGAAAGCAAACTAAAGAAAACTGATTAAAAACAATAAACCAAAGAAAATTGAACAACCAACATTTTGACCAATTTTTTCTGAGTACCAAAGAAATCCATAGAAAATTGTGTAGAGAAAATTTGTGTTTTTGATCAAACTAGAGAAAATTGAACAAAGAACAGTAACATAACAAATGTAAAATGTTCAACGGATAAAAAAAATAGTAGGAATGGTCTTACCATAGCATTGCCCCATCAAAGCCGAAGGTTCTTTGACTCTCCTTGATTCGCGAAGCTCTCTCTTGATTCAGATTTTGTTCCTACTTGAATCAAAATCAGGCTAGGGAGGTCACAAGCTCTGTTCACAGTTGTTCAAAGTTGCTCGTAGTTGTTCGCAGAGCCTGAAAACACTGACCTAGGTCAATCTCACAATAGTTGGGTTGTCATCGAATCGAGTTCTGTTTGTGGACTCCCTTGTCAATCGACCTTTGTAACTTGCCTTTTGCTTTGTAGCACTTGTGTCCTTTAAAGCTTTGGTGAGTGTATTTGAACCCTTTATTTTATTTTGGAAATCTTTTGTGTTGTTGTACCTTAGTTTTGAAGGTGTACAAATTGATTTAAACTTGTTGGGATTGCGCTTGTTCGCGTTGAAAAGTTGTTTGGAAGCTTGAAAATCATGTTCTGGGGTTGACACCAGTCTTGGTGGTGTCGACACATTCTCTTTTAGTTGGCCACAAGGGTCGAGACCAATCTGGGAAGGGTCGACCCTTGTTCTGAAATTGCTCACTGCATTTTGGTGTCGACACCAGCCTGGGAGGGGTCGACACCTGCTATGCTGTCAAACTTAGTGTTCTAGCTTTTCTTTTTGGGGGTCGACACTTGTGTTGTAGGGGTCGACACCTGCAACGTTTTTCTAGATTTTTCTGTCAGTTTGGGGCCTACTTTTTGGAGATTTTGACTAGATATTTTGGGTTGACTTTGGGGCTTATTTCTAAGTTTACCTAGTGCTATAAATAGGCTCTCACTTAACCCTTTTCTTTATGTTTTCTTCCCTTTTCTCCCTCTAAACCGTGAGACTCTCTCTCTCTCTCTTTCTCAAAAAGCACTTTTCACTCATAGATCCTTAGATCTACTTGCTTGGAGGCCTCTCCTCACCTTGCTCCTTTGAGATACATTGTAGAGCTTGTCGAGAGCTTCATTTTGATCGGAGAAAAACGTCGTTTCTCCTCTGTCGACTTTTGAGTTTTTCTTCCTTCTTCCTCTTCTAAGCTTGAGGTAGGGATATTCTACTCTCCTATATGGGTTTTAACATAAATATTGTCATCTTGTATAAATGGTGTGATTTGGAAAGGTTTTTGGTGAATTTTTGGTTGGTTTCCATAGATATAAAATAGGGGTTTTCTATTTGGGTTCCTTATAGGCATGAGAGGTCTTGAACATGTTGTGACTTGAGAAGAATTGATGAAATTTGGTCTTTGGTATAATATTTGATAAAGGGGGAGATTTGCCCTAATTTGAATTACATAAGTAATTTTGTATAAATAACGAGATTGGCTTGGAAATTATGGAATTGAAGGAACATGGGATTAAATGGTGTAGTTGGATTAATAAATTACTCACCCATTAAAAAGTTGATAAATTATCTGTTGATAGATTTATTTATCTATTTAGAAATATCTGCTTTGGGCTATCGATGGAGGATAGTCATGATTGTTGTAGAAACTGCATGGTGATTAGGTGAATTGAAACTAATCAATTGGATTATGTCATTAAATGATGTAGTTGGATTAATGAATTACTCACCTATTGAAAAGTTGATAAATTATTTATTGATAGATTTATTTATCTATTTAGAAATATCTGCTTTGGGCTATCGGTGAAGGATAGTCATGATTGTTGTAAAAACTGCATGATGATTAGGTGAATTGAAACTAATCAATTGAATTATGTCATTGAATATGACGGTTGGATTAAAACATTGAATATGTGATTTAATTGGTCATTGTATATGTATCTTGTTTGGGAGGAGATAGGGGATGGACTCCATTGATAATTAAGTTGGTCGGAGTGTCCAGGGTGAAAGTCCCGAAATCTTATATATATTTGGGTGCCGGTTCCCTTGAACGTAGTTCCGTAAAATGGCAAGAAATGGAAGTGTATGAATAAATGTTTATGATTGAAGTGTTGATAAATGAGTTGTAGTCTCATTTTGAATTGTTTAAGTGATGATGAAGTATGTCCATGAATTGACTTGGATAAGTAAATGTAAATGAATGGAAGTATGGATGTCAATGTTGATTGGTTATGGAGAAGGTGTAAGTTGGTTTTCAAGTGTTAAACATTTATCGGAGGCTAATGTTTCAGTTAATTCTTATATGTTGTTCAGCATATCTCTACTGGGCTTTGGCTCACCCTACTTGGGACATCATTTTTCAGGTACAGGTGATATGCCGCCTCCAAGATCTTAGCTTGGGAGGTTTAGGAGTTGAAGGCTCCGTTTTGTTATTTGTGTTTTGTGTTAAATGTGAATTCAAGCCAAGAGTTTTATATGTAAAAAGTTAGAACTCTCATTTTGTTTTAACCAAGTATTAACTTGGAAAGCTGTAAGCCATTTGGGCATTTATTTTTGTTGTTTAGAAGTTAGAGTTACATGTTATAGTTTCAACATTAATGTTTATGAAAATGTAATGCATGTATTATCTTTTGTAAAGGAAACTCTGATGAATGAAGAGATGATATTTCTCCTATGTTTATGATAATTTGTAAATGATTGTCTTGTACTATTTTTTGGGGGCGTTACATGCTCTAGATCTGAGTTCGCACTTTGATTACGATCTGGATTCAACTTCGCAAATTGAACTCCGACGGCGATGAAATCGACTCCGACGACAATAGTATTTGCGGTGGTGGTGGTGGCAGTGGCCATTGAAGGGAGTGAAGTGAGGTTTGGATTTAAAGAGAGAGAGAGAGAGACGAAATAGAGAAAGTAGAGAGAGAGAGAGAAATGAGGTTTCTCCATACGTTTCTTTCCCTCCACAAATCCTTACCCAAATTCTTGATCCAACACACAGGCTAGGGCCTGTTTGCTTCTCAGAAGTTTTCGTTATGATCTGGGTATCTGCTAATTGGTGTTCTGTTTGTGTCCCAGCCTTTTCTTTCTGATTAAATACAAGAAATTAAAGTTTTAAAGACAAATTTTTAGAGACAAAAATAATTTGTTTGTAAAAATTATACTTTTAAGGACAAAAAGAAAGAATTTAAAATATACATATTTAATCATGTTATTACATTTTCTAGACAAATTCACTTGATTGTAAAAAGATTAATCACTTTTCTCTATAATTTTAATTGGTATAGCCCAAATCATATATTATTGTATTTTATATATTAATTTTTGAACTTAATAATCGGGACAATCGAAAACAAAAACAAAAAAAGGATCAGTTTCATCACCCACCCTCTCCCTCTCTCTACCTCTCTGTCAAATCCCTAATTTCTTCATATATTAGGTTTCAAATCCCTAATTTCTTTTCATCACTCACTCTCTATGGATTCGATATAGAACTCAATGGTTCTTTTTCTCTACGGATTCTGATCTGTGGTTCATCATTGTCTCATAGCTTCTCTCTCCAGGGCTGGATCGCTCCGTTGCCGCCTCATCTCTCCTCAATTCTTCGATTTCCCGGCGACTCTCAGGTAGCGATTCCGATCAGGTACCATATATATATATACATACATGTATGTATCCGTATAATCGATTTGAAATCGCAATTTTAGCCCTCGGTTTCGTGCATGGTTTTGTATACATGTATAGATTCATGTGTTTGTTAATCAAATTTACCAAATTGAAATATGCAGATCTAAGTAATGATTTTCCATACTTCATCTTCTGGTAGGTAAGAATACCAGAAAGTAAGCGAGCAAAGAGGTTTACAATATTGTGGACTCAAAACTGCATCTAAATCTACCTAAAAACATTTTCATGTTTGATCCTTAGCAGTAGCGTGCAGGACTAGTCTCAAGTTAAATTAGTTCTGTATTGGTGTTGAATAGATAACTCAGAGCGCCTTTTGTTCAGTGATTTGTAATCAAGTGTATTGGTTGAATGAATTGTGACATAATAAAGTGGAAAATAGAAACTACCTGATTTTGCTGGATGAAATTGTTTCATTCATTCTTGAAATCCTCTGAATTTGCTAGATGAAATCTTTTTGCACTCCTCTGTCCATTAAATTTGTTGTATGATTTCATGTCATTGGTTTGGTTGCCATAGATTTAAGCAAATTTTGAGGAAGGTTGAAACACAAATTTGTTACTAACAAGAGTAGAGAATGAAAATATCAGGAACTATAGTCATTGTGTGGATTGGGAAATCTCATGTGTTTCCCCTTGATACACAGCTCTACACACCTAGTAATCCGCTAAACTACATCTTTTAGGTGTAAGACAGTTTCTGTTAACAGAGCAAAGGTATATATATAGGACTTGAGAGCATCATTAATGTGGGATCAAATGTACTAGAGACTTGTTTAATATTACTTTTGTAAGCAACCTAAGTTTGATTCATAGTGTTTAGTCACATCTCTACCCACATCTAATTGATTTACTTTTTGTTAAAGCTTTACAAAAACTATATTTGTTGACCAAATAATTTTGATTATAGAAAACAACAAAATTTTATCTATGAAGGAACATGAGTTAAACATTTTAATGAATATCAAAACATTTGGACCTGCAATGCAATGCATATGCATGTGCAAAGTGTAAATAAAGGAATCAGGGTGATCAGATCAACTACCACAGGCCTCAAGTGTGGTGGATTCCTCTGGAGTTGGCCCCTATACTAGCAGGCCCAAACTATACCCAATAAATGAATATTGTTACAAAAATAGCTGGCCCGAACTATACCCAACCCGACTGTCAAAGGCCATGGATGCTCAAACTTAAAATGGAACACAAAATTAGAACACTATCGCAGGGTTACACTGTTACAATCCACATATATATATATATATATCTAGAAGTCCATAAACATCTTCTTGCAATTTAACTACAAAATAACTAATTAAGTTTGTGTAATGAATATTATCTATAATATTTTTTCAATGGATAACCTAGCTAATCTATTTAATTGAGGTTGACCAAAAATAATTTTAAATTTTAAACTTAGTATAAATGTTGAATTTATTTAAAGGTAATCATGCTCATCAACTTGTGACTGTAAGTACCGTATGCACATGTTGGATTTTCAATAATTAACCACATATATCATCAAGAAAAAAGTGTGCGGACACACACCCACAAGCCAATAATATCTTACAATTGATGATTGCACATATTTTATCAGGTCACTTAATATATTGCAAAAATTCCTCAAAATTGCCTTGGGTGGGCAACTATCACCCAATGGGTGATGATGATGACTTCGAGATCCGATGGTAAGTGTTAAACAAATTTGACTGGGTCCATTCACCTATCCTCAGCTTTGCCGCATAATATCCCGGTCACTATTCGTGGGTTACGTTATGTGAACGAGGCAAGCATCAGATTATGTTGCTAGTACTGTTTGATCATTCCCTTGCGGAAGGAGTGGTATATTGACAGTAATAACTGATGTATCTTTTTGTGACCAAACTTACCTTTTGCATGTAGAGAGCATTAGCACCTTCCAAACTAGGGCAGGATACTCTCCTTTCTAGGATTGTATTATTGCCTCTTTGAATGATTTAGTGAATCGTAGATCTTATTTCTAAATTAGGACAGGGCAACCCTACCCCCCGATAGGCATGAATGCAAATTATGTGCTTGTGTGATATTTTGAAACTGATTTGATTTGATTTGATTCGATTTGATTCCTGAGATCAACAATGAGAAAGATGGTGATTTCTTTCCGAAAATCTGGGGAGTCTGATATGGCAGTGATTTGATTGTGCTGCAATTCGACTTATTTGGGGCAATGATCCAATTGCAGAGATTTAGGTGTTCAATTTAGGTAGTGATTCGTATTTTGATAATGATTTGAGTAATCAGTAGTAGATTGGGGGGGTTGTTTCCCAATTTTAAAGAATTTGAGTTTGAATTTGGGTTCTTACCTTAGTGATCAAAAGAGAAGAAGTTTTGCCTTTTTAAAATTTAAATCCCCAATTAAACATGTTTTGAAAGAATAACTTCTAGGAAAAAGAAACTTTCCAACTTAAGTAGAGCCTTGGAGGTTATGGAAGGTGTTTGATTGAATAAGAATCTTTAAGTCATTGACTTTAGCGGGGGAATTTCAACTTTTATGAAAATTGGTAGATAAGGAAGTGGTGGCCAAATCTTCCATTTTGAATAAAACTCCAAATCCCCCAAAAGATAATTGACTAAGGAGGCAATTGTTTGATTAGATACTTGGAATAAAATCTGAAGCTCCTAGGGAGGAAAGAATTTTGAAAGAAAATGCAAGTAGAACTTTAGAAATTATGAAAATTTTTGATCAGAAAGAAATCTTTAGGTTTTTTGACTTTAGAGGGAATTTAATTTTATGGAAAAATGTTTGATGAGGAGGTAATGACCGAGTCTTTCACTTTGAAATGAAATTTTGAATTTCCTTAGAATACATTTGACTATAAGGTAACTGTTTGATTGATTTCTTCGAATAAGATGTTAAATTCCTTGGAAATTTTTTGAAAATAAAATTTGAGTAGAGTTCGGAAATTATGGAAAGTTCTGTCCGTCGAGTAAAAATCTTTGGGCCACTGACTTTGAGGGAACCTTAATTTTATGGAGAAATGTTAGACAAGGAAGTGATGACCGAGTCTCTCATTCTGAATAAAATTTTGGTTCCTCTATAAGATATTTGGCTAGAGGATGATTGTTTGATTGATTCCTTGGAATAAAATCCGAACTCCTCAAAACATTTGAAAAAAAAGAGGGAAGGAAAACTAGAATTTAAATAAAAAAAGGCACTTAATTTTGAAAAAGGGTTTTGAAAAAAAAAAAAAATTGAAGTTGAGATTTGATCACACACTCTTGAAAATAAATTGGGTCACATTTTGGGAAACAATAAATAATGGAAAGACAATTGTTTAGATTGATCACTCTGGTAGGAATCATTAAAATTCCTCAAAATTGCCTTGGTTGGGCAACTATCACCCAATGGGTTATGATGATGACTTCGAGATCCAATGGCAAGTGTTAAACAAAATTGACTGGGTCCATTCACCTATCCTCAGGTTTGCTGCATAATATCCCGTACACTATTTGTGGGTTATGTTATGTGAACAAGGCAAGCATCAGATTATGCTGCTAGTACTGTTTGATCATTCCCTTGCGGAAGGAGTGGTACATTGACAGTAATAACTGATGTGGCTTTTTGTGAGCAAACTTACCTTTTGCATGTAGAGAGCATTAGCACCTTCCAAAGTAGGGCTGGATACCCTCCTTTCTACGATTTTATTATTGCCTCTTTGAATGATTTAGTGAATCGTAGATCTCATTTCTAAATTAGGATAGGGCAACCCTAACCCCCAATAGGCACGAATGCAAATTATGTACTTGTGTGATATTTTGAAACTGATTTGATTTGATTCATGAGATCAGCAATGAGAAAGATGGTGATTTCTTTCCGAAAATCTGGGGAGTCTGATATGGCAATGATTTGATTCTGCTGCAATCCGAGTTATTTGGGGCAATGATCCAATTACAGAGATTTGGGTGTTCAATTTAGGCAGTGATTCGTATTTTAATAATGATTTGAGTAATCAGTAGTAGATTAGGGGTGTTGTTTCCCAATTTTAAAGAATTTGAGTTTGAATTTGGGTTCTTACCTTAGTGATCAAAAGAGAAGAATTTTTGCCTTTTTAAAATTTTAATCCCCAATAAAACTTGTTTTGAAAGAATAACTTCTAGGAAAAAGAAACTTTCCAACTTAAGTAGAGCCTTGGAGGTTATGGAAGGTGTTTGATTGAATAAGAATCTTTAAGTCATTGACTTTAGCGGGGGAATTTCAACTTTTATGAAAAATGGTAGATAAGGAAGTGGTGACCAAATCTTTCATTTTGAATAAAACACCAAATCCCCCAACGGATAATTGACTAAGGAGACAATTGTTTGATTAGATACTTGGAATAAAATCCGAAGCTCCTTGGGAGGAAAGAATTTTGAAAGAAAACTCGAGTAGAATTTTAGAAATTATGAAACGTTTTTTATCAGACAGAAATCTTTAGGTTTTTTGACTTTAGAGGGAATTTGATTTTATGGAAAAGTGTTTGATGAGGAGGTAATGACCGAGCCTTTCACTTTGAAATGAAATTTTGAATTTCCTTGGAAGACATTTAACTATAAGGTAACTGTTTGATTGATTTCTTCGAATAAGATGTTAAATTCCTTGGAAAGTTTCTGAAAATAAAATTTGAGTAGAGTTCGGAAATTATGGAAAGTTCTTTTCGCCGAGTGAAAATCCTTGGGCCACTGACTTTGAGGGAACCTTAATTTTATGGAGAAATGTTAGACAAAGAAGTGATGACCAAGTCTCTCATTCTGAATAAAATTTTGGTTCCTCTATAAGATATTTGGTTAGAGGATGATTGTTTGATTTTTTTTTCCTTGGAATAAAATCCGAACTCCTCAAAACATTTGAAAAAAAAGAGAGGAAAGGAAATCTTTGAGAATTTAAATAAAAAAAACGACACTTTATTTTGAAAAAGGGTTTTGAAAAAAAAATTGAAGTTGACATTTGATCAGGCACTTTTGAAAATAAATTGGGGCACATTTCGGGAAACAATAAATAATGGAAAGACAATTGTTTAGATTGATCACTCTGGTAGAAATCATTAAAATTCCTCAAAATTGCCTTGGTTGGGCAACTATCACCCAATGGGTGATGATGATGACTTCGAGATCCGATGGCAAGTGTTAAACAAATTTGACTGGCTCCATTCACCTAGCCTTAGGTTTGCTGCATAATATCCCGTACACTATTCGTGGGTTATGTTATGTAAACGAGGCAAGCATCAGAATATGCTGTTAGTACTGTTTGATCATTCCCTTGCGGAAGGAGTGGTACATTGACAGTAATAACTGATGTAGCTTTTTGTGACCAAACTTACCTTTTGCATGTCGAGAGCATTAGCACCTTCCAAACTAGGGCAGGATACCCTCCTTTCTAGGATTTTATTATTGCCTCTTTGAATGATTTAGTGAATCGTAGATCTCATTTCTAAATTAGGACAGGGCAACCCTAACCCCCGATAGGCACGAATGCAAATTATTTGCTTGTGTGATATTTTGAAAATGATTTGATTTGATTTCTGAGATCAACAATGAGAAAGACGGTGATTTCTTTCTGAAAATCTGGGGAGTCTGATATGGCAGTGATTTGATTCTGCTGCAATCCGAGTTATTTGGGGCAATGATCCAATTATAGAGATTTGGGTGTTCAATTTAGGCAGTGATTCGTATTCTGAAAATGATTTGAGTAATCAGTAGTAGATTAGGGGGGTTGTTTCCCAATTTTAAAGAATTTGAGTTTGAATTTGGGTTCTTACCTTAGTGATCAAAGGAGAAGAATTTTTGTCTTTTTAAAATTTAAATCCCCAATAAAACATGTTTTGAAAGAAAAACTTCTACAAAAAAGAAACTTTCCAACTTAAGTAGAGCCTTGGAGGTTATGGAAGGTGTTTGATTGAATAAGAATTTTTAAGTCAATGACTTTATGGGGAATTTCAGCTTTTATGAAAAATGGTAGATAAGGAAGTGGTGATCAAATCTTCCATTTTGAATAAAACACCAAATCCCCCAAAAGATCATTGACTAAGGAGACAATTGTTTGATTAGATACTTGGAACAAAATTCGAAGCTCCTAAGGAGGAAAGAATTTTGAAAGAAAACCTGAGTAGAACTTTAGAAATTATGAAAAGTTTTTTATCAGACAGAAATCTTTACGTTTTTTGACTTTAGAGGGAATTTGATTTTATGGAAAAGTGTTTGATGAGGAGGTAATGACCGAGTCTTTCACTTTGAAATGAAATTTTGAATTTCCTTAGAAAACATTTAACTATAAGGTAACTGTTTGATTGATTTCTTCGAATAAGATGTCAAATTCCTTGGACATTTTTTGAAAATAAAATTTGAATAGAGTTCAGAAATTATGGAAAGTTCTGTCCGTCGAGTGAAAATCTTTGGGCCACTGACTTTGAGGGAACCTTAATTTTATGGAGAAATGTTAGACAAGGAAGTGATGACCAAGTCTCTCATTCTGAATAAAATTTTGGTTCCTCTATAAGATATTTGGCTAGAGGATGATTGTTTGATTGATTCCTTGGAATATAATCCGAACTCCTCAAAACATTTGAAAACAAAGAGGGAAGGAAAACTTTGAGAATTTAAATAAAACAAAGGCACTTCATTTTGAAAAAGGGTTTTGAAAAAAAAAAAAAATTGAAGTTGAGATTTGATCACACACTCTTGAAAATAAATTGGGTCACATTTCGGGAAACAATAAATAATGGAAAGACAATTGTTTAGATTGATCACTCTGTTAGGAATCATTAAAATTCCTCAAAATTGCCTTGGTTGGGCAACTATCACCCAATGGGTGATGATGATGACTTCGAGATACGATGGCAAGTGTTAAACAAAATTGACTGGGTCCATTCACCTATCCTCAGGTTTGCTGCATAATATCCCGTACACTATTCGTGGGTTATGTTATGTAAACGAGGCAAACATCAGATTATGCTGCTAGTACTGTTTGATCATTCCCTTGCAGAAGGAGTGGTACATTGACAGTAATAACTGATGTAGCCTTTTGTGACCAAACTTACCTTTTGCATGTAGAGAGCATTATCACCTTCCAAACTAGGGCAGGATACCCTCCTTTCTAGGATTTTATTATTGCCTCTTTCAATAATTTACTGAATCGTAGATCTCATTTCTAAATTAGGACAGGGCGACCCTAATCCCCGATAGGCATGAATGCAAATTATGTGCTTGTGTGATATTTTGAAACTGATTTGATTTGATTCCAGAGATCAACAATGAGAAAGACGGTGATTCCTTTCCGAAAATCTGGGGAGTCTGATATGGCAGTGATTTGATTCTGCTGCAATCCGAGTTATTTGGGGCAATGATCCAATTACAGAGATTTGGGTGTTCAATTTAGGCAGTGATTCGTATTTTGATAATGATTTGAGTAATCAGTAGTAGATTAGGGGGGTTGTTTCCCAATTTTAAAGAATTTGAGTTTGAATTTGGGTTCTTACCTTAGTGATCAAAAGAAAAGAATTTTTGCCTTTTTAAAATTTAAATCCCCAATAAAACATGTTTTGAAAGAAAAACTTCTAGGAAAAAGAAACTTTCCAACTTAAGTAGAGCCTTGGAGGTTATGGAAGGTGTTTGATTGAATAAGAATCTTTAAGTCATTGGCTTTAGGGGGAATTTCATCTTTTATAAAAAATGGTAGAGAAGGAAGTGGTGACCAAATCTTCCATTTTGAATAATACTCCAGATCCCCCAAAAGATCATTGACTAAGGAGACAATTGTTTGATTAGATACCTGGAATAAAATCTGAAGGTCCTAGAGAGGAAAGAATTTTGAAAGAAAACCCAAGTAGAACTTTAGAAATTATGAAAAGTTTTTTATCAGACAGAAATCTTTAGGTTTTTTGACTTTAGAGGGAATTTGATTTTATGGAAAAGTGTTTGATGAGGAGGTAATGACCGAGTCTTTCACTTTGAAATGAAATTTTGAATTTCCTTAGAAGACATTTGACTATAAGGTAACTGTTTGATTGATTTCTTCGAATAAGATGTTAAATTCCTACGAAATTTTTTGAAAATAAAATTTGAGTAGAGTTCGGAAATTATGGAAAGTTCTGTCCATCGATTGAAAATCTTTGGGCCACGGACTTTGAGGGAACCTTAATTTTATGGGGAAATGTTAGATAAGGAAGTGATGACCAAGTCTTTCATTCTGCATAAAATTTTGGTTCCTCTATAATATATTTGCCTCGAGGATGATTGTTTGATTGATTCCTTGGAATAAAATCCGAACTCTTCAAAACATTTGAAAAAAAAGAGGGAAGGAAAACTTTGAGAATTTAAATAAAAAAAATGCACTTTATTTTGAAAAAGGGTTTTGGAAAAAAAAAAATTGAAGTTGAGATTTGATCACACACTCTTGAAAATAAATTGGGTCACATTTCGGGAAACAATAAATAATGAAAAGGCAATTGTTTAGATTGATCAATCTGGTAGGAATCATTAAAATTCTCAAAATTGCCTTGGTTGGGCAAGTATCACCTAATGGGTGATGATGATGACTTCGAGATCCGATGGCAAGTGTTAAACAAAATTGACTGGGTCCATTCACCTATCCTCAGGTTTGCTGCATAATATCCCGTACACTATTCGTGGGTTATGTTATGTAAACGAGGCAAGCATCAGATTATGCTGCTAGTACTGTTTGATCATTCCCTTGCGGAAGGAGTGGTACATTGACTGTAATAACTGATGTAGCTTTTTTTGACCAAACTTACTTTTTGCATGTAGAGAGCATTAGCACCTTCCAAACTAGGGCAGGATACCCTCCTTTCTAGGATTTTATTATTGCCTCTTTGAATAATTTAGTGAGTCGTAGATCTCATTTCTAAATTAGGACAGGGCAACCCTAACCCCCGATAGGCACGAATGCGAATTATGTGCTTGTGTGATATTTTGAAACTGATTTGATTTGATTCCTGAGATCAACAATGAGAAAGACGGTGATTTCTTTCCGAAAATCTAGGGACTCTGATATTGCAGTGATTTGATTCTGCTGCAATCAGAGTTATTTGGGGCAATGATCCAATTACAGAGATTTGGGTGTTCAATTTAGGCAGTGATTCGTATTTTGATAATGATTTGAGTAATCAGTAGTAGATTAGGGGGGTTTCCCAATTTTAAAGAATTTGAGTTTGAATTTGGGTTCTTACCGTAGTGATCAAAAGAGAAAAATTTTTGCCTTTTTAAAATTTAAATCCCCAATAAAACATGTTTTGAAAGAAAAACTTCTAGGAAAAAAAAACTTTCCAACTTAAGTAGAGCCTTGGAGGTTATGGAAGGTGTTTGATTGAATAAGAATCTTTAAGTCATTGACTTTAGGGGGAATTTCAACTTTTATGAAAAATGGTAGATAAGGAAGTGGTGACCAAATCTTCCATTTTGAATAAAACACCAAATCCCCCAACGGATATTTGGCTAAGGAGACAATTGTTTGATTAGATACTTGGAATAAAATTCGAAGCTCCTTGGGAGGAAAGAATTTTGAAAGAAAACCCGACTCGAATTTTAGAAATTATGAAAAGTTTTTGACCAGACAGAAATCTTTAGGTTTTTTAACTTTAGAGGGAATTTGATTTTATGGAAAAGTGTTTGATAAGGAGGTAATGACCGAGTCTTTCACTTTGAAATGAAATTTTGAATTTCCTTAGAAGACATTTGACTATAAGGTAACTATTTGATTGATTTCTTCGAATAAGATGTTAAATTCCTTGGAAATTTTTTGAAAATAAAATTTGAGTAGAGTTTGGAAATTATGGAAAGTTCTGTCCGTCGATTGAAAATCTTTGGGCCACGGACTTTGAGCCAGAGGGTGTTTCGCATCTCATCAAACTAAAGAAGCAAAGGCTAAATATTTTTCTTGCATCTCATGTTTGTTCAAAAGAAAAGTTACAGCTCTTTACATAGAAGAACTGAGTAGGTTACTTAATGGTTAATTAAGAGGTAAGTTGCCCATTAAGTTGCAAGTAGCTCAGTAGTAGTAGACAAATAGCTCACCACTAGCAACTTAATGAGCAGATTACCTTAGAGCTAAGTAATTGAATTACCAAAATGCCCGAAGCGTATAAATATAACTTTTTAAAAACTCTTCAAATCCATTAAGCTTCATGGTGGAACCAGTTTTTAAAGTGGACTAAATCTTCAAAATTTTCTTTTTTTTCTTGTTTGGCCCTCGTGGTCTGCATCATGCTCATTTCCCTTGTCTCACTTTCAGGCAGTAGTTTCATTTACTATTAATAAACAATTTATTCAAAAGGAAGATGCTTCAGAAAATGAGGTCTACTACTGTTTTTATAGCTGTGAATTGTCTGAACTTGTTAACTTTAGAAAACACATAAGCTAGGCTGTGGTCTGGTTTCCTTTATCAGACTTTTGTACCTCTATGGTCATGGTTCCTTTGTTAGATGCATTGATGGTGATGATCTCATGACATGAAATTCCATCTCCATTGTTATCTTGATCCATCGTTTGCTTAGCTGGTGCTGTTTGGTTGTCAGTTAATGGGAATAGAGAGTCGTAATCCTTGCTTTTACCCCACAACAAAATATAGGCCTGCAACTATAACAATTGCGCCAAGTACCCTGTAAAATTATGCCATTAGCTATCTTATTTGCTGTTTAGGGGTCTACATGTAAATTAGGTAAGTGTTTGAGAGTTACCTTCCTAGGTACATTTGTTCAGCCAGAATAAATGAGCTCATGATAGCTACAATGACCATGCTCAGTGGGCTGAAAGCCGTCACAAAAACAGGTCCTCTGTCTTTCATTATTACTCCTTGAATGTAATAAGTGAGTCCCGAGCAAACTATGCCCTGCATATATACATTTTAAAACAAAGAGCTGTAGAATATTACCATTTTTGGCAAAAGCTGGTTCTCCCATGTCATGAGAACAAATCCTCTATTTTACATCCTTGTGTATAGTAGTTTCAGAATTTTTGTTTCTAGAAAGGTATAATTCATGTTGTAGTTTTGTGAAGAAACATCAATTCATATTGAAGTGAACAGAAGCTTTGACGGGACTGCTATGAATTAGGGGCCTCTAGAAGGGAGTTGGGTTGATTTAGAGAATATGGCTACAATGAAGTTGGGGTTTAGGGAAAAACAGTCATTAATGTACTGCATATATTTGATTTTCTTATCCCTGGTTAACATTAAGAAAGAAAATTTTGTTTTCCCATTTATTCTCCTTACACTGTAAAGAGCTGTCAGGAGTTTGGTGTCCCAGCTTATAGACCAGACGCTAGCATTTCCCCTCTCCATTATGAGCGCCACTATGGCCCCCTGAGCTGTTCCTAATAGGCATATCCAAGCAGTGAGGGAGAGCTCAGTGGGATATGTCTTTAGCGTGATTGCCTAGAGAAACAGAAACAAATATAATTATGATCTCAGATAAAAATTAATTGTCCATATCTAGCAGTTCATATAGCGACCAACTTACTTGCAGATTCATGAAACATGCCCAGCTGAAGCATCCAACTGTAATCATTAGGGCTCCCTTAATTGAATGTTGAAGATTTACCCCACCCTTTTGAAGTTCATTAATGCTGCTTCCTTTTTTCCTAAACAGATGAATAATTGGGCCTTTTACTAGTGTCATGATCATGGCTCCTCCAACAGTGGTTATTGTCCCAACTATCTTAGCTTGGCTGCGAATACTCTTTATCTTTATCCTCTCCATCCTAGGACAGAAAATTTTAACAATTCCCCAGACATACAAACACCATGTTAGACATGTTTCAAGAAAACCTGTTTGTGTTTATGTGGATCATGGTTTTATGTATGGGCCGTTACTAGGGCAGCAAACGAACGAGCCGAGCCGAGCTTTGTTGAGCTCGAGCTCGGCTCGTTTACTTATCGAGCTCGTTTATTGAGCTCGAGCTCGGCTCGGCTCGTTAATTTTAATGAAACTCGAGCTCGGCTCGATAATTTTTTTTAATATTATTTATATTATTTAAATATAAATATTTAAATAAAAAATATTATTTATATTATTATTTAATAAACGAGCCTAATATTCGAGCTCGAGCTCGGCTCGTTTACTAAACGAGCCGAGCCGAGCCAAGCCCTTAACGAGCCGAGCCGAACTTGTTCATGAACAGCTCGGTTCATTTGCAGCCCTAGCCATTACATATCGAGATTTCGGACTTCCAATAGCGTTATTCGTATATCGGCTGATACTATCCGATATTGGCCGGTATATGTGTATCACCAATACCGATACACATCCCAATATCATTATTTAAAACCATGATGTGGATGAATATGCATGTGCATGTTGGGAAAACTTATGCAACTTTCTCTTGTTGGGAAAGCTTATGCAGTTACAATGTTAGTGGTTCAGTGATGTGCATATTGATTACCCAAGAAAGCAAGCCATTAGAAAAGTTATGGCAGGAAGAATATTGGACATAGCAGTTGCGAATGTTGCTGTTGTGTATTTCATCCCCAAAAAATACAGGTTCTGATCAATGACTGGCCTGCGATGACAGATATATAGTAGCCAGTTAGGTCATTGCATGAGGGATCTGAGGAAAAAGTTGGTTTAATAATTCAGGGAAATTACTCAAGTAAGCTCAGCAGCATAATTTTGGCAAAGATTGAGAAAGTCATCTTTGGCCTTGTTTTCCTGTTGAAAATATGTTGTCAGTTTTTGTCACTTCTAACAGAATTATTGATGGTGATAAATATACTGACAATACACGTGCACGCGCACACACACACACACACACACACACGCTTGGAGAGAGAGAGAGAGAGAGAGAGAGACTTGTCCAGAATGACTGCAAATGGGGTGATGACAATAGTGGCAATGGCATGGTGGTAAACAACAAATACATAATTGCTCATCCCCTCGTTCAATGCAACCTTAGAAAGTATATCCATCCCTGCAAACCCAAATTGCAAAAAAATGACAGCAAAGAAAGGCTTCAACCTGTTGTACATTTTACCCAAAGGCTGATAGGATATTTGGTTTCTCATTGCTCACTGCCTCTTTTGAGTATTCAAAATGCTCTTGACGTGTTTTCAAATTTATAGGTGTATTGTGTTCTTTTTCTTTAAAAAAAATCTGCTTTTCAAAAGACTATGATATTATTATCATCCTTTAAAAAATGGGGATTCCACTGCTGTATTTAAAGTCAATTATTGCTTAAAAGTCCCTGTCACCAAACATGAAGAGGATACGTCTTTGGTCACACAAACCTATGTATCTGTTCACCATATCTTTGTTTATGTGCAAGCTTCTAGACCCTAATAAAGAAATTCCTTGATAAACTATTTATTTCATTAATTTCCAGTGGGATTGTTGTTGTATATTCATGAGATTGATTTGATTCCATAATTAGAGATTTGCAAGTATTAAGTACTTATTGGACCCCGTCTTAAATTTGCAGGATTGCGTGAGTAAAGCACATCAGTTTTGCCTACAAATGCAAATGCAGCACACAGGTTCTGTGGTTTTGAGCAAAATACATTTCTGTGTGAGCCCACCACTGTCAGTAAGTTTTGTTGAGAAAAGAAATGTAATCTTTTTTGTTTTTTATGTTTTATTTTTTGGCTGTAAATTAGAAGACGTGTTTGCGTAATCTTCACACCTATACCATAATTGAAGGTGACGTATGTTACATTTGATTAACAGAAAATTCCCACTTCCGTAACACTTTCCCAATATGCTTTGGTATTTTTATTTTGAGGCCTAGAGACCATGGTCAAGAACACTAGGCACTGCAATCCCACTAATGGACACTTTACCCTTTGCTTTTTCATTATTTGTTGTCTTTTGCTTTTAGGCTTATCCCACGTCCAATTTGGAACTCCATTACATCTACCTTTTATAATATGGTCTCTGTGATGACCCCATTTAAGCAAAAAAGGGTTTGTCCACTACTCCTTGACTAGCCTATTCTGGATAGGATTTCCGGTCACTGAGACTCAGTATGGTCTTGATTCTCGATGGTGAGAGTGTGTTCACGTGTATGTGTGTGTGTGTGGGTATTTGTGTATTTGAACACGATGGTTTAAACTGAAACTCTCTTCGTTGACGGTAATAAGGGATTTAGATTATTAGCTGGACATGGCAGATGAAACTAACAAAATCATGAAACTAACAAAATCGATGATGGAGTTCAGATATTTCACATGTATTGGTCGAGGGTTATTCCCTTGAAACTCCAACAAAAGAATATGGGGCTTATTCAGCTCATCTTTTGTGAGTGTAATCCAATGTGGTGAAAGTTGTCGTAGATATGGCGATACAGCAATACAGCTTTGGCAGGCATTTATCTTGTGTTTTTTTTTGTTTTTTGGATTGGGTAAGTGGCGGACATTTATTGCATAGGTAATCTTGATAGGACAACCTGAGGATCTGAATTCAGATTTAACCAGGCACGGGAAGGGAAGCCATGACAACTGTCGTTTTTGTGCTCTGCTCGTAAGTAGGCTCTTCTGCTTTTGGTGGTTTAATGTGAGCCGTCTAATATGCTTTCATTGATTCTCACTTAATTTTAACTTAGTGTCAAGTTTAATGATGTTTTTAATAGTCAGCTCGTGTATGTTTTTAGATCTCTGTGTGTGTGTGTGTGTTGTGTGGTTATTTGATGATAATAATGCTCTATTACATCACAATTAGGGCTGCAAATGAACAAGGCTATTCGTGAGTAGGTTCGAGGTCGGCTCGGTAAGAGTTTAATCGAACTCGGTTCATTAATTTTTTTTGTTCGAGCTTGAGTTCGAGAGCGTTAAATTTTTAATAAATAAGTCCAAACATTCTAAAGCTCAGCTCGTAAGTTCGGCTTGTTAGCTGGCTCGTTTAATATTTATTATTTATATATTAAATAATGCAAAAATATGTATAAAAAGTAAGATAAATATATTATTTATATATTTAAAAAAATATAAATGTAAATAATAGTTAACTATAGGTAGTACATTCATATAATAGTAGTGGTAGATATTATAATTTTGATAGAATAGACTGTTTTTTAGAATGTTTATATGAATTGTATATATAATTGTATAATCAAAATTTTAATTGTAATTTTAGTTTCATACGTAAGTATAAATTTATAAATTTTTTGATTCGTTAAGACTCGTGAATAAATTCGAGCTCGAGTCAAACCTAAGGCAACTCAGTTCGAGCTCGGTTCGTTAAATTTTTATTGTGCTAGAGTTCGTTTTCGAGTTCGAGTTCGTTGAAATTTTAATAAACAAGTCTAAATATGTTAAAATTTGATTTAGCTCGGTTCGTTTGCAAGCTTAATCACAATGGCCTGAAGCTGCAACCGGGTGGGGAGGAAGAACTAATTTTAAAACTCCATTCCTGGAATCCACTGTTCGAGTTTGTTTGGTGTCTCATTATTACGTTCTCAAAACACCAACTCAGCATGCAGGGTCTTGAATCCACCGTTGAAGCTACAGATAGCAGGTTAGTTCACCGCCTAATGACATTCACGGATTACCAATTCAGCAAGTTAACATGATATTTTTGGATTAATAATCACGATGGCAATAGTTTCATCGCGAGGATTACCAATTCAGCAAGTTAACATGATATTTTTGGATTAATAATCACGATGGCTATTGTTTCATCGCAATAGTTACCTGACGAAAGGACCTAACTTGACTCACTTTTAATCAGTTGGGTGGAGATAAGATTAGTCCCTTACATGACTTTTTGTGGGCCTAATGGCCTAGTGGTACTACTTGACGTGCGACTGTAGTATTTTGACTCAATACAAAGGACCTTTTGTTTTAGAATTAAGTTGGGTAGAATTATCAGCGAGGAGATTGAGAAAAATTATTTTTGTTTGTAATATATTTTAATGAGGGGATTAATTATATGAAATGTCATAAATATTCTTTGGTATTTTTGATATATTTTAATATAATACTAAAAAAAACGTACACACATACAAAAACACAATATGGGCAAAATAGTTTTTTTTAAAACTAATTCCCTTGAAGGTCTTTGTCAATTCCTTTTCCGAATGAGAGACTTGGTCATCACTTCCTTGTCTAAGGCGAGCGCCTGGTTCAAGTCACCTCGCCTGGTACCTGTACAGGCGCAGATGCTGAGCCTCGACTCGCCTTGCGCCTAGGCGCGCCTTTGACAACACTGTTTGAGGGAACCTTAATTTTATGGAGAAATGTTAGACAAGGAAATGATGACCAAGTCTCTCATTCTGAATAAAATTTTGGTTCCTCTATAAGATATTTGGCTAAAAGATGATTGTTTGATTGATTCCTTGGAATAAAATCCGAACTCAAAACATTTGAAAAAAAAGAGGGATGGAAAACTTTGAGAATTTAAATAAAAAAAAAGGCACTTTATTTTGAAAAAGGGTTTTGAAAAAAAAAAAAATTTGAAGTTGAGATTTGATCACACTCTTGAAAATAAATTGGGTCACATTTCAGGAAACAATAAATAATGGAAAGACAATTTTTTAGACTGATCACTCTGGTAGGAATCATTAAAATTCCTCAAAATTGCCTTGTTTGGGCAACTATCACCCAACAGGTGATGATGATGACTTCGAGATCCGATGGCAAGTGTTAAACAAATTTGACTGCGTCCATTCACCTATCCTCAGGTTTGCTGCATAATATCCCGTACACTATTCGTGGGTTATGTTATGTGAACGAGGCAAGCATCAGATTATGCTGCTAGTACTGTTTGATCATTCTCTTGCGGAAGGAGTGGTATATTGACAGTAATAACTGATGTAGCTTTTTGTGACCAAACTTACCTTTTGCCTGTAGAGAGCATTAGCACCTTCCAAACTAGGGCAGGATACCCTCCTTTCTAGGATTTTATTATTGCCTCTTTTAATGATTTATTGAATCGTAGATCTCATTTCTAAATTAGGACAGGGCAACCCTAACCCCTGATAGGCACGAATGCAAATTATGTGCTTGTGTGATATTTTGAAACTGGTTTGATTTGATTCCTGAGACCAACAATGAGAAAGACGGTGATTTCTTTCCGAAAATCTGGGGAGTCTGATATGGCAATGATTTGATTCTGCTGCAATCTGAGTTATTTGGGGCAATGATCCAATTACCGAGATTTGGGTGTTCAATTTAGGCAGTGATTCGTATTGTGATATTGATTCGAGTAATCAGTAGTAGATTAGGGGTGTTGTTTCAAAATTTTAAAGAATTTGAGTTTGAATTTGGGTTCTTACCTTAGTGATCAAAAGAGAAGAATTTTTGCCTTTTTAAAATTTAAATCCCCAATAAAACATGTTTTGAAAGAAAAACTTCTAGGAAAAAGAAATTTCCAACTTAAGTAGAGCCGTGGAGGTTATGGAAGGTGTTTGATTGAATAAGAATCTTTAAGTCATTGACTTTGGGGAGAATTTCAGCTTTTATGAAAAATGGTAGAGAAGGAAGTGGTGACCAAATCTTCCATTTTTAATAAAAGTCCAAATCCCCCAAAAGATCATTGACTAAGGAGACAATTGTTTGATTAGATACTTGGAATAAAATCCGAAGCTCCTAGGGAGGAAAGAATTTCGAAATTATGAAAAGTTTTTGATCAGACAGAAATCTTTAGGTTTTTTGACTTTGGAGGGAATTTGATTTTATGGAAAAGTGTTTGATGAGGAGGTAATGACCAAGTCTTTCACTTTGAAATGAAATTTTGAATTTCCTTAGGAGACATTTGACTATAAGGTAATTGTTTGATTGATTTCTTTGAATGGGATCTTAAATTCCTTTGAAATTTTTTGAAAATAAAATTTGATTAGAGTTCGGAAATTATGGAAAGTTCTTTTCATCGAGTAAAAATGCTTGGGCCACTGACTTTGAGGGAACCTTAATTTTATGGAGAACTGTTAGACAAGGAAGTGATGACCAAGTCTATCATTCTGAATAAAATTTTTGTTCCTGTATAAGATATTTGGCTAGAGGATGATTGTTTGATTGATTGCTTGGAATAAAATCCGAACTCCTCAAAACATTTGAAAAAAAAGAGGGAAGGAAAACTTTGAGAATTTAAATAAAAAAAAAGTCACTTTATTTTGAAAAAAAAAAAAATTTGAAGTTTAGATTTGATCACACATTCTTGAAAATAAATTGGGTCACATTTCGGGAAACAATAAATAATGGAAAGACAATTGTTTAGACTGATCACTCTGGTAGGAATGATTAAAATTCCTCAAAATTGCCTTGTTTGGGCAACTATCACCCAATGGGTGATGATGATGACTTCGAGATCCGATGGCAAGTGTTAACAAAATTGACTGGGTCCATTCACCTATCCTCAGGTTTGCTGCATAATATCCCGTACACTATTCGTGGGTTATGTTATGCCAACGAGGCAAGCATCAAATTATGCTGCTTGTACTGTTTGATCATTCCCTTGCGGAAGGAGTGGTATATTGACAGTAATAACTAATGTAGCCTTTTGTGACCCAACTTACCTTTTGCATGTCGAGAGCATTAGCACCTTCCAAACTAGGGCAGGATACCCTCCTTTCTAGGATTTTATAATTGCCTCTTTGAATGATTTAGTGAATCGTAGATCTCATTTCTAAATTAGGACAGGGCAACCCTAACTCCTGATAGGCATGAATGCAAATTATGTGCTTGTGCGATATTTTGAAACTGATTTGATTTGATTCCAGAGATCAACAATGAGAAAGGCGGTATTTCTTTCCGAAAATTTGGGGAGTCTGATATGGCAGTGATTTGATTCTGCTGCAATCTGAGTTATTTGGGGCAATGATCCAATTACAGAGATTTGAGTGTTCAATTTAGGTAGTGATTCGTATTTTGATAATGATTCGAGTAATCAATAGTAGATTTGGGGTGTTGTGTCCCAATTTTAAAGAATTTGAGTTTGAATTTGGGTTCTTACCTTAGTGATCAAAAGAGAAGAATTTTTGCCTTTTTAAAATTTAAATCCCCAATAAAACTTGTTTTGAAAGAAAAATTTCTAGGAAAAAGAAACTTTCCGACTTAAGTAGAGCCTTGGAGGTTATGGAAGGTGTTTGATTGAATAAGAATCTTTAAGTCATTGACTTTAGCGGGGGAATTTCAACTTTTATGAAAATTGGTAGATAAGGAAGTGGTGACCAAATCTTCCATTTTGAATAAAACACCAAATCCCCCAATGGATATTTGACTAAGGAGACAATTGTTTGATTAGATACTTGGAATAAAATCCGAAGCTCCTTGGGAGGAAAGAATTTTGAAAGAAAACCCGACTCGAATTTTAGAAATTGTGAAGAGTTTTTGACCAGACAGAAATCCTTAGGTTTTTTGACTTTAGAGGGAATTTGATTTTATGGAAAAGTGTTTGATGAGGAGGTAATGACCGAGTCTTTCACTTTGAAATGAAATTTTGAATTTCCTTAGAAGACATTTGACTATAAGGTAACTGTTTGATTGATTTCTTCGAATAAGATGTTAAATTCTTTGGAAATTTTTTGAAAATAAAATTTGAGTAGAGTTCGGAAATTATGGAAAGTTGTGTCTGTCGGGTGAAAATCTTTGGGCCACTGACTTTGAGGGAACCTTAATTTTATGGAGAAATGTTAGACAAGGAAGTGATGACCAAGTCTCTCATTCTGAATAAAATTTTGGTTCCTGTATAAGATATTTGGCTAGAGGATGATTGTTTGATTGATTCCTTGGAATAAAATCTGAACTCCTCAAAACATTTGAAAAAAAGAGGGAAGGAAAACTTTGAGAATTTAAATAAAAAAAATGGCACTTTATTTTGAAAAAGGGTTTTGAAAAAAAAAAAAAATTGGAGTTCAGATTTGATCACACACTCTTGAAAATAAATTAGGTCACATTTCGCGAAACAATAAATAATGGAAAGACATTTTTAGATTGATCACTCTGGTAGAAATCATTAAAATTCCTCAAAATTGCCTCTTTTGGGCAACTATCACCCAATGGGTGATGATGATGACTTCTAGATCCGATGGCAAGTGTTAACAAAATTGACTGGGTCCATTCACCTATCCTCAGGTTTGCCGCATAATATCTCGTACACTATTCGTGGGTTATGTTATGTGAACGAGGCAAGCATCAGATTATGCTGCTAGTACTGTTTGATCATTCCCTTGCGGAAGGAGTGGTATATTGACAGTAATAACTGATGTAGCTTTTTGTGACCAAACTTACCTTTTGCATGTAGAGAGCATTAGCACCTTCCAAACTAGGGCATGATACCCTTCTTTCTAGGATTTTATTATTGCCTCTTTGAATGATTTAGTGAATCGTAGATCTCATTTCTAAATTAGGACAGGGCAACCCTAACTCCCGATAGGCACGAATTCAAATTATGTGCTTGTGCGATATTTTGAAACTGATTTGATTTGATTTGATTCCAGAGATCAACAATGAGAAAGGCGGTGATTTCTTTCCGAAAATTTGGGGAGTTTGATATGGCAGTGATTTGATTCTGTTGCAATCTGAGTTATTTGGGGCAATGATCCAATTACAGAGATTTGGGTGTTCAATTTAGGCAGTGATTCGTATTTTGATAATGATTCGAGTAATCAGTAGTAGATTACCGGTGTTGTTTCCCAATTTTAAAGAATTTGAGTTTGAATTTGGGTTCTTACCTTAGTGATCAAAAGAGAAGAATTTTTGCCTTTCTAAAATTTAAATCCCCAATAAAACTTGATTTGAAAGAAAAACTTCTTGGAAAAAGAAACTTTCCAACTTAAGTAGAGCCTTGGAGGTTATGGAAGGTGTTTGATTGAATAAGAATCTTTAAGTCATTGACTTTAGTGGGGGAATTTCAACTTTTATGAAAATTGGTAGATAAGGAAGCGGTGACTAAATCTTCCATTTTGAATAAAACACCAAATCACCCAACGGATATTTGACTAAGGAGACAATTGTTTGATTAGATAATTGGAATAAAATTCGAAGCTCCTTGGGAGGAAAGAATTTTGAAAAGAAAACCGACTCGAATTTTAGAAATTATGAAAAGTTTTTGACGGACAGAAATCTTTAGGTTTTTTGACTTTAGAGGGAATTTGATTTTATGGAAAAGTGTTTGATGAGGAGGTAATGACCGAGTCTCTCACTTTGAAATGAAATTTTGAATTTCCTTAGAAGACATTTGACTATAAGGTAACTATTTGATTGATTTCTTCGAATAAGATGTTAAATTCCTTTGAAATTTTTTGAAAATAAAATTTGAGTAGAGTTCGGAAATTATGGAAAGTTGTCTCCGTCGAGTGAAAATCTTTGGGCCACTTGACTTTGAGGGAACCTTAATTTTATGGAGAAATGTTAGACAAGGAAGTGATGACCAAGTCTCTCATTCTGAATAAAATTTTGGTTCCTGTATAAGATATTTGGCTAGAGGATGATTGTTTGATTGATTCCTTGGAATAAAATCCGAACTCCTCAAAACATTTGAAAAAAAAAAAGAGGGAAGGAAAACTTTGAGAATTTAAATAAAAAAAAAGGCACTTTATTTTGAAAAAGGGTTTTGAAAAAAAAAAAAATTGAAGTTGAGATTTGATCACACACTCTTGAAAATAAATTGGGTCACATTTCGGGAAACAATAAATAATGGAAAGACAATTGTTAGATTGATCACTCTGGTAGGAATCATTAAAATTCCTCAAAATTGCCTTGTTTGGGCAACTATCATCCAATGGGTGATGATGATGACTTCGAGATCCGATGGCAAGTGTTAAACAAAATTGAATGGGTCCATTCACCTATCCTCAGGTTTGCTGTATAATATCCCGTACACTATTCATGGGTTATGTTATGTGAATGAGGCAAGCATCAGATTATGCTGCTTGTACTCTTTGATCATTCCCTTGCAGAAGGAGTGGTATATTATTGACAGTAATAACTGATGTAGCTTTTTGTGAGCAAACTTACCTTTTGCATGTCGAGAGCATTAGCACCTTCCAAACTAGGGCAGGATACCCTCCTTTCTAGGATTTTATTATTGCCTCTTTGAATGATTTAGTGAATCGTAGATCTCATTTCTAAATTAGGACAGGGCAACCCTAACCCCCGATAGGCACGAATGCAAATAATGTGCTTGTGCGATATTTTGAAACTGATTTGATTTGATTCCAGAGATCAACAATGAGAGAGGCGGTGATTTCTTTCCGAAAATTTGGGGAGTCTAATGTGGCAGTTATTTGATTCTGCTGCAATCTGTGTTATTTGGGGCAATAATCCAATTACAGAGATTTGGATGTTAAATTTAGGCAGTGATTCGTATTTTGATAATGATTCGAGTAATCAGTAGTAGATTATGGGTGTTGTTTTCCAATTTTAAAGAATTTGAGTTTGAATTTGGGTTCTTACCTTAGTGATCAAAAGAGAAGAATTTTTGCCTTTTTATAATTTAAATCCCCAATAAAACATGTTTTGAAAGAAAAACTTCTAGGAAAAAGAAACTTTCCAACTTAAGTAGAGCCTTGGAGATTATGGAAGGTGTTTGATTGAATAAGAATCTTTAAGTCATTGACTTTAGCGGGGGAATTTCAACTTTTATGAAAATTGGTTGATAAGGAAGTGGTGACCAAATCTTCTATTTTGAATAAAACACCAAATCCCGCAACGGATATTTGACTAAGGAGACAATTGTTTTCTTAGATACTTGGAATAAAATCCGAAGCTCCTTGGGAGGAAGAATTTTGACAGAAAACCCGGCTAGAATTTTAGAAATTATGAAAAGCTTTTGACCAGACAGAAATCTTTAGGTTTTTTGACTTTAGAGGGAATTTGATTTTGTGAAAAAAGTGTTTGATGAGCAGGTAATGACCGAGTCTTTTACTTTGAAATGAAATTTTGAATTTCCTTAGGAGACATTTGACTCTAAGGTAATTGTTTGATTGATTTCTTCGAATAAGATGTGGATTCCTTGGAAAGTTTTTGAAAAGAAAAATTGATTAGTGGTCGGAAATTATGGAAAGTTTTTTTCGTTGAGTGAAAATCCTTGGGCCACTGACTTTGAGGGAACCTTAATTTTATGGAGAAATGTTAGACAAGGAAGTGATGACCAAGTCTCTCATTCTGAATAAAAATTTTGTTCCTCTATAAGTTATTTGGCTAGAGGATGATTGTTTGATTGATTCCTTGGAATAAAATCCGAACTCCTCAAAACATTTGAAAAAAAAAAGAGGAAGGGAAAACTTTGAGAATTTAAATAAAAAAACGGCACTTTATTTTGAAAAAGGGTTTTGAAAAAAAAAAAATTGAAGTTGAGATTTGATCAAGCACTTTTGAAAATAAATTGGGGCACATTTCGGGAAACAATAAATAATGGAAAGACAATTGTTTAGATAGATCACTCTGGTAGGAATCATTAAAATTCCTCAAAATTGCCTTGGTTGGGCAACTGTCACCCAATGGGTGATGGTGATGACTTCGAGATCCGATGGCAAGTGTTAAACAAATTTGATTGGGTCCATTCACTTATCCTCAGGTTTGCTGCATAATATCCCATACACTATTCGTGGGTTATGTTATGTGAACGAGGCAAGCATCAGAATATAATATGCTGCTAGTAGTCTTTGATCATTCCCTTGCGGAAGGAGTGGTACATTGACAATAATAACTAATGTAGCTTTTTGTGACCAAACTTACCTTTTGCATGTACAGAGCATTAACACCTTCCAAACTAGGGCAGGATACCCTCCTTTCTCGGATTTTATTATTGCCTCTTTGAATGATTTAGTGAATCGTAGATCTCATTTCTAAATTAGGATAGGGCAACCCTAACCCCCGATAGGCACGAATGCAAATTATGTGCTTATGTGATATTTTGAAGCTGATTTGATTTGATTCCTGAGATCAACAATGAGAAAGACGGTGATTTCTTTCTGAAAATCTGGGGAGTCTGATATGGCAGTGATTTGATTCTGCTACAATCTGAGTTATTTGGGGCAATAATCCAATTACAGAGATTTGGGTGTTCAATTTAGGCAGTTATTCGTATTCTGATAATGATTTGAGTAATCAGTACTAGATTAGGGGGGTTGTTTCCCAATTTTAAAAAATTTGAGTTTGAATTTGGGTTCTTACCTTAGTGATCAAAAGAGAAGAATTTTTGCCTTTTTAAAATTTAAATCCCCAACAAAACATGTTTTGAAAGAAAAACTTCTAGGAAAAAGAAACTTTCCAACTTAAGTAGAGCCTTGGAGGTTATGGAAGGTGTTTGATTGAATAAGAATCTTTAAGTCATTGACTTTAGGGGGAATTTCAGCTTTTATGAAAAATGGTAGATAAAGAAGTGGTGACCAAATCTTCCATTTTGAAAAAAAGTCCAAATCCCCCAAAAGATCATTTGACTAAGGAGACAATTGTTTGATTAGATACTTGGAATAAAATCCAAAGGTCCTAGGGAGGAAAGAATTTTGAAAGAAAACCCGAGTAGAACTTTTGAAATTATGAAAAGTTTTTTATCAGACAGAAATCTTTAGGTTTTTTGACTTTAGTGGGAATTTGATTTTATGGAAAAGTGTTTGATGAGGAGGTAATGACCGAGTCTTTCACTTTGAAATGAAATTTTGAATTTCCTTAGAAGGCATTTGACTATAAGGTAACTGTTTGATTGATTTCTTCGAATAAGATGTTAAATTCCTTGGAAATTTTTTGAAAATAAAATTTGAGTAGAGTTCAGAAATTATGGAAAGTTGTGTTCGTCGAGTGAAAATCTTTGGGCCACTGACTTTGAGGTAACCTTAATTTTATGGAGAAATGTTAGACAATGAAGTGATGACCAAGTCTCTCATTCTGAATAAAATTTTGGTTCCTGTATAAGATATTTGGCTAGAGGATGATTGTTTGATTGATTCCTTGGAATAAAATCCGAACTCCTCAAAACATTTGAAAAAAAAGAGGAAGGAAAACTTTGAGAATTTAAATAAAAAAAAGCCACTTTATTTTGAAAAAGGGTTTTGAAAAAAAAAAAAATTTGAAGTTGAGATTTGATCACACACTCTTGAAAATAAATTGGGTCAAATTTCGGGAAACAATAAATAATGGAAAGACAATTGTTTAGATTGATCACTCTTGTCGGAATCATTAAAATTCCTCAAAATTGCCTTGGTTGGGCAACTATCACCCAATGGGTGATGGTGACGACTTCGTGATCCGATGGCAAGTGTTAAACAAATTGGACTGGGTCTATTCACCTATCCTCAGGTTTGCTACATAATATCCCCGTACACTATTCGTGGGTTGTGTTATGTGAACGAGGCACTTGTCGATTATCTTTGCTAGTCTTGTTTGATCATTCCCTTGCGAAAGGAGTGGTACATTGACACTAATAACTGATGTAGCTTTTTGTGAGCAAATTTACCTTTTGCATGTCGAGAGCATTAGCACCTTCCAAACTAGGGCAGGATACTCACCTTTCTAGGATTTTATTATTGCCTCTTTGAATGATTTAGTGAATTGTAGATCTCATTTATAAATTAGGACATGGCAACCCTAACCCCCGATAGGCACGAATGGAAATTATGTGCTTGTGTGATATTTTGAAACTGATTTGATTTGATTTGATTTCTGAGATCGACAATGAGAGAGACAGTGATTTCTTTCCGAAAATCTGGGGAGTCTGATATGTTAGTGATTTTATTCTGCTGCAATCCGTGTTATTTGGGGCAATGATCCAATTATAGAGATTTGTGTGTTCAATCTACGCAGTGATTCGTATTTTGATAATGATTTGAGTAATGAGTAGTAGATTAGGGGGGTTGTTTCAAAATTTTAAAGAATTTGAGTTTGAATTTGGGTTCTTACCTTAGTGATCAAAAGAGAAGAATTTTTGCTTTTTTAAAATTTAAATCGCCAACAAAACATGTTTTGAAAGAAAAACTTCTAGGAAAAAGAAACTTTCCAACTTAAGTAGAGCCTTGGAGGTTATGGAAGGTGTTTGATTGAATAAGAATCTTTAAGTCATTGACTTTAGGGGTAATTTCAGCTTTTATGAAAAATGGTAGATCAGGATGTGGTGACAAAATCTTCCATTTTGAAAAAAACTCCAAATCCCCCAGAAGATCATTGACTCAGGAGACAATTGTTTGATTAGACACTTGGAATAAAATCCGAAGCTCCTGGGGAGAAAAGAATTTTGAAAGAAAACCTGAGTAGAACTTTAGAAAATGAAAGTTTTTGATCAGACAGAAATCTTTTTATTTTTTGACTTTAGGGTGAATTAGATTTATGGAAAAGTGTTTGAAGAGGAGGTAATGACCGAGTCTTTCACTTTGAAATGAAATTTTGAATTTCCTCAGATGACATTTGACTATAAGGTAATTGTTTGATTGATTTCTTCGAATAAGATGTTCAATTCCTTGGAAAGTTTTTGAAAATAAAATTTGAGTAGAGTTCGGAAATTATGGGAAGTTCTTTTCGTCGAGTGAAAATCCTTGGGTCACTGACTTTCAGGGAACCTTAATTTTATGGAGAAATGTTAGACAAGGAAGTGATGACCAAGTCTCTTATTCTGAATAAAATTTTGGTTCCTGTATAAGATATTTGGCTAGAGGATGATTGTTTGATTGATTCCTTGGAATAAAATCCGAACTCCTCAAAACATTTGAAAAAAAATGAGGAAAAGTAACCTTTGAGAATTTAAATAAAAAAACGGCACTTTATTTTAAAAAAGGGTTTTGAAAAAAAAAATTGGAAGTTGAGATTTGATCAGGCTCCTTTGAAAATAAATTGGGGCACATTTCGGGAAACAATAAATAATGGAAAGACAATTGTTTATATTGATCACTCTGGTAGGAATCATTTAAATTCCTCAAAATTGCCTTGGTTGGGCAACTATCACCCAATGGGTGATGGTGATGACTTCGAGATCCGATGGCAAGTGTTAAACAAAATTGACTGGGTTCATTCACCTATCCTCAGGTTGCTGCATAATATCCCGTACACTATTCGTGGGTTATGTTATGTGAACGAGGCGAGCATCGATTATCTTTGCTAATCTTGTTTGATCATTCCCTTGCGGAAGGAGTGGTACATTGATAATAATAACTGATGTAGCTTTTTGTGACAAAACTTACCTTTTCCATGTCGAGAGCATTAGCACCTTCCCAACTAGGGCAGGATACCCTCTGTTCTAGGATTTTATTATTGCCTCTTTGAATGATTTAGTGAATCGTAGATCTCATTTCTAAATTAGGACATGGCAACCCTAACCCCGATAGGCACGAATGCAAATTATGTGCTTGTGTGATATTTTGGAACTAATTTGATTTGATTTCTGAGATCAACAATGAGAAAGACAGTGATTTCTTTCCGAAATCTGGGGAGTCTGATATGGCAGTGATTTGATTCTGCTGCAATCTGAGTTATTTGGTGCAATGATCCAATTACAGATATTTGGGTGTTCAATTTAGGCAGTGATTCGTATTCTGATAATGATTTGAGTAATCAGTACTAGATTAGGGGGGTTGTTTCCCAATTTTAAAGAATTTGAGTTTCAATTTGGGTTCTTACCTTAGTGATCAAAAGAGAAGAATTTTTGCCTTTTTAAAATTTAAATCCCCAGTAAAACATGTTTGGAAAGGAAAACTTCTAGGAAAAAGAAACTTTCCAACTTAAGTAGAGCTTTGGAGGTTATGGAAGGTCTTTGATTGAATAAGAATCTTTAAGTCATTGACTTTAGGTGGAATTTCAGCTTTTATGAAAAGTGGTAGATAAGGAAGTGGTGACCGCGTTTACCATTTTGAAAAATACTCCAAATCCCCCAAAAGATCATTGACCAAGGAGACAATTGTTTGATTAGATACTTGGAATAAAATCCGAAGGTCCTAGGGAGGAAAGAATTTTGAAAGAAAACCCGAGTAGAACTTTAGAAATTATGAAAAGTTTTTTATCAGACAGAAATATTTAGGTTTTTTGACTTTAGCGGGAATTTGATTTTATGGAAAAGTGTTTGATGAGGAGGTAATGACCGAGTCTTTCACTTTGAAATGAAATTTTGAATTTCCTTAGAAGACATTTGACTATAAGGTCACTGTTTGATTGATTTCTTCGAATAAGATGTTAAATTCCTTGGAAATTTTTTGAAAATAAAATTTGAGTAGAGTTCGGAAATTATGGAAAGTTCTGTCCGTCGAGTGAAAATCCTTGGGGCACGGACTTTTGAGGTAACCTTAATTTTATGGAGAAATGTTAGACAAGGAAGTGATGACCAAGTCTCTCATTCTGAATAAAATTTTGGTTCCTCTATAAGATATTTTGCTGGAGGATGATTGTTTGATTGATTCCTTAGAATAAAATTCGAACTCCTCAAAACATTTGAAAAAAACAAGTGGAAACGAAAACTTTGAGAATTTAAATAAAAAAAGGCACTTTATTTTGAAAAAGGGTTTTGAAAAAAAAATTTGAAGTTGAGATTTGATCACGCACTTTTGAAAATAAATTGGGGCACATTTCATGAAACAATAAATAATGGAAAGAGAATTGTTTTGATTGATCACTCTGGTAGAAATCATTAAAATTCCTCAAAATTGCCTTGGTTGGGCAACTATCACCCAGTGGGTGATGATGATGACTTCGAGATCCGATGGCAAGTGTTAAACCAAATTGACTAGGTCCATTCACCTATCCTCAGGTTTGCCGCATAATATCTCGGACACTATTCGTGGGTTATGTTATGTGAACGAGGCAAGCATCAGTTATCTTTGTTAATCTTGTTTGATCATTCCCTTGTGGGAGGCGTGGTATATTGACGGTAATAAGCGATGTCGCTTTTTGTGACCAAACTTACCTTTTACATGTAGAGAGCATTAGCACCTTCCAAACTAGGGCCGGATATCCTCCTTTCTAGGGTTTTATTATTTGCCTCTTTGAATGATTTAGTGAATCGGAGATCTCATTTCTAAATTAGGACAGAGCAACCCTACCCCCCGATAGGCACGAATGCAAATTATGTGCTTGTGTGATATTTTGAAACTGATTTGATTTGATTCCAGAGATCAACAATGAGAAAGACGGTGATTTATTTCCGAAAATCTGGGGAGTCTGATATGACAGTGATTTGATTCTGCTGCAATCCGAGTTATTTAGGGGGCAATGATCCAATTACAGAGATTTGGGTATTCAATTTAGGCAGTGATTCGTATTTGATAATGATTTGAGTAATTAGTAGGAGATTAGGGCGGTTGTTTCCCAATTTTAAAGAATTTGAGTTTGAATTTGGGTTCTTACCTTAGTGATCAAAAGAGAAGAATTTTTGCCTTTTTAAAATTTAAATCCCCAATAAAACATGTTTTGAAAGAAAAACTTCTAGGAAAAAGAAACTTTCCAACTTAAGTAGAGCCTTGGAGGCTGTGGAAGTTGTTTGATTGAATAAGAATCTTTAAGTCATTGACTTTAGGGGGAATTTCAGCTTTTATGAAAAATGGTCGATAAGGAAGTGGTGACCGCATCTTCCATTTTGAAAAAAACTCCAACTCCCCCAAAAGATCATTGACGAAGGGGACAATTATTTGATTAGATACTTGGAATAAAATCTGAAGCTCCTGGGGAGGAAAGAATTTTGAAAGAAAATCCGAGTAGAACTTTAGAAATTATGAAAAGTTTTTGATCAGACAGAAATCTTTAGGTTTTTTGACTTTAGAGGGAATTTGTTTTTATGGAAAAGTGTTTGATGAGGAGGTAATGACCGAGTCTTTCACTTTGAAATGAAATTTTGAATTTCCTTAAACGACATTTGACTATAAGGTAACTCTATGATTGATTTCTTCGAATGGGATCTTAAATTCCTTTGAAATTTTTTGAAAATAAAATTTGATTAGAGTTCGGAAATTATGGAAAGTTCTTTTCATCGAGTAAAAATGCTTGGGCCACTGACTTTGAGGGAACCTTAATTTTATGGAGAAATGTTAGACAAGGAAGTGATGACCAAGTCTCTCATTTTGAATAAAATTTTGGTTCCTCTATAAGATATTTGGCTAGAGGGTGATTTTTTGATTGATTCCTTGGAATAAAATCCGAACTCCTCAAAACATTTGAAAAAAAAGAGGGGAGGAAAACTTTGAAAATTTAAATAAAAAAAGGCACTTTATTTTTAAAAAGGATTTTGAAAAAAAAAAAAATTGAAGTGGAGATTTGATCACGCACTTTTCAAAATAAATTGTGGGACATTTCGGGAAACAATAAATAGTGGAAAAACAATTGTTTAGAATGATCACTCTGCTAGGAATCATTAAAATTCCTCAAAATTGCCTTGGTTGGGCAACTATCACCCAATGGGTGATGATGATGACTTCGAGATCCGATGGCAAGTGTTATACAAAATTGACTGGGTCCATTCACCTATCCTCAGGTTTGCTGCATAATATCCCGGACACTATTCGTGGGTTCTATTATGTCAACGAGGCAAGCATCAGATTATGCTGCTAGTACTGTTTGATCATTCCCTTGTGGAAGGAGTGGTATATTTACAGTAATAACTGATGTCTCTTTTTGTGACCAAATTACCTTTTGCATTTATAGAGCATTAGCACCTTCCAAACTACGGCAGGTTACCCTCCTTTCTAAGATTGTTTTATTTGCCTCTTTGAATGATTTAGTTAATCGTACATCTCATTTCTAAATTAGGACAAGGCAACCCTACCCTCCGACGATAGGCATGAATGCAAATTATGTGCTTATGTGATATTTTGAAACTGATTTGTTTTGATTCCAGACATCAACAATGAGAATGACGGGGATTTCATTCCCAAAATCTAAGAAGTCTGATATGGCAGTGGTTTGATTTAGGGATGGCAATTTGAAACCGGCCCGACAGGGACCCGACCCCCCGACCCCGATTAGAGCGTTTTTTCCCCGAAAATATCCGCTACGGGCCGGGGATGGTACTCAAAAATAAATCCCCGATGATTTCGGGCCGGGGAAGGTGATATGTTTTTCACCCCCCGCCCCGGTCCCGGCCCCGACCCCGTTAGCCCCCCAAATTAAACTTACTGTATATACCCCTTAATATATAACCCTCTATGTAACTATTCTGTTTTGTCTCTCTCTCACTCTCTCTTCTCTCTACACTCTCTCACTCTCGCACCTCTCCTCTCCGCCTCCTCAACGCAGCCGTCACTGTCCGCGACGCCGGATTTGCTGTCCACCTCGCACCGCCGCTTCACCTCCGTCGACTCCGCCATTCGCTCCACCTCCATCGCTGCCCTCTTTTCCTGTCCGTTGAGTCACCGTCGTCTCAGTCACGCAGAGATCTCAGATCTGTGTTGAACTCCTCCGTCGTCGTCACCGATCAGCCGATCTCCTCCGTCGTCCTCTCTCTCTATGTATACATGTATGTGTGTCTCTGTGTGTATGTATAATGTATGTGTGTGCTGTGTGTGAATGAATACATGTGAGTATGTATGTATGTATTTGTGTATGATTTTTTGAGGATGTTGCTGATGATGTTGAAAGTTGTTGATGGTGTTGAATGTTGAAACAGATTTAGATCAGGGAACTTTCGGGGTCGGGGAAACCCGATCGCCGTTGGGGGCAGGGACAGGGACCGTGATAGGTTCCCCGTTGGGGATAGGGGCTGGGGACGGGGAAGTTCTGGCCATCGGGGATCGGGGACGGGGAGTGGGATCCCCGGCCCGGCCCCGTTGCCATTCCTAGTTTGATTCTATGGCAATCCAAGTTATTTGGGGCAATGTTCCAATTACAACGATTTGGGGGTTCAATTTAGGCAGTGATTCATATTTTGATCATGATTTCAGTAATCAGTAGTAAATTAGGGGGGGGGTTCCCAATTTTTAAGAATTTCAGTTCTTACCTCAGTGATAAAAAAAAATAAAAAATAAAAATAAAAATAAAAAAAACGAATTTTTGCCTTATTAAATTTTAAATCCCCAATAAAACCGTGATTAAAGAATAACTTCTAAGAAAAAGAAACTTTCCAACTTAAGTAGAGTCTTGGATGTTATGGAAGGTGTTTGATTGAATAAGAATTTTAGTCATTGACTTTAGGGGGAATTTCAACTTTTATGAAAAATAGTAGATAAGGAAGTAGTGGCCAAATCTTCCATTTTGAATAAAACTCCAAATCCCCCAAAAGATAATTGACTAAGGAGACAATTGTTTGATTAGATAATTGGAATAAAATCCGAAGCTCCTTGGGAGGAAAGAATTTTGAAAGAAAACCCGAGTAGAATTTTATAAATTATGAAAAGTTTTTGATATGACAGAAATCTTTTGGTTTTTGATTTTAGAGGCAATTTGATTTTATGAAAAAGTGTTTGATGAGGAGGTAATGACCGAGTCATTCACTTTGAAATGAAATTTTGAATTTCCTTAGAAGACATTTGACTATAAGGTAATTGTTTGATTGATTTCTTCGAATAAGATCTTAAATTCCTTGGAAATTTTTTGAAAATAAAATTCGAGTAGAGTTTGGAAATTATGGGAAGTTCTTTTCGTCGAGTAAAAATCCTTGGGCCACTGACTTTGAGGGAACCTTAATTTTATGGAGAAATGTTAGACAAGGAAGTGATGACCAAGTCTCTCATTTTGAATAAAATTTTGGTTCCTCTATAAGATATTTGGCTAGAGGATGATTGTTTGATTGATTCCTTGGAATAAATTCCGAACTCGTCAAAACATATGAAAAAAAAGGAGGAAAGGAAAACTTTGAAAATTTAAATAAAAAAAGGCACTTTATTTTGAAAAAAAAAAAAATTTGAAGTTGAGATTTGATCGCGCACTTTTGAAATAAATTGGGGCACATTTTGGGAAACAATAAATAATGGAAAGACAATTGTTTAGATTGATCACTCTGGTAGGAATCATTAAAATTCCTCAAAATTGCCTTGGTTGGGCTATTATCACCGAATGGGTGATGATGATGACTTCGAGATCCGATGGTAAGTGTTGAACAAAATTGACTGGGGCCATTCACCTATTTTCAGGTTTGCTGCAAAATATCCCGAACACTATTCGTGGGTTATGTTATTTCAACACAGCAAGCATCAGATTATGCTTCTAGTACTGTTTGATCATTCCCTAGTGAAAGGAGTGGTATATTGATAGTAGTAATTGATGTACCTTTTTGTGACCAAACTTACCTTTTGCATGTAGAGAGCATTAGCACCTTCCAAACTAGGGCAGGATACGCTCCTTTCTAGGATTGTATTATTGCCTCTTTGAATGATTTAGTGAATCGTAGATCTCATTTCTAAATTAGGACAGGGCAACCCTACCCTCCGACGATAGGCATGAATGCAAATTATGTGCTTATGTGATATTTTGAAACTGATTTGATTTGATTCCAGAGATCAACAATGAGAAAGACGGTGATTTCATTCTCAAAATCCGGAGAGTCTGATATGGCAGTGATTTGATTCTGTGGCAATCCGGGTGGCAGAGGAGAAGGTGACAGGAAGGGGTTGGGTTGGGGCGGCACTAATGGAGGTGGTGGAAATGAGTTAGAGTTGGGGTTTGAAGATTGATGATGAAGGCAATATAAGAATACAGTGGTGCGAATTGAATTAAAATAAAAAAATCAAAGATGTGTGGTGTGCATGTTAAAACATCTAATTTAAAGCCAGAAATGCCCTTGGACCTTTGATTTTGATAATTTTTTTTTTTTTTGGTTCTGTCAATTAGTATTATTACCATGTCAAATCTGGGTGCTTAATCATTTTCCTTGAAGTGAAAGAATGCCCTTAGACCTTTGATTTTGATCCCTTGCCCTTCTCAAATGAAAGTTACATCCATTAAATTATTTTTGAGAAGCTATTGTCCCTATTGTCAAATTTCTTGACCACACAGATCAATCAAAGATTGCAAAAACTGTGGGGCCACTATTTTGTGATAGAGATTCTCATCAGTTCACAACTTTATTCAAATCAATTTGTAATTATTAAAATTTTGAACTTTCTGAGGCTGCAAAAAAAAAAAAAAAACAATTTATTACTGATCTACATTACTGTAACAAAGCAAAACAAAGTTTACAACAGTTGATGCTGATCATTGAGTTGAATTTATTAGTTTATATATAAAATTAACCTAATACACTAAATCTAGAAAACATTTTCTTTGTCTGCACTATGTTCTGCTTCAGTTGGCTTGAAGTATTCTTCCATGGTTTTCTTCCTCAATAACTGTAAATTAGAATAGAAAATCTCATGAGCTGAATTCATGTGGCCTTTAGAAAAACGTAAGCTCGTTTGTTTAAGATCATGGATTTTCTTGTGAGATCTTGTGTTCAAATTTGTTGTTGTCAAGACCAGTAGTTAAATGAGTGTCTCCCTTCCTAGTCAACCACCAATGCAGTATTCATTAAAAAGCAAAATCATGAAACCAAGCATTTGGATCATAATATTATTTGTTATTAGACATAGCCTCAAAACGTGTTTAGATTTGAAGCGTTGAGTTACTTAAGATGCTGAAAGTGGCAATGCATTATCTTTGTGACTGATTTTATGTTCTTGTGATTATCTATGATGTCTCTGTCTTCTGTGTTTTCCCACCTTCAAGTTGTATTTTTTTCTATTTGGTGGGTCTGCAGGTATGTGAGCAGCCTTGGTAATAAGAGAGTTGAACTCTTTGATATGGGAGCAGGTGCTAGTGATCCTCCAGTAGATGACAATGTTCAAATGGCATCAGGTGAGATCAGGACCCTCTTCATGTCTGCATCTGAACAATTTGTTGAGCATGGTGTATTATTTTGAAAACAAAAGTTGTCCATGTGTTCTATGCTTCTCGTGTTTGTTGTTATTGAAGGCCGCCAATATGATTCGTGGCTTATTTGTTTTTGTTGTTAATTCGTTTTCTACAAATTAGTAATTCTTAGGCCCTAAGTTCTATGATTAGCAGCTTGGATTTTTTCTGCTATTAAGAACTTCTTGGTGGTAGAATCCTATTATATTTCTGCTGGAATTGAAATTTGCCTTCACCTTTTTCTGTAGCTAGTAGCCAATGAATGTAATGATGTTAATGGGTGTGAATTATGATTGTTGCATATGGAATGAGTACAGGAACTTGGAGTAGATAATAGATCTAGAGGGTGAATTGTCTGGTTATATTTCATTTACTTTGTCTTATTGTCTTGCTAATGTTGTGGTCATGATGTGGCAGATTGAGTCTTGTTATTAAGAATTAATGAAAGATTAAAGGTTTTTGTAGCATTTCGTTTATGATCCTAGACTTTGCTTTTAATAATCCCATGGATTCCTCACATGAGATAGAAAAGATTGCAAATATTTTTATATCATGTATCAATCATCCAATGTTATTAGCTATAATTCCCTGTATAAGCATGTCAGTTAAACAATGTTGAGCTCAACTATGAACCATGCAAGGTAACCATTCTTCATCTTGTTTTCACAACATCAATGTAAACTGTGTCTATCTTGGAGTAATTATTTTCAAATTTTTGTAGCAAGTTGATTTAATTTAATCTTTGTTAACTCTTGAATATTGATAGTGAATTTTGGGCGGCTTTGTGTACTAAGATTTACGTGTGATTGCTGCAGATACTACAATTGGCACATCAAATTGCAATCTATTAAATTAATCTATCATTGGATAATTTTTAATTGGTAATAATCTATTTGAGAGTTTGGCCTATTCTATTCAGGTCCTGCAAGCTTGTGTCAATTTGAAGCTTGGGAGCTCTCTTCTAGATTTTGAATGCCATTTCAACGAAGCCATTGAGAAGAAGATGCGATGTGTTGAGTTGTTTTGTTATGTAGGTAGATATAAGTCCAATTACAATCTGTTGTTGAATAGTTGAATGCTACAAACAATGCTTATGGCACTAGCTTTATAAATTGGAAATGATACTTTTGAAATATCTGTCAGTTTTTAATATACAATCAAAATATTACATACTAATGAATCAGAGCGTGGTATTTGTTTGTTATTGAAATATCTTTTGATTAAACCTCTTTGAATGTGATGAGCATTTTTTTTTTCTTCGTGTAGTTGAATTTTAATTTGGAGATGAACAGATGGTCTGGTGATATATTTGATATTTTCTGTTTGGTTGTTGAGAAATCAAAAAAGGAATATAAGTTGATGTTCATACCAGTATTTTTAGAGTAATTGTTACCAAAAAAAAAAAAGCAAACTTTTAGAGACCAATTTTAGTTGTTTCAAAAAAATTATAACCTTTACACACCACTTTCATTTGTTCCAAAAACTAAGACTTTAGAGACCACTTTCATTTGTACCAAAAACTAAACTTTTAAAGACCAATTTATGTTGTCTTAAAAATTAATTTGTCTCCATAATTACTGCGCTTGGTGGACTATAATTAGACTTTTAGAGACAAATTTTGGTTGTCTCAAAATCAAAACTTTTTGCAACCACATATTTTTGTCTCTAAAAGTCATTTTTTGACTTTTCCAAACGGGCCATTTTGGACAAACTTCGAGATGGAAGTTTTTCCCAACAAATATTATACTTTCAGGGACGGAATAAATGTGTCACTAAAATGCTGATTTCTTGTAGGTTGTTTTTTTGTAGTTGCTCTTTTGCACCAAACTGTTTGTGAAAATCAGATGGTCTCCCTCTAGACTAGAGCAGCACTTTGTTGCAGTTTGTGCCTGACCAGAAAGGGAAAAATATGTAGCGAATACTCAATTTCCAAATTGAATACTCTTTCTATCTCTATCTCTATCTTTACCGCCTGCCTCCCCCCCTCCCCCCCTCTCTCTCTCTCTCTCTCTTTCTCTCTCTCACCCAAAAAAAAAAAACATTAAAAAAAAGAATGGGATCACATCAATTAGATTAACTAGGTGACAGACTGCAAAACCTCATCATGATGAATAATAGATGAGGAGAAACAAACAGCAAAAATACTTAACAATGACAACTTTAACGTAATTGGTCTACAATGACAAATTCATCTTGTGTTCTACTGTTCAAATACATCATAATTTGATTTAATTTTTATTTCCCATACTGAATCATCTCACTGACTGAAAATCGAAAAGCCTCTGGTTCTATTTATAATATAGTTAATCAATTCCAGTTGCTAAGGCAAATAAAAAAACTTACGATCACTTTATTGAATGACCCAAGCAGCTTCATGAACACTAGCTACATAAATGCATTACAAATAAGTCATGAATGCATACCTCCTCTAACTTCTCACGAGGAGCATAAAAGATAGATTCCACTGAGAGCATTGCAACAGTTATTAACATTTTTTCCAGGCAATTGAACTGACTAGCCAGGATGAGTGCTTTGGAATGAATAGGCTTTAAGGAAAGCCGGGCCATTTGATGCCCAACTGGGTCCGACAATTTGTATTCTTCTGTTATAGCATCTAGCAAGACCAGTATCTCCAATGATTTGATGACAGCATCCCTGTTCAAAATGTAAAACTGACGGCGATAAATTCCTTCCACTAATTATACAGCACTTCCATAAGAATAGAAATGAGCATTCAGTAAATGTCAAAAAACAAAAGTTTATGGTAGATAGTGCAGGCTCCTCGAGAAAGCAAACAATAGAAGAGGACAATAAAAAATAGATTATGAAAGAAATCATGATTACAAATCTTCTGTTCTTTTCTTTCTGGTTTAACACCACCCCCTTTGGCTTTCCTTTGCTTAGTTAGCAATCACTCATGGAAATCACTCACAACCTAGTTGCTAATGGTCAAAAGTATCGACTCAGAGCCATGAAATACACCCTTTCATGTTGTCTTTCCCTGCTTCACTACAAACCCAGAAACCTTTCTCTGTCTTCAATTTAAATTTGTTCATACAATATAGTGGGCTGAGTAAGGTTGGCATAAAATAACTCATCAAAAATGCACGCACAAATAAACATCTGTGAAACAATGAGTAAAATGCAAAACCAATACAAGACTTAATTCTTTTTTTTTCCACCGTGATGATTTTTCCATGAAATCAAACCCAAAAATATCATCAACACCAAGAGCCTTTAGTTGCAAAATGATATTTGAAAGGTTGCACCGTGTAATCTCTGGAATTGTAGAATCCTTGAGTTTCTCAAATTCAATCTCAGGGTAGAGGCGGAAGCACTTGCCTGGTCCTTCACGGCCTGCACGTCCACTGAAATAAAGTAGCAGGCATGAGATTAAAATTCGTTTATATTCAGTCAATGAAAAATGCAAACAAATATACAGAAGGAATATTGGGTAAATACAACAAAATCCACATCATTTGGCCTGTTTATATGATGAAGTTTGTAAACCTATGGGTACTCTCCCCCACCCACCCACTCCATGAAAAAGATAGCTCAGAACATAAGTAGATCTCTTTTTTAAGGAGGACAATTTATTCAAAATAGTAAATGAAATCACTAAAATATAACATGGATTTTTCTGTGCTTTAGTAATCTAGTATGCCTACCTCCTTTGCAAAGCCTGTGCTTTTGAGGTTGGAACAAAAATCAATGATTTCATCCCTGTACGAGCACGGTAGGTGCGTGCTTTCACCAATCTAGGATCTACCACATACTTGATTCCAGGTATTGTTATGGATGTTTCAGCAATATTAGTTGCTAGTATTACCTAAACAAAATAGGCAAGCATATTCACTAGTGCTAGACATAGATACCAGAAATTGTTAGAACAGTGCATCACACAAGGAAATGATCATCCAACATGCAAGTATAGCTCACACTTCATACCATTTCCAATAGTCATGTGAGACAAACAACAAAAAACAAAAGTGATCAAAGAAATAAACACCACAAAATTTAACTGGCCTATCAGAATATATTTCAACTTAAAAATTGATCATACAAATGAACCAGATGATTCAAAAGCATCTTAAAATACATGACACAATCACCAGGGACATCCTCAACCAAAAGGCAGAGGTCGATTCAGTACATACACCATGGCACCCTTTTAGAAGAAAAAAAAGATAAGTCTAGCAGACTGTCCAACCAATTTGCACGACACACTTGGGAAGTCACAAAAATTCAAGAGAACCATGCTTTAGATTCTCATCCAATGCATTGCCTGTTCTTTTTGACACCGTGTATGGTTCAGGAGCATCAAGTAACAAGAGGAGTGAACTTGGTTGCAGGCACTCACCAAAATCATAAGCGGTACCAAATTTTGGAGTACTTAACATGCAACTGTTGATTAAGGGTTTCGATTCTTTTGATCTTCACATAATTTAATTTTGTGCAATCATTAAAATAGAAAATTCCTACATCTCATTGTTATTTCATTAATTATGCTTATATACATAGGCTTCAATTCATACCAGCATAGTCACCATGATATACAAAAATTCAATTATATGACTGTTAATAATATGTCAATTCGAACTAGTTTCTGCAGAATTTCTTTTGACAAGTGGACCTCAGCCCAATATAACCTCATTATTTGTAGACTCTGTTTCAACCAGGGAGATCAAACCCAGGAACAAACATTATAGTCCATGTAAAATGCCATATTAGACAGCCTTTAAGAGAGAGTCATTACTTGTTTTTCCTTCTAAAATTACTAGCATCAAATTAAAAAATTCTAAGTCAACGATCATAAATATCTGAAAGCATCCAGCTAATACCCTACCTAAAAGAAATCCAATATGCATCAACAATCTACCTTGCGAAATCCGGTTGGAGGTGGCATGAACACCTGTATCTGCTTTTCTAATGGAAGAGATGAGAATATGGGTAAAACTTTTAGCTTCTGGTTGTCTTCTGGTAACTGTCGAAGACTTTCTTGGACAAGCTTCTCAACATATTCAATCTCTTCTTGGCCAGTCAGGAATACAAGTATGTCACCCGGACCCTCCTCTAAATGTATCTACAAGGTGAGAAAATGAGCTAATGAAGCTGTAAAAATGAATGTAAACGAGGACAACCAGACAAATGTCTAATAAGTCAGTAACAACTAGTGAACAATTGCAGACCCAAATTGATCTAGGTATTAAAGATGGATATGTTAAGGCCTTTGAGAAGTACTTGAGAAAGGAACAGTAAAACTTGATTCCACTAAAACAAAAAGAAACAAGAGATATTGGAAACCAAACAGGAAGTTACCAGGTGGGAATATCCTAAACAGCCTTTAAAGAAATCATATACACATCCCGGGAAAAAAAACAGAAACTAAAACAAAATCCCCTGTAGCCTAAACTTCAACTTGACAAAAGAAGAGACTCAAGCAATCTAAAAGTGAGTTCCAATTAAGTAAGTTGTAAAAAAAATATTGAGATAAGGTTGGAATCACGAGAACCCAAGAGAGGCTCAATTAACAACCTGAAATATAGCTATTAAAGCTGCATCAATGCAATCTATCTCGGGATGATAAGTGTGGAGTATATCCACAGGAAACTGTCGCCCTTGTACATGAACGGCTTTTGCACTACCAAAATACTTAGAAAAAAAAATTTGTGCATCCTAACTGGCAGACATGATGATTAACTTCAATGGACTGAACTTTGTCCCCTGATATTGCTTGAGGATACCAGTGCTCTCAGCATCATTTTCTTTTTCCATCATCACGCCATTGTTTGCTTTCATATGATCAATATTAGGGCATTGATTGACTGATCTTGACCTCACGTTCTGCACACTTTTTAGTAAGCCCAGCAAGACATCAGTATGGACAGTTCTCTCATGAGCCTCATCGACAATAATAACTGCATACCTAGAGAGGTATGGGTCCAACAATGCTTCCCTGTGAACATACTCAGCATTCATCAGAATGCATGCAAACAAGGCAACATGATGAAGTTTTAGTAAGCAAACATTCCTATACAACTACTCATCAGTGTAAATAATCCAGACTCTGTGTACCATTTTTAACACCAAAAATTCTGAAGGTCCCAGAGAGACCTAAAGATTGATGTATAAAAGTCGTTAGATCTACTGGGTATCACCCAGCGAGTGAGACAAAGGGAAGAAACGGTAGGCAAAAACTGATGCACATAATTTTTTTTCACAAAAAGCAGGTGCGAAAACACATTCGTTCCAATAGGTGCAACCCAATGAAGGATTGTACCTCCATGAAAGATTGTGACTCTTCCATGTATATAACCATCTGTCTGTCTCTCTCTGTCTCTAATCTAATCCTACTGGCTGGGATATAATATTAGAGAACAAATTTTGAAAAAACAAAGGCTAAGTCTTCTAGATCATGGATGCGTGATTTTTGTTACTCATTTAACACAAACTTCAAAACGAAGACACCAACTAGCAAGCTTAAAAAATAAGCAATTCTTTTCTAGCAAATGCTACCATCAAATTAAAAGGTGACCTAAGTCCTTAACATAATGCAATGAAGTGAAACATACTTTCTACCTCGAAAGAAATCCATCTGTCATGTATTTGACCCTCGTTGAACTGGAAGTCATATCATCAAATCTAACAGAATAACCAACTTTTTGGCCCAACTCAACACCACATTCCTCAGCTACCCATTTCGCAACACTAACAGCTGCAATGCATCTAGATTGAGTGATCCCAATGATCTTCCCATCACGACAGAATCCCGCATTAAACAGAAACTGTGGCAACTCTAGAAAAATTGTCCCATATAAGAGTAAAAGGTTAGAGAATAAACAAGGGGAAGATCAACTGTAAGGAAGAGTAAACCCGTTTTATATTTGTCCCCCAAGTCGAAGGTCCTGGCATAAAAACCCAGCTAAGAAATTGTGACAATAAAGATTCAACAGTAAATCTCTTCATAAGTAATATGAAGTGCTGAAGCCTACTTTGCGCCTAATAGCCTTTTCTCTTAAGCAAGTAGAATGATCCATCATTTGTTTGATATCATGCACTACCTAGATAAGAGCCTAAAGCATGCATAAAGCTCAAAGCCTACTTTGCTCCAAATGCATCGAAATTCATATTGAAGAGTACATTATCACGTGAAGACACCTACTAAAGAGGACATGTTAAATATTAAGTTCCAACCAAACATCTATATGAGGAATCACAAAGGAACACCATACATTATATTCCATTTTAGAACATTCTTACATGTTGTTCTAAAGGAAATTAGAAAAGAATATCATAAAAATACAAAACTTATGTGTTGTTTTTCCGCTTCCAGTTTCACCAACTATTATCGGTATATCATTACTCTTGACCTCTCCACAAGTCGTTTTTCAACTAGGGAACTATCAATAACATTATAAGCAAATCCGCATTTGAATAATAAACCAAAGGTAAGACACCATACCAACAAATGAAATAATAAATTCATCATACAACATAGTAAATTTTAAATTGTTCATATAATCCAAAAAGCACAAGTTTTCAAATATCTTTAATTTAATCTCCGTAATCTCTAGGTTTTACTGCCAATTTCAACAAAAATTTGAAGGGTAGGTAGCTCGTATAAAGGTTTCTAAACTGTTTGCCTCCATGAATTAAAGTGATGTAAAATTAGTATACAAGAGAATCTGGAATAAAATTATTGGAAAATGATGTTCAGAAATAGAATTGCTACTCATAATAGGTCTTTAATTTTATTTAACAAAAATTTGACAAGATATCAAGTATTTCATCCCCAAGGTACCCAAATATTTACTCAGCCAACATCCAAAATAGTGCTGAAATAATTGGCAAGCAATGTTTCATTTTTTAAGTGAAAGGGTTGCACTGAATATATTTACTCAGCCAACATCCAAAATAGTGTTGAAATAATTGGCAAGCAATGTTTCATTTTTTAAGTGAAAGGGTTGCACTGAATCTGAGTGAAACAAGGAAACCTACAGATAATTTCCATCCCCAAGGATTGCTGGTAGAGTTATATGCCAATGCCATCAAGGAGCCAGGCTTCTTATCAATGCTTCTCTAGGTAACATGACACTTGAATCGCCATTTGTTTAACGAGTACTATTATCAAAGAGTAATTCTACATATACAGAATTGAATCATGTAGTTAAGTACTAAATTGTGTTTCGGTACGATGGGATGCACCTCTTTAGCAGACTTTTTTCCAAATTTGATTTTACTTTCCTATTCATCTAGTCGAGTAGAACCTAAAAGTCTAAAGCTTTTTGAAAATTTTAAAAAAAAAATTCACTAAACGAAAAAAAGTCAACAAAAAAGTCTGTATATCCTTTCAAAATTAAAAGACAATACCAATTCCTATGAACTAAAAGGTTAATAATCATTGCATAGAAAGCGATCACAACCCATTATAACAAGGATTGAAAGGAACTATATATATGGTGGTGTGTCTGTGTATGTAATGAACAATGGAGAAAATATGTAGAGGCTAAAATTGTGGGGGGAGAGGAGTGGAGTAGAAGAAACTTATAATAAACAAAACCCTCAAACAGTTGGGATTCGGAAGACAAAAAAAACACAAACACAAAAAATTATATATATATATAGTGTTTTTACACTTTGCCCCGTTATATTTGATATTTTTCACTTTGGCCCCTTGAATTTTTTTTTGACTTTGACTTTTTATATTTTACGTTTTTCTCAATTTACTCCTAAGTTAACTTCTATTCAAAATTAGACAAAAAATGTCACATTAATTGCCACATGACATAAAAAAATATATTTTTATATTAGGATTTGAGTTTTTGTCACTTGTATAAGTTATAATAAAATAAAATATTTTTATATCACATGACTGTCAATTTGTTATTTTCTGTTTAATATTAAAAATAAGTTAATTTTTTTAAAATAAATTGAAAAAAACTTAAAACATAAAAAGTCAAGTAGCGAAAATAAAACTTAAAGTGGAAAAATAGTCAAATATAAAAAGGGCATAGTATAATTTACTCAAAGATTAAAATACACATTTTCTAAAGGTTTGAAGAAAATACAATTAATCACACACGTTTAATAAAATTATACTAGATTGCTTTGAAGTTTTAATTTATATAACAATTACATTAATTTTTTTTTAATAATTCGTTACTCGTATAAAAAAAATGATATTGTCATCTATATAAAATTAAAATATTTATTTATTTTATTTACTTCAATAGATACTCACCGTTTGTATTAATTTCATTCGAGGTGAGTGTAATTTATCCGACAAAAATAGAGAGCACATTTGTCCTACAAATTTTAAATTCCATTAACTTGTAAATATTTTTAAACATGGCACTATCATATAATTTTCAAAATCTTTCCACTGAATTATAAATTCTTGCCCCCAAAAGCCACAACTAATATGTAATTCCCTTCTCTCTCTTTTTTTTTTTTTTTTTTTCTTTTCTCTCAATTTTTTGGTAGTCTCACAAACAATTTACAACTCAAGTTAACTACGGTATCTTTACATATGGTTTTAAAACTCATCAAACTTAAATTGAATTAGCCGATATTCTAGTACCAAAAATAAAAATAAAAATTCCCAACTTCCGGTCCTTTTGGATTGAAACACACCCAAAGCCTTCGTGTTCTTCCAATGAAACCCCTTCATAACCCAAGTTAACAGCTCCCACCACCACCGATGCTCTCAAAGCCATCCGAATCATCAAAAACACATCATGTTTTCACATTGCAGCAGGCAGAGTTCCAAAATGATGGTTCAAAACCGCACACACCTGCAAGTCAGACGTAAAAAATAAAAAATAAAAAGTCCATCAGAATTTTTCTGAAAATTGCCAAAACTTGAATATTTGACACCTAAAGCTCCTAACAGTAAACATATTTCCCACAACCGGTATAGAAAAACAAGTACCCATAATATCCTTGTCAGAGTAAACTTCTCAAGAATAAGTAAATTTGACACCTAAAGCTCCTAACAGTGTAACTTTCCATCAAAATTGATCAGAAAAGTGCATAAACTAGGAGTATTCCTTCTAATTTGTTAATTTCCAACCACTGAAATAAATATTAAAAAAACAGAAAAGAAAAGAAAAGAAATACATCCACAATATCCTTTTCAGGATGAACTTCTCAAGAACAAGTAAATTTGACACATAAAGCTCGTAATAGTATACCTGAATGGAAGGAATGAGGATGCTGGCTTCTTTGGTTTGTTGGGATCAGCAATCTTCTTCTTCTTCTTCTGGCGATTCTCTTTTGTTTTCTCTTTCTTCTTGAGCAATTCCAAGGCTTCTTGCTTGTGAATTTTCATCATCTCATCCTCTTCTTTTTTGGGATTGGCAGACCCTTCCTCCTTCCTCTGCTTGTAAGCCTCCATTTCTTCCAAATACTTTTCCATGTTTTGCTTTGCAATCTGCAAGTTCCCAAAATATGAAATGGTTGTTGCAGAGACAGAGAGAGAGAGAGAGAGAGAGAGAGAGAAAGAGTTAATTAAACCTTTTCATAAGGCTTCTTCTGTTTCTCTGTCATGTTATTCCATTCTTCAATTACCTCCCAGCCACACTTGCTCTCTGCTCTTCGCTCATTTCTGAACATGAAAAACGCAGACATCGGTTGCTTCGGCTTCAACGGGTCCTTCTCTTTCCTGTAGAAATTGAACGAGACAAAGATTAGAGAGAGAATAAGAAGGGGGGAGAGAGAAATATAGAGAAAACTTACTTATTCAACTGAAGAAATTGCTCGTCCTCCAACAGCCTCATGGCATCAGTTGAGAACGCCAATGACGCAGACATTGGTTGATGAGGACTCAAACTGTAAATATCAAAATGCTGAAGATCAAAAATCTGAACTCCACTTTTTTCCTCCTTCTGATCTTCCTTTCTGCTGTTGGTGCAGAGGAGACGGCCTATGATGGAGTACCAAAAGGCGGCGAAAACCTTCTTCTGTGACTCGGCCATTTTGAGACACACAAAGAAAGAGAGAGAGAGAGGGAGAGAGAGAGACTGTGAATGGCTGCGAAAACTGTCGTGAGAGGGAGAGAGAGAGAGAGAGAGGGGTTGTGTGGAATGGCTGAACTGAAACTGATTGATATATATGGATAGACAGAGGGGACAGGGAGGGAGAATAATTTCCAAAAGGCTTATTTCCGTAATTTTAATAGATCCTATTAAATTTAGGGCAATATTTGAATATATCCTAATATGAATAAGGAAAAATAAACCCCATACCAAAGTAAAGGAAAAATATATCACTAAAATTTAGGAAAAATATTTACAAATTAATGAAAAAAAATTGTTCTATTAAAAGTCAAACTTATAAAATTTTAATTTTGAAAATGTAAAAAATGACCTTTTACATCTAAATTATTAGATGTAACGTACTAAAAACTAATTTTTGATTTAAAATAAAATTATAAAAAATTTAAAAAGACATTTAAGTTCTTAGGTCTCGTTTGGAAACAAATTTTTTTAGTAACTCTTTGACTTTTTGGTTAAAATATGATTTTAAAAAAATTAGTAGGTTTGTGATGACTTTTTAACTTTTTATAAAACATGTGTAAAAAATAGAGAGAAAAATAGAATTTTTAACTTTTTTGTATAAGTTGTTGGTTTTTTAAATTTTTTTAATAATTTTTTGACTTTTAAATTAAAAAATAATGTTACCAAACAAGACCAACGACTGGTTTAGGGAGGAGGAAGGGATTACAACAATAAAAGTAGTGAAGAGTGCTGTAACAAGAGGTGTTCAGTAATGGTAGTAAATTCGAATTCAAATATTATGATTGGTACACGAAATGTTTCATCCAGACAAGCCACTTCACTTTTTTTTTTTTTTTTTTAAAAAAAAAAAATTAGTTTGATGATTAAATGATTTTCATTCATTTAATTAATACACTTTTCATCATCCAATGATATCCTGTGTGGAAGAAATTAGAAATTGTTTAGCCAAAAGGCTGCAGTGATGCCACTATTTTGCCTACCATTATGTCATTTCGTTGGCTCTATGGGTGTGTTTGATTGGACGGACTGGAAAAGGGGGGATTAGAATCCATCGGATTTGAGTCCTGGGATTGGAATCCCCCGGACTATTTGGTTGGATTGGATATGTATCCTGTGTTTGTTTTTTCATGGGATTAGATGTCCGGATTGTGAATCCCCCGGACTATTTTTAGTGAATCCAACGTTTGGTTGGACGGACTGGATAGAATAAATGAACAAATGACTATTTTACCCTTTTTTAATTGTTTTTAATTATTTTAATATTTTAATTAAATTTGTTTTAATATTTTAATAAATGAACATATCTTTAATATTTTAATTATTTTTAGTTAGATTAAATAAAAAATTATTTTATTTATTTTTTACACAATTAAATAAATTTATTTTTTTTAAAAAAAATAAATAAATAAAATATCAATAAAAATATATATTATTTTTTTTAATTAAGATTTTAAATAAATTTGTTTTAAAAAAAAATAATAATCAAAAAATGAAATTAAATAAAACATCTATTAAATTTAAATAATGAAATTAAATAAAACATAAACAAAATTTTAAAATAAAACATCAATAAAATATCCATAAAAAATTATTTCAAAAAATTAAATAAATAAAACATCAATAAAAAGTTAAATAAAATTATTTTATTTTTAAATTGAGACATTTAAATTTTATTGAATTTTATTAAATATAATACATAATTAAATAGTAGAGGGTCAAAATGGTCATTTCATCATCTAATCCAAATAATGATTAGTCCCCCACTTTCTGTCCCACACCTCCCCAGGACAGGATAGCCCCCGATATGGGGGACATCGAGTCCGGCCGGACATGGAGTCCGCCGGACTAAAAAAAAATCAAACGGCGGATAAGGAACACTATTTGGACTCAAGTCCAAATAGTGGATAGTCCCCCCCCAATCCCCCAATCAAACAAGGCCTATAGGTAATCTAATATTATATAAAAATGTCATGCCAATATAGAAGTTTAAAAATGTGTACTTTCTGTATGTAAAGTTTGAAGTGGTGGTGATTCCACGTGTAATCCAATTCAATTGGTGAATGAACTTAAAAGTTGAATTTTATGTCCCAATTGAAAAAGAAAGGAAGATTTTACCAAAACAATAAAAAAAAATCTAAGGAGGTTTTGTGGAATCACTACTTCTACGGTAAATTCACAATCACCACGGTGACATTTGGCAATACTTACTGTGGGAATATATTTTCTGAGTACCAACACGTGGCATGGTGACGCCGACGTGTCAGCCGAGGTGCCACGTATCGTGGTAGTTATGCTGAGGTAATTTCGGAGCTGCCGAGGTTATCTCCGAAGATATCGGAATCCGAGATAAGCGGATAAAGGACAAGAGTCCTAGATTGAGAGAAGACTTCAGTTTGGGTAAAAATGAAACTCTTAAAGGGTTTATCCTAATCCTACTGGGAGTTCCAGATTAGCAGTAATCCTGAGTCCATTGGAGTTAGGCTTCTATTGGAAATAGGATTGTATTGACTATAAAAGAGAGGTACCCCCATGGGTCTATGGTATGTTTTTTAGACTCAAGCTTGTGAGTTGAATACCTGAATATAATTAAGAAATATACTGACTTGATCGTCGGAGTGCCCCCGGGTGGAAAAACCACCGCCGGAGCCTTTTCTTTCTGTACAGGACAGCAAGATGCCATCTATTCTGCTTGTGTTCTACAACTGAATTACTAAGAAGGGCAGTGTGATCAGAAAATCACTCACACAATTTGGCGTCGTCTATGGGAAAGAAAGATGAATCATAATACTAAGAAGGGCAGTGTGATCAAAAAATCACTCCACTTTTTTCCTCCTTCTGATCTTCCTTTCTGCTGTTGGTGCAGAGGAGACGGCCTATGATGGAGTACCAAAAGGCGGCGAAAACCTTCTTCTGTGACTCGGCCATTTTGAGACACACAAAGAGAGAGAGAGACTGTGAATGACTGCAAAAACTGTCGTGAGAGAGACAGAGAGACAGAGAGAGAGAGAGAGGCGGTGTGGAATGGCTGAACTGAAAATGACTAATATATATGGATAGACAGAGGGGACGGAGAAGGAGATGATTGAGAATATTTTTAGTGAATATTGTTTCGTTTATTGATTGAGCACAGTATTAGGTATTTTTTTTCTTCATTAAAAAGTTTCCTTGTGTGTGTTTTTGCAAAAAAAAAAAAATCTGCGTGTGTTTTTGAAAAAAAAAAAAAAAAAAAAAAATCGGTATTTTTTGTCTTTTCATTAAATTAATTTTTAGGTTCTTAATATTTATAAGTGTTTTTAATTAAACACTTTAACACCTATGTGCAATTTTTTAGAGACTTAAATAGTTTTGGATTTTTTCCTATTTCACTTTTTAAGCTATTGTTTTTTTTTTTTTTTGTGTGTGTATAAATTCAGTTTTTTTATAATTTGATTTGTTTGTTTGTTTACTTTTGTGAGAACACTATTATGTATTTTTTTTTTCTTCACTAAAAAGTTTCATTGTCTGTGTGTTTTGAAAAAAAAAAAAAAAAAATCAGTTTTCTTAATTTTGTGTTTGTGTATTTTTGAAAAAAAAAAATCAGTGTTTTTTGTATTTTCATTAAATTAATTTTTAGGTTCTTAATTAATATTTATACAGGCTTCTTTGAATAATTTGGCACCATGTGGGTGTGAATTTTTTTAGATTAGACTTAGACTTAAACACCTTGGGTTTTTTTTTTTTTTGTATAAATTTAGTTTTTCAAAATTTGGTTTGTTTGTTTGTTACTTAATTGTGTGTGTTTTTAAAAAACTAGCAACCGGGCACATGCGATGCGTGTGCAAACTCATTTAAAGTTATAATATAAAATTGACATTTTTTTAAATAATGTACATATATATAATCATGTCCAATGTAACATTTGATATTAATATATTTGATATTTGATAAATAAAATATATATATATATATATTAAAATATGTACAAATCCTTATAAAGAAAGGCACACACGAAATTAAGGAAACAAACAAATCAATTTTTTGGAAACATAATAAAACCACAAACACAAATTTTGATAAAAAGAAGAAAAATAAAAGTCCATTTTTTTATTTTTTTATTTTCATAACTTGATAACATAATGAAACATTTCATTTTATAGAAAGTATAATTAACAGTATTACCTGAAAAGACAAATACAAAAATACAAATCCAAGGCACTTAGAGCACTGAATTTTTTTTAAGAACACTGAATATTTTTTAAAAACACACAAAATTAAGTAACAAACAAACCAAATTTTGAAAAACTGAATTTATACACAAAAATAAACAAATGCTTGAAAAAAAAAAAAAAAAAAAAAAAAACCCAAAGTGTTTAAGTCTAAGTCTAATCTAAAAAATTTCACACACATGGTGCCAAATTATTCAAAGAAGCTTGCATAAATATGAATTAAGAACTTAAAAATTAATTTAATGAAAATACAAAAAACACTGATTTTATTTTCAAAAATACACACAAACAAAATTAAAAACACTGGTTTTTTTTTTTAAAAAAAAAAACACACAGACAATGAAACTTTTTAATGAAGAAAAAAAATACATAATAGTGTTCTCACAAAAGTAAACAAACAAACAAATCAAATTATAAAAAAACTGAATTTATACACAAAAAGAAACAATATCTTTAAAAATCCAAAACTATTTAAGTCTCTAAAAAATTGCACATAGGTGCTGAATTTATACACAAAAAGAAACAACAGCTTAAAAAGTGAAATAGGAAAAAATCCAAAACTATTTAAGTCTCTAAAAAATTGCACATAGGTGTCAAAGTGTTTAATTAAAAACACTTATAAATATTAAGAACCTAAAAATTAATTTAATGAAAATACAAAAAATACCATTTTTTTTTTCTTTCAAAAACACACACACAAAATTATGAGCACTGATTTTTTTTTTTTTTCCAAAAACACACACAATGAAACTTTTTAATGAAGAAAAAAAATACATAATAGTGTTCTCAATCAATATATTTTTTTCTCCAAAGAACCTAATTACACAGTGAAACTTTTCATTGAAGAAAATAAAAATATAATTAACAATACTACACTTACAATGTAGGATAAGCAATAGATATGTATTTCGGATAAAGAGAACCATAAGATTGCAATGTTCTTGAATTGTATTTCTCCCAACAAAAAAGAAAAAAAATCATTGACAAATAAAAAGGAAGATTTTATAGTAAATAGAGAGAGGGGTGAAGATGTTGAAACTATTTAAAACTGCATAGCAGTTTGAAAACGTGGGAGGTGAGATTGGTTGGTATCATGAGAAGTGAGATTGGTTGTAATTTATTATTTTACCCTTAATTACAAACTGATAAGTATGAAAATAATATAATTATTTAAAAAGTTAGGGTCATTTTAGGAAAATTTGGAAAAAGTTTATGGGGAGTGGCTTCATAACACCAAATTTGTTGTTCCCTTTTAATAATAGAATAGATATTCAGTGTTCTTAAAAAAAATTCAGTGCTCTAAGTGCCTTGGATTTGTATTTTTGTATGTCTTTTTATGTAATACTGTTAATTATACTTTCTATAAAATGAAATGTTTCATTATGTTATAAAGTTTTAAAAATAAAAAAAAATAAAAAAAATTGACTTTTATTTTTCTTCTTTTTATCAAAATTTGTGCTTGTGGGTTTATTATGTTTCCAAAAAATTGATTTGATTGTTTCCTTAATTTCGTGTGTGCCTTTCTTTATAAAGATTTGTACATATTTTAATATATATATATATATATATATTATTTATCAAATATCAAATATATTAATATCAAATGTTACATTGCACATAGTTATATATATGTACATTATTTAAAAAAATGTCAATTTCATATTATAACTTTAAATGAATTTGCACACGCATTGCGTGTGCTCGGCTGCTAGTATATATATATACTAGCACACGATGATTCAGATAAGTAAGAAACCCATAATCTTAGATTTAAACATTACTCATGTCCCTTCAACACTAAGTATAATAATATAGAGATATATATATATATATTATGAAAAATGATATAGAAATCTACTTTTTAAATCTATTTTTCAAACTCAATGATATGTAATTGATATGATTGGTTATAATTTAAAAAATATGAAAGAGAATATTATCTTAAATATTCTAATTGATTATTATATCACTAAGTTTGAAAGTTAAGTCTAATTTTTGAACTTGTGTAACAATGTCATATATGATTATGTGGAGAAGAAGATGAATCTAAACTCAACGACTTTGGATTGGGAATTGTGTGAAAGTAGATTAACCCGAGTGTTGTTGATGATCTCATGAATGAATCAACCTCCTGTTTGCTTGTTCGAGTTCGTTATGATGGAATAAAATATCTTTCAGAGTGGTTATTTTGGGTGACTGAGACTGACGTTTTTGTTGTTTGATACCAATATTTTAAAAATCGGACCAGTGAGTAAACTAAAAAAAAAATTAAGTGGACAGATTATTGGTTCAACCGTCAGGTTAGACCGGAATCAAACCGTAATATCATAATTATTTTATGAATATTTTTATAATTTAATATATATATTTTTATATTAATATTGTTTGTAAAAATATTAATTATACATATGTTTGAAGGAAATTAGTTTGAATACAATTAATATTATATATTTCCTATATATTAATAAGGAACTATGGTGACAGAGTAGAAATTCATACTCTTTGGAGCTTAAAGTATTGGATTCAAGTCCCTTGCCGGTTCATCCGGTTTAGCGGTTTAACCGCGATTCACACCAATTTAGTTTAAAATGATCGATTTTCAAGAAGGAACGGGTTAGAGGATATATCCGAACCGAACCATAGACCAATCGACAATTCAACCGATCGAACCGACCAATTCAGTCTGATTTTCAAAACATTGGTTGATACATAATTAAATCACATATAATAAATATATTTTTTTCTAAAAAAATAGATAAATATAAAGCCATTGTTATTAAAGTATCAATATTGTTATATGGTACAACAAGTAATGATTTGTAAATAAAAAGTTTATTATAATGTGGTTTGATATATGGAGCTTTCATTTTAAAACAAAATAGGTATAATTCATAAATATGAATTTATTTATAAAAATGATATTATTGTGAAAATTTTTGCATGAAAAGAGTATCTTTATATAAAAAGTTATTCACATGACTAATAATGTAACAAAAAAATTTATGAACGAAATAATGTTAGTTCACATTTGTTAAGTAATTACGGCATCTCAAACGGTTCATCTTTTTTTTATTAAATTTGAGTAAAAGCTCCATTTGATATCAAATGTTCTAACAGAGATTTTTAAGGCTTTATCAGAACACCAATCGACCAGACAATATAATTTTTTCACAAATTTTTAAATTGAGGTGGTCATCTAGGGATGGGACATCCAGTGGGAAAAATCTAACAAATATAAACAGTGATTAAAAGGCACATCTATCCTCAATTTGATGAAAGATTCAAAAAATTTTGAATTTGATGAAAAATTGAGTGCTCAGTTGGAACAACAAAAAGTAAATTTTTTTCATCAAATTCAAATTTAATGAACTATTTGGAGAACCATTAAAGATGGTCTTAGAGACAAGATATGAACCAACCTAACATGTTTTGTAATTCTTGACTATGTACGCAACACCACCACGATATTCTAGAACTATAACTCAAAACAATTAAAAAAAATAAATAAATCCTCCGTGCCAAGTAGGGGTGGGCGCGGATTGGTTGCGGCCACGAAATCTTCAATCCACCATCCGTCCGCCAAATTGACGGATTGGTGAAAATCAATCTGCATCCGTCCGCCAATCCGGCGGATGCGGATTTAGCGGATTGACGGATGGATGCGAATCGGTTTGGCGGTTTAAAATTTTACAAATTTTCAACATACAAAAAAAAAAAAAAAAACTCCGAAAAAAATTCAATTAATATCACTGAAATAAATAATAAAAAAAAAAAACCCAAGAAAAAGCCCAGGAAAAAATTCAATTAACATCACCCCACTTTGTTGTTTTGTGTGTATATTTTTAACTAATCAGATTATGGATCCGTGACAATGAAAGAAGATATCCTGGAGACCTATTCTACAATTTTGTTTGTGCTGCCTGTGTTCTTCTTTCTTTGTTTTGTTTTTTTGAAATCCCTTTTTTTATATTTATTTGCAATGTAGATTGTAGTGGTCACTGATCACCGTGCACCTACTAGTGAAAGTTGCTCCTATGATCACACTACCATTCAAAGAATGTAAGTTGACCTCTTGGACAGTTGCACTAGGCAACTTTTATGTCTATACTAATTCATTAATTCTAGAAGAACCTTGGGTTACATAATACTATATTAAGGCCTCAATTGTGGTGTGGTGTGGTGTGTATCAGCCAAGTGATAATTTGAATAAGAAGTGTTAGTGTCGTATTATGCATTGTTGAAATGTTATAATATAAATGAAAAATGTTTGACATGTTATATTTAATTTTATGTAAATGATGGCATTTACTTCCGTTAGCTTCTTACATCTAGCATTTTCTTGTATATTATGTCATTCACATATAATCTCAATGTCATCTCACACAGCTATTTTTAAATCTGCCATTCATCTTCTTCACAATATGCAGCAAATCTGCCATTCAATTCAATAGGAAGCACGGATACGAATACGGGATACGGGATACAGATACGATACGGATACGGCGATACGACAAAATTTGAAAAACTAGGATACGGATATGGCGGGGATACATTCGTAAAAAATATTATTTTAACAATTTTTAGTAATGCAGTATGCATAAAAATAAAACCTAAAGCAAAAGACAACTTGATAAAGAAGAAAGATTCCTATAAAACTAAGAGTCTTCATTGAATATCACAAAACCTTAGCTAAAGCCAAAAAACCATTCTTAAATAAAAATTTCAGCAAATATACTTTTTTAAGTCATCAATGATAGCCTAGGAAGCACGGATACAAATATGGTGATATGGGGATGTGGATATGGCGATATGTTAAAATTTGAAAAAGTACGATACGGGTACACAATGGGGATACATTCATAAATTTTTTTTTTTATTTATAATTTTAATAATGTAATATGCATGAAAATAAAACTTAAAGTAAACTAATAAATAAAGAGAGGGATTCCTATTAACCTAAAAGTGCTCAAACATTCATAAAACATCCAAAACTAAAAGCAAAAGCAAATGCAAATGCAAATTAAACATCATCCTTACATGCCAACACCAAAAAAAGAATGAGAGCAAAGAGAAGAAACGTGAGAGAGTGAGAAAGCGAGAGAGAAGTGAGAGAGACAACAAAGATACATCAATTTGACAAATTCTATTACTTTAACTCTCACTATATTCCTATTATCAAAGAACTAAACAAAATATTATAAGTAATATATAACTTCGAGTATTCGATACTTCAAAATTAAATATCTGATACTTCAAAATTAATAAAAAATTAATTAAGAAGTATCTGATACTTTTAAGAAGTATCCGATACGTATCATGATATCCGAGGAGTATCGGTATCCGATAAGTATCCGATACGGATACGTCACCCTTTTTGAAGTATCCGTGCTTCATAGAATTCAATTAACAATATGCAGCAAATCTGCCATTCATCTTCTTCACATGTGATGTGAGACCAGAAAACATTGCACAAACATACATAAATTTGATAGGTCTCCCGGGCATCAACAGCATAAGACATGACATGCACAAACATACACAAAGAAAGCTTCAACAATTCCACAAAAGCATCAACTTAACAAACCTCATAAGACATGACATGTTATCAATTTCCATTATCTTCTCCTGGGCATCCAAAGTTCAATGTTCTAGTGGGCGATGCAAAAACATAATTCATTACAGTCATCCAAAGTTGAAAGTTGAAAATCATCCAAAGTTTAAAAAAAAAAAAAATAATACAGTCATCCAAACAATAATACAGTCATCCAAAAAGAAGTTTACTCAGATAGCATAAATATGTTAACGTAAATCTATATGCAGGAACTAGTTAGGCCATGTTGTGATGAAAAGTTAGTCTGTTTTGCATAAATAATTTCATAGAATAATTGGACTCATCACAAATGGTGCTCTAAAGCAAAGAGATATAGAATGTGCAGTTTTGATCATACAATTAATTTTAAAAATCTTAATTTAATGTTGAAAACCACACATGAACTTGCAGACATATAGTTCTAATTAAATATGATATATAAGCTTTGTCTTGCAAATAAATGATTAGTGTGGAGCCCAAGTGATAATCATGTTTATTTGTGGTAAGTAAGGCTAAAATTATATGACAAAGAAAGGTTGAGAATATGACTAAACTAATGATGTGATTAGGAAGAAAGAAAAAAAGGTTTAGTCAATAATGGCTCTTTTCACATTTCAGTTGAAGACACTTCTGTTTTCTTTTCTTGATCATGTTTTGGGTGACACAGAGGCTCTAACAAATGTTCCTAAAAAAATGTAAACTAGTTACCCACCCAAAAAAATGTAAACCAGTTGTTTGGGTAGTAAAACAGACCAAGTTACTCAAGCTTACATTTATGTTCCACTTGTTAAACACTTATTTAAAATTGAAAACAAGTTAAGTTGGGACATGTTTGGGATTGACTAGAAAGATAAATACACTAAACTTGAACATGTTTTTAAATCTCGTTAATTTTTCTAAGTAATCTCAAACAATTCATTACTCTTCTTGTTTAAACCAGTAAATTATGTCTCAATGTTTAAAAGAATGTTTAACCTTAAAATGTTTTGCCCATACTTCCAGTCTCAATTAAAGTTAACTCAAGTATTAGAGATATTTTTCTGACATAAAAACTTCACTTTAAACCTATTCCTCCCTTTTAATATTGTCAAGATCAAGAAATTATTTACCAGTCCTAAGTCAAATCCATATTATATCTCAACTTGATAATTATTGATTTATATAATAAAATTTGTTACATTTATGTTAGTATTTTAAGAGATAATAGAAGTAAGAATAAAATAAAAGGCTGATAATAATAACAAAACAGATTGTTCAATCAATCTGGTTTAGAACTGGAATCAATCTGGTTTAGAACAGATTGTTCAATCAATCTGATAATAACAAAACAGATAATAAACCAAATTGAGATTCAGAAGAGATTGTTCCAAACCTGTCTGTGGTTTTCTCTCTGTATTCCTTTCTCTATAGAACCCTTAACACTGTGTATCAAGTTTGGAACAAAACAGATAATAATAGATTAGATAATAATCTGATAATAACAAAACAGATAATAATCTGATAATAACAAAACAATAAACCAAACCCTTAACTCTGGAACAAAACAAAATAATAATAATAATAGATTAGACTCTAAAAGATTAGAAGTTTAGTACTGGAACCAAAAAAAAAAAAAATCAGTTAAGATTTCGAAGAAGAAGAAGAAGAAGAAGAAGAAGAAGGAGAGAGAGAGAGAGAGGTACCTCAGTAACTCAGTTACAGTCAGTGAGTGTAGTAGACTGTAGATCGATCAATCTAACCATCTATTTCGTTTTAGAACTGGAACAAAAAAAAAAAAACAGATTAGACTCAGATCAGAAGAAGAGAAGAAAAGAGAAGAGGAAAACAGAGAGAGAGAGAGAGATACCTCAGTCAGTAAGTAGTGTAGATCGATCGTCCGTGTTGATCGATCGCCGACTGTAGATGATCGCCGACGCCGTGATGATCGGCCGACGATGGGTAGGGTAGAGAGAGAGAGAGAGAGAGAGAGAGAGAGAGAATGAGAATGGCTGGGCTGTCTGTCTTCGAAAATTAGGGCAAATGGAAGAGGATGCAAATCAGCAAGGAAAAGGGGGGAAAATGAGGCATATATCAGCCGAAAATAAATAAAAAAGAGCCAATGGTGGTCGGGTCGGGTCTGGTGGCTAAAATGGTGGATTACCCGCCACCCGACCCGAAAACCGAAAATTGTCAAAAATAGGCCCGCATCTGCCCGCCACGTGGCACACATCCATCCGTTTGGGGTCGGGTCGGTCGGGTATGACAGGTTGGTGGATCCGCTGCAGAGCCCTAGCTACTAAGGTTGTGTCTAAATGTTAAATTTGATAATAAATTAATAAAAATTAAAAATATATATATAGAATATAAGGAAAAGTTAATAAAATAATTTGAAAGACGTGAAAACACAAGATATTCATATATTAAGGTGTTGGTTATCTATTTGATTAGAAAGAAAATTATGAAAAAGTGAAGGGTTAGCATTAAAATTTTATAAGAACATTATTGAAAATTTTAGCTTTATCATTTGAAAAGCTTGAAAGTTGTAAGAAAATTCTTATATTTTACTTAATGATCTTTTTCATTTTAAACAAGTGAATGGAATCATGAGCAAATCTCAAAGGAATGACAATTTTTTTCCACTTTCAAGTGTTCACTCCTTATTTTGTGAGAAACCAAAATCTAAAAGTTTAAGAGGATTGTATGAAACTTTATTGCTAAAATAAAAAACACAACAACAAAAAGTATAAGAATTTTTTCTTTTACATACTTTTTTCCATAACTATATTGCTAATCAAAACAACATTTTTGAAGTTTGAAAATGTGTGAATAAAACGCAATATCAAATTGGTCAAAAATAGTGAAATATAAAAATTTTGAGTGATATTTATATGCCTTTTAGATAAAATGTTGATTATTTTAATCAAATATTGTTGTGTTTTGAATTTTGAACTCTAACATTGTATTTGAATCATAAATTTAGATAGAAATTTGAAAATAAAAAGATAAACGGCACACACAAAAAGAGAGCTTATATTTCACTCTATTTCCCTTTCTTTTTTTTCTTTTTTGTCTAAATTTATAATTTAAACACAGCCTAAGAATTTGATGCTCTATGCAAATAACAAATGTTAGGACTAACAGGGTCAGGTACCACTCTAACCTTCCGTTCCTAAAAATTCTTGCTGCCATTGGACACTTTCAATGAGATAGTGCCTTTTCAACTATCTCAAAATGGAATAAAAAATCTGATTTTCAATATCAAAACCTATAGAATAACCTCCCCCATTACTATCCCTAATTAAAAAAGTGCCATCAGAGATGAAATTTTAAATGGTTGTGTGAATGTTGTTAAAATTTTGAATGGTTGTGTCAATGAATGTTGTTAAATAGGCTACATATTCCTCTCTTACACATCATGGGTGGGCCAATCAAATTTCAGTGATGCACTTGTAATATGCCCAGTACCTAGAAATGGTCATTTTTTTCCATCCCGCCTTGGTCTAATGAGTTAGTGGGGTAGAAACAAATTTTGTTTCCTCTCACCCGATAATATTTATTAAACAAATTTATGTATATAATTTAATTTTTTTAATATAATAATATTAACAGAAATTATACATCTCTCTAATTTGGAAGCTCTAAAAGAGTACTAATGACGTGAAAAATAAAAAATAAACAAGAAGAAAAAAAAATCAAAGCTAAAACATCATATCACATGGGATCCGCACACCAATTAAAGCTATTAAAACTCTTAATTTGGAGTTCCCAATCTTTTTTCTAATATTAAAGAATGAGACTTAACATTCATTTTCACACATTTAATTCTCATCTTACATACTTTAACTCTTATTAATAATAAATCATTATTCATAATATATTATATTATCTCTGATTTTGTATTAGTATCCCCACTTTTACAACTATAAAATTAACTTACCCTCGTTCCTTCCTAATTTGCCCCTCCCTGATTTGATACAATCTAGGTAGGAGTGGGATACTACAAACGCACCCAAAATCCACGCTCCCTACCTATGCTAATTTTATTATCCCGTCCAATTGACAACTAGCACCCTCAATTTTTTATTTTCAGTTTTTTGTCTTTTGTATACAATATGATCATAAAAATTATTAAATATTTTCAGATTATCATATAACATTGTCTATATTTTTTTTTATTGTCATATGACATTGTCTATATGATAATTAATCTCGGCAAATGAGAAAAATCACAACACATAGTCATCATTTGTCTTTTAGTTATCTAATAAAGGTATAAATCTTCATATTTCAGTCATACAATATTTTACTACATGATTAATTTAGAATATCACATAAATAATATTACATAATGTTTTAAAATTACTAAATAATTACCCTATGATCATGGTTTTTCTACCAAACTATATGTTAGGATTGAAATTTCAGCACTTCTTTAAAAAATAAAAAGAAAAAGTAGCATTATATAAATGAATGTAAATCATCATGATAGTTTACACAAATCTACATTACTTGTTACCTCTTTTCTCTTCTCTATCCTATTGGATCTTATTTGATTCTTATGATGATTTTTGTGACATGAATAATTTTATAAATTAACAAAATTTAAAGAGACAAAAAAGAAACATGTGATATTTGTTTCGTTTACCCATCAAATGATATGAAATTAAGCTTAAGAGGTTGTTTGGGAAACTGATAAAATAAAATAAAATCAAAAATAAAAAAATCATTAAAAAAGTTTTAAAAAGTCATGTAAAAAAGTTAAAGATTCATTTATTTCTTTTTGTACTTCTTTTTTTAAAAATTCAAAAAATTATTCTCAAACACTTGATTTTTTTCACCTCATAATTTAACAAAATTACTAAAAAACCATTTCCTTAACAAGCCCTAAGTATAAATGCATATATTTATTTTTTTCTACTCCGATAAGAGCGCCTCAAACTTTTACTTAGATTTTCCATCAAATTTAAATTTGTTAAAATACGCACACTTTTGTTGCCCCAACCATGGCATCAAACCCATATCAAATGAAAGGAAAATAAAAAATTTCATCAAATTGAGGGAGGCTTCATCGTTCATCAAATTTTTATAGATAGTCGTTACTTTTGTAGAGACTTCACCGTACACAGGATGACCAGCTGATTGTCCTCCCGATCAACTGATTGTTTGATGAAAATTTACATAAGTCGGACAACCTCTTGGTCAACCAGTTGTTTGATAAAAATTAAAAAATTAGCATTGGAACACATAGTATCATATGAAACTTTTCATTAATTTTTTATTCAAATTTAATATATATATATTTTTTTTTTGAGTAAGCGTTAGAGATACTCTAATAGCTGTCTAATTGTCTAGCACATGATCTGGTTGCCTATTATGAAAATTATTCAAATTATTCGGATAGTTATTCAAATATTATTCAAATTGTAAATAATTCAAATTATGGAAATTAGGATAGACTTCGCGGATCACTTCTCCCTCCATATTGTAAACAATTCAAATTATTCAAATTATTCAAATTATTCATATTATAAGTAATTCAAATTATTCAAATTATGGAAATTATTCAAATATTATTCAAATTATTCATATTGTAAATAATTCAAATTATTCATATTGTAAATAATTCAAATTATTCAAATAAGCATATTATCACTACCACCTTTTAAAACACACACCAGTTTTTGCAGCCATATACATTCTCCCCTCTCTCTCTCTCTCTCTCAGACCGAGTCACAGAATAAGGAAATTATGAAAATAAGTATATTAGGATATATTGCCTTTTTGAAATTAGGAAGGAAGGAATGAAACTTCCATAGAAGAGAGGGGAAGCGTGTTCGAAGAAAATAGGGAAGGTAAGAAACATACTATATACTACTGATGAGAGAGAGAGAGAGAGAGAATGTATATGATTGGATAACTGGTTCACCATAATGTAGCACACTTGACCTCAATCCTAATATCCGATAGCATTTTTAATAGACTCTTTTAAAAAGTTTGTCAATTATTATAACTGAAAAATCTAGAAATCCCCTAGATGTTGATTTGTGATTATGTATCAATTTTAAACAGTAAACAACAATCCCAATTAAACAATCAAGACAAATCGATACAACGATTTTATGTGGAAAAATCACAATTGGACATCTCCAATTGTGATAAAAAACCACGGGCAACTGCCACAAAACAATCCACTAAAAAGATATAAAGGAATTACACAGGTATACTCTCAATTACTTAGCAAATCCACGCCCGAATTGAACCAACCCCTATGTGCCTCTTCCAACCCCGTCTTCACCTCGGAATTGTCTTGACGATGAGCCACTCCAGAATCCACCAAAGCTTCAGGCTCGAATTCTTCGGAATCCACCGAAGAACAACTCTCTCTTTTGTGTAGAACAAACAAATAATCCTTTGATGTATACTCTTTAAACCATGAGTTGAATACTCAATCAAAACATCAAAGAAAACTAGCAAAATATCCCCAGATATAAACCCTAGAACCCACGAAGAAGATCTGGAGGAGTAATCCTAGATTTGGACTGCAACACGTATCGCCGAAGGCGTCGATTCGCTCAAGCGGACCTACGCTCGAGCGTGGAAAGTTCTGCTCGAGCGGGAAAAAACAACATCCCGTATTTTTGCAGGCAAACTAAACTTCTGGAACTCAGCATTCTCCGCTCGAGCGGGGGAATGTCCGCTCGAGTGGGCAGGCAACTTTGAATGCGTTTTTGCATTTTGCTTCGGGGGCGCTATCCCTTGACCCCGCCTGGGCGCTGCCCCGGACCCGCCAAGGGGCGCTGCCCCCTCGACTCCCGCGAGCTGACCGGGCAGCTCGATCCCCGTCATAATCAGTGAAGTGGCAATCTTGAAAGAATTAAACACCACAAACTTCTCTGCAAAGCACAATTCGGGTTGGATTCGCATCTAACAACTCATAGCCTCACTGAAATAAAAATGCGAATAAAATTACAACTCAAAGGAGTTTTATCAAACGGGATTGCCAAGAATAAAACCTAACAATAACTAATCTCATCATGTTTACTTTCTTGAACAAGTTAACTATTATAATAGTTACATTAGAGAACTCTAGAGTTCTTTAAGCTGTTTATGCAAATAGATAAGTAAAATAAAGATTAACATTATAGACAGAAAAAAATAAAATAAATAACTAAGCAAAATAAAGTATGTATTTTTTTTTATACTTTAACTAATAAATTTTTTAAATAACATTAAAATTGCTCTGATGTGAGAAATTTTAAAAGCGGAGTGCTATGAGCACGTGGTGATTGTGAATTTACAGTAGAAGTAGTGATTCCACAAAACCTCTCTAGATTTTTTTTATTGTTTTGGTAAAATCTTCCTTTCTTTTTCAATTGGGACATAAAATTCAACTTTTAAGTTCATTCACCAATTGAATTGAATTACACGTGGAATCACCACCACTTCAAACTTTACATAAAGAAAGTACACATTTTTAAACTTCTATATTGGCATGACATTTTTTATATAATATTAGATTACCTATAGCAACACTGGTAGAGAGCCCTAAAAAACGCGGCTCAAATGGCTCAAATTGACCAAAACTGTGTCGTTTTGCTCAATTTGAGCCATTTGAGCCGCGTTTTTTAGGGCCCCCAAACATTATTCTACCTATAGAGCTAACGAAATGACATAATGGTTGGCAAAACAGTAGCATCACTGCAGCCTTTTGGCTAAACAATTTCTAATTTCTTCCACACAGGATATCATTGGATGATGAAAAGTGTATTAATTAAATGAATGAAAACCATTTAATCATCAAACTAATTTTATTTTATTTTTTTTAAAAAAAGAAAAGAAAAGTGAATTCGAATTTACTACCATTACTGAACACCTCTTGTTACAGCACTCTTCACTACTTTTATTGTTGCAACCCCTTCCTCCTCCCTAACCCAGTCGTTGGCCTTGTTTGGCAACATTATTTTTTAATTTAAAAGTCAAAAAATTATTAAAAAAATTTAAAAACCAACAACTTATACAAAAAAGTTAAAAATTCTCTTTTTCTCTCTATTTTTTACACATGTTTTCATAAAAAGCTAAAAAGTTATCACAAACTACTAGTTTTTTTAAAATCATATTTTAGCCAAAAAGTCAAAGAGTTACTAAAAAAACTTGTTTCCAAACGAGGCCTAAGAGCTTAAATGTCTTTTTAAATTTTTATAATTTTATTTTAAATCAAAAATTAGTTTTTAGTACGTTACATCTAATAATTTAGATGTAAAAGGTCATTTTTTACATCTTAAAAATTAAAATTTTATAAATTTGACTTTTAATAGAACAATTTTTTTCATTAATTTGTAAATATTTTTCCTAAATTTTATTGAAATTATATTTTTCCTTTACTTTGGTAATCATTATATGGGGTTTATTGTCACAAAATAAACTTCCAAGGACACTACTTTTTGGCCTAACCTCGTGGTAAACTACAATTTATCCACAATTAGTACGAAAATTTTGATATTGATAACCATTGTGAATCATGTGCTAGTTGTAGAGGTTTTAATGTTGCTATATGAAGCATTAGGTGAATGTTAGAAATTTTATTTCCAGTGTAACCCAAAAAAAAAATGAATGTTAGAAATTCATTTCCAATTGGAGGTTTTCTTGAATTTATTATCAATGGTCAAGATTCAGTTAAGATGGACCCCACAACATCAACACCAAATATCCATCATATTTTCTTGAAATTCTTGAGATTTTTTTTTTTAATACCATAAGTCGGACGACCTTTTGGTCAACCAATTGTTTGATAAAAATTAAAAAATTAGCATTGGAACACATAGTATCATATGAAACTTTTCATTAATTTTTTATTCAAATTTAATATTAAATTTTTTTTGAGTAAGCATTAGAGATACTCTAACAACAGTCTAATTGTCTAGCACATGATCTGGGTGCCCATTATGAAAATTATTCAAATTATTAGGATAATTATTCAAATTATTCATATTGTAAATAATTCAAATTATTCAAATTATAGAAATTAGGATAGAGCCCGCGGATCACTCCTCCCTCCATATTGTAAATAATTCAAATTATGAAAATTATTCAAATAATTAAAATTATGAAAATTGTGTTTTTTGTGAGGCCTCACGTTTCTTTGCATGCTGTGTTAGTGGTTATGCTTGTTGCAGTCTGCATCTCTGTTGTCGGGTTTCTATTCCTCACTCTTATGGTCGAGAAAGCATTCTCTTGTGCTGATTGATTTTTTGCAGCCAGATACGTAATCAATATTTGTTGCCAAAACATATATTATTCACGTCTCGCACATTGATTGCCGCAGAAAGTTGTATCTGCCTGTGAAATCTATTCAATAAGAAAATATGTTCACCGGTTAATATTTCTTCAAAAGAAAAGTATTGAGAGGCTAATTTGAATGTAAATATCATATTATTGTTCTTTTCTATTGAGAATAGAGTCTATATGGACATCTTTTGTGTGCCCTGCCTAAATTGGAACCTAGATTACCTCTTTTAGATTTTATCGATTTATGAAACAGATTGTTTTTGCTTATATGAACAACTGCATAAATTAAACAAGAAAGCAATGAGAAAGATAATTGATCTTGGTTTCACAAAGTGTTGGACTGGTTCCCATAAAAAAACCCACTTCTAAACTCGAAACTTCTTTCTTCTGTGTCTACTATGTTAATGCATCATTCACTTTGTTTGATGTTATGCAATTGAATATTTTTATAGATATTAACATTTTTACTAAAATTATTAGAGGCAAAATATAATTGATAGTAAAAAAAAAAAAAAACAGTAATACTTGGACATGCAAGATGTTCCTTTGTCTCCACATCATACTATGATTACTTATAATTTTTATGAGCATTTAATATTTCTATAATTTTTACATGAATAAATGAAGCTAATTTCAATCCTTCTTTCTTTCTATTGTTGTCTCGTATGGTCAATCCAAATTAGCTAACATATTGCATGCCAACTAGCTTTCTCGACATTTACAGGTGATTTGGCTGCTTCTTCAAAAAGCTTGCTCCATTCAGTTGTTAAAAATACTGTAAAAGAAAATATTTTTTCAAAAAAATTGAATTACAGAAAAGGAAAGGGGGAAAAAATTACAAATAATTTACTTTTCTTTTAGTCATCCACTTTACAAGAGAGTTCATATACAAAAATAATTTGAATGGTAGGGAAAAGCTTAATTTACGCATACCTAATTTTTCTCTTACAAATAAACCAATTTTGGACTCAGAGTTACTACTAAAATTAAAAGTGGATTTTTACCCTTTTGCCCCTCCGGCACAAATACTTTTTATCACCTCCATATTAGCTTCTCCCCCTTCTACTGACTCATGATGATCTCTAGGGGCTTTTTGCAACTACTCTTGGCCAATGCAAATTTTTTTTTTATGATATTTCTAGTAATATTTGTGTATATGTTTCCAATTTTGATCATATATTCATTTATGTGAGTTGCATATATGCAGAGTGTACTCGGTGCATCCGGGGTTGATAATGACAAATCTCATGAGACATTAGCCCCGTATGGTAGAACTGTGGAAGAGTGATTATAGATTATAACTTAACAGATTATAACTTATAACTGTGAATATAAATGATTAACCTGTTTGGTGCAGTTGTGGAATTATAGTCTTAAGTAACAGAGTAGTATTTGGTTGATAAACTGTAAAATAACTTTTTGCTATATAATTGTCCTTTTTGCCCTTATATGATATAAAAAAGATTATTTTCTAATTTTTTCAGTTTTAATTTTAAAAAAGTTATTTCATTAATAAAAGTTAATATAATTATTATTACAAAAAATATTATTTTCATTAATAGTATCAATTAGTATAAAATTATTTCATTTTTTTCATTATAAATTAATTAGTGTCAATTAATGGCTTAATTAGAATCAATGCTTCTTTTTTCTTTTTTTTCTTCTTCTTTTCCTTCATTTCTTGTTTCTTTTTCTCCTTATTTTCTTTTCTCTTCTTTCTTTTTCTCCTTAGTATTAATGTTGTGATGTCATTACATTATTTTTCTTTATATTAATTTCAATTAGTTATTTAATAGAAGTTATAACATTCAAATTTTTTTTCATTTAATATAAGTTATTTCATTTTGTATTTCATTTTTTTTCTTCAATCTTAATTTTTTTTAAAAATTGTGATTATGTTTTTATTGGTTTTTTTTTTAAATTTAGTGATATAGCATTTTTTCATTTTTTTTAGTGATATTTCATTTTTTCATTTTTAGTAATTCATTTATTCATTTGACAAATCCTTTCATTTTTTTCAATTTATATCATTTTTTTAAGTGATATTTCATTTTTTCATTATAAATTAAATAGTGTCAATTAATGGCTTAAGTAGCATCAATTAATACTAAATTTTTTAATTAGTATCAATTAATATAAAATTTATTTCATTAATGGCTAAAATGCTTAATTATTATTATGATTTTTTTTATTAAAAAAACACTGAAAACCTCAACAACAACAAAAAAACACTGAAATCCATCGCCGGAGAAAGAGAACAGCAACGACGAACCAATGCTAGAGAGAGAGAGAGAGCAGCAGCAGCAGCAGCGATGAACCAACGTCGGACGACGACGGATGGTTGATCTTCACCATCGATCATCACTCAGTCGATCGTGACTCTAGGGTTTCAAATCGCAATCATCACGCAGTCGATGGTTAGGATTTTGATTGCGAAGCTAGGGTTTCGATCGCTAAGAGAGAGAAGAGATCTGGTTCGTGAGTGTGTGAGAGAGAGGAAGAGCACTGGTGTGAGAAAGAGAGAGCACCGAAAATCGCCTCTCGCCGGAAATTGCCTCTCTCTCTCTCTCTCTCTCTGAGAATGAACAGTGATGCTTTTTGGTTTATATAATGGCAATTTGGTAATATTTCAAATTAGTAAAGGGCATTTAAGTAATTTTTCCCCTCAATTTGCAGCTTCCCGCTTAAGCTGAATGAGTTAAGCACCCCGGAGGCCACTCAGCCAAAAAGCACTTTTTTGGCTTAATTTAAGCTACAAAAAGTGATTTTAAGTTTTACCAGACATACCAAAATAGCTTAAAATAATCTAAAAGCTAAGTTAAGCAACTTTTAAGCTCTACCAAACACCCACATCCTATTCTGCTCATGAGTATGTACTCACTTTAGTACTATTCTGTAGTTTGAAAAATGGGAGGGAAGAAGACTTGGATGATTAATTATTTCAGTAACTTTCTTTCTCTCTTTCTTTTAGAATTTTCGAAGATATTCTCTTGTTTCCTATGGAAGAACGTCCCACAGGTAATCAATCCCTCTCTATCAATAGCAAGTGAAAAGGAAAGGGGTAAAAACTAATCAGTAACCCAAGGGGCTGTGGCACTCTGGTAAGACTTTGGGGTATAAGCCCTGAGATCTTAGGTTTCACACCCCCTAGGGCCAACTCCTAGGGATTTGGTGTAGTGGTCCTAGGATGGCTCTCTAAGTGCTAGACGACCCGTGTCCAGGGCTTAGTTGTGAGGTTGAATCCTGACCGTTACTCTCTTTGACTAAAATAGTGTGTGTGTTGCGGAGTTGGTGCACACACCTGATATTTGACCCTCGTTCTACTCCGATTAACCGACATTAGGTAGTTGATTACGAAATAAGCGGATAACAGACTTGGGAGTTTACTCATTAACCAAAAATAAAAAAATAATCAATGTGTTTGGTTTCAGTTTTCTGAATCTAATTTTTTGAAAATTGAGTTTTTCGTTTTTTATGTTTTTTGTTTTTAGTGAATATTTTTAAAATTTTCAACAATTTTTTTACTTTGTTAGATGCACCTTACTTAGATGTATCTAAATAGTAAAATATTTGTGAAAAATTATTTTAAAAAAATAATAAATACACAAAAATACAAAAATTATACTGAATTTTCTTTTCTTTTCTTTTTTTGTGTTTTTGGTATTTAGTATTTGTTTTAAAGATTTTTTCACAAATATTATACTTTTTAAACGTATTTATGTTAGGTGTATCTAAAAATTACTTAAAATATTTTTAAAAAATTCAATAAAAACAAAAAAAAATACGGAGAACAAAAAAGTAGAATTTTTTGAAAAGTGAATTTTGAAAATTAAAACCAAATAGATTTGGCCACTCTGAACTTTGTTTCAACCACCACCAATTTTTTTCCTTTTTTTTTTTTTTTCATTTAAACCCTTCAAGATTTCTACTATTACTAGTTATGAAGCGTTGTTGTCTTGATTATGAGCTGTGTATTATGAAGTTTTGTGATTGTCGGATTTGTGATGATTAGTTATAAGACTTTGTGGTGGTTGGCTTTGAATCAAAATAGCCTTGATTATGAGGCTTTCGTTTTGGTTATAAACCAAATTGGTGGTTGGTCTTTAGTGATTTTTTTCAAATGTATTAAGTCAAATTTTATTTATTTTTTTACTTTTTCATTAATTCATCTATTGTAGAAGGATTTTTTTTTAATGAATATTTTCAAAAAAAGTTTACTAAAAAAAAAGAGGGCTTAAAAGTGATTTTTTAACTTTTATTTTTTAAAATTTCTAATCCATCTAGTCAAGTAGAACTTAAACATATACTAAAAACGATGGGTTTCAAATCACGCCTAAAGATTTTGGTTGCAAAATATTACTGGTCTCAATACTAGTGCTTATTTTGATAACCTTTTTATAATATGTTTTAATTGTAATGGAAACAATTAGACCATATTATCTATAATTAAGTTTTTAATTTGTGGCCCAACTACTTAGTACTTTCACTAGTTTCTTGCTTAAGAATCACTTGTTCCACTTCCAATTTTTTTTTCATTTCCATTTTTTTTTTTCAGGGAGCAACCACAACATGCTACGTGGCATTTCACCCCAAGTTGAAAGGTGTAACTGGAAAGTATTTTCTTGACTGCAATGAGGGGCCACCAAACAAGTTTTGTAACGCCCTCAAAATAAAGACATTAAACCCATCAATGAAACATGCATCAACATAATAAAAGTCCAACCTCTTCTATTTAACTAAACAGTTCTGTACAAGAGTATTACATGTGAACAATAAAAGCGGGTGCCTTTAAGGCTTACAACTTTCCAAGTTAACACTTGGTTACAATCAAGAGAGCTCTAGCTCAATACACGTAAAGCCCTTGGCTTGAAGTTACATGTAACACATCAAAAGTAAATAGAAGTCAAAAAGTCCATCCGCCACTAGCCTCCCAAGCTAAGTCCTTGGAGGTGGCAGGCTACCTGTACCTGAAAATGATATCCCCATAAAGGGTGAGCCACAGCCCAGTAGAAATATACTAAACCAATTATGAATAATGTCTAAAAGATTAACAGTTGATAAATTGGTCAACACTTTCACATTCTTTCACAATTTACTACAATTCCATGACATTCAAGTCTATATTTTCTTTCCTTCCATTTCAACATAGATAAACATATTAGTTATATCTATACAACCACTGATAAGCATACAAGCTACTTCACATTTTCCAAGATAAGCACGTGAGCCGTATCTATATTTTTTCAAGACAAGCATATGAGCTGTGTCTCCGGAGTTCATCCCCTATCTTCTCCCAACACTATCCGGTTTAGAGGTACATCCCCCATCTTCCCCTAAACCGCGGAGTACATCCCCCATCTCCTCCTCTACACATAATGCATATAAACACATTGGTTCTATATACAATTAATCAATACAATTAATGTATTCTACAAATCGTCAAGTTCCATGACACTTTCCGCAGATTAGTTTCAGTTTACCTAATCAACATGCATTGTCTACAACAAACACGACTATCCTCCACCGATAGCCCAAAGCAGTTATTTCTATACAGAAAATAAATGCACAATGGATATATAACCAACATCTCAATCCCACAATTAATTATCCCAATTAATTAAACAATATAATTATAGCATTTTCCATAATTAACATTCAACCCTAAAGGTTCCATTTTTATCAATGAGTCTACATTAATCTCATTTCTATGTACTAAACATACATATTGGTTTATTTAAAACAAAACCCCAAACTTTTATAAAATTGCATAAAAGCCCCAAACTTTCTCAAAATTACACAACTATCCCCAACACATCAAAATGTCAAAATTCAAAGACAGAATCCATAAAGAGGAGTAGGATATCCCTACCTCAAAGTTTAAGCTCAAAAGGAGATGAAGACCCAACACCCAACTTGCTCCAAAGCCAAATCTTTTCAGATTAGATCGAAGCCCTCGACAACCTCTACCTTTTTAACAAAGCAAGAAGGGAAGGAAATGATCCTAGATAGATCAAACCTTAGAGAGAGTGTAAAGTTAGAGAGAGAAGCTCTCAGATCTTGAAGATTTGGGCAAAAAGTTATAAAAAATCTAACTTGAAACTTCGTCATTGCCGCCTTGATATAAATAGGCTCGCTCGGCGAAGACTTGGTCGCCGGCGACTGCAGACGTAAAACCCTAGCTTGAGCCAAGAAGATCTCGCTCGAGCCAACAACCCAGAAGCTCGCTCGAGCGAAGAAAAGCTCGCTCGAGCCAGAGCTCGACCCTTCAGTTCGCAACTAGACGACGCTCGGCGACAAACCGCTTCGCTTCGGCGAAGACCGAACCAGATCGCTCGAGCGAAGAAAAGCTCGCTCGAGCCAAAAATCATGGTGTTCAGGTCCAGTACCAGACGCAATCGCTCGCTCGAGCGAAGCCACTCTGGCTCGACCCACCAGACACAAAACTCAAAGCTCGCTCGAGCGACCAACTCCTCGCTCGAGCGAAGGACAAAAATTCTGGGCAGCAACCCTTGGTTCCCAAACACAACCAACCTGAAACAAACCTGCCCAACACATCCTATAACTCAAATACAATATATGAAAGGACGTAAACAAGACAACAATCCACTACCAACATCCACGGACACATGTCCGGATCACTATACAACAAGGGGTAAACCCGGGATCGCTATAAGTTTACCACAGACAAGGTGTTAGCCAAGAAACTTTGGGATTTTAGCAACCAGTTGATTAATTCAACTTAGAAAATTTAAATTATATGTGTGTCTGTGTGTTTCTCATCGTTTGATTTCAATAGTTGATTTTTTTCACAAGGTACTGTTAGTTTTTGTTGATCATATGGTTTCTATTGAGCCATTTGCTTCATGCTTGTAAGAGTTATATATGGATGTAATTAGGAGCATTCATAAAAAACTGGTAGAATTCAAATAAATAAATAAATAATCAATTCAATTCGATCCAAGTGTTGGTATATTCCGGATTTTATTAGTTTTGGTTATGGTATCAATTTCGTAAAACAGTGGAATTTATTTATTTTTTTTGAACGCCAAATGATGGAACTGTTTAAATTAACTCAGTAAGTTCCATTTGCGATTTTAAGGTTTCAATTATAATTCTGAACCAATTTAAAGAGTGATGTGTTTATTTATTATTTTTAGATATTTCTGTATGTAAGAACAAAAATGCATTGGCTAGCAAGATTCAAATACCAATTTATGGAATTGAGTAGGTTTGATCAACTCAATTATGTCACTTGTTGATAGTTTATATTTTATAATAAGACATGTAATACTGTTGTAAGAACTACTCTGATGAATGGAAAGGTGTTACTTTTCTTATATCTCTGCATGTCTAAATGGTGGGTATGATGTATTATTTTGAGAGCGTTACACATTTGAACATGAATATACTCTCTCCCTCTCTCTCATCAGTAGTATAGTATGTTTCTTACCTTCCTTATTTTCTTTGAACACGCTTTCCCTCTCTTCTCTGGAAGTTTCATTCCTTCATTCCTTCCAAATTTCCAAAAGGCAATATATCCTAATATGCTTATTTCCATAATTTCCATAATTTTAATTATTTAAAATATGAATAATTTGAATAATATTTGAATTATTTACAATTTGAATAATATTTGAATAATTTCAATAATTTCAATAATTTGAATAATTATCCTAATAATTTGAATAATTTGAATTACTTACAATATGAATAATTTGAATAATATTAGAATAATTTGAATAATTTCCATAATTTGAATAATATTTGAATAATTATCCTAATAATTTGAATAATTTTCATAATTTGAATTATTTACAATATGGAGGGAGGAGTGATCCGCGGAGTCTATCCTAATTTTCATAATTTGAATGGTTCTTATTTTAAGACTTATTAGGTAAAATATTTATTTTTTTACTTTTTTATCTTTTGGTCGCCAAAAATTTATTTTCAGCAATTAAAAAATATTTTAGTCACTATATAGTTAGTTTTGACTATTAAAATAATTTAGTCACAAAATAAAAAATAAAAATTTACTTTTAATAAGGTTTAAATGTTTTATAATTATATTTGCTCTTTAAATGTGGAGACAATGCAAATGAACTGTTCCAATGTAAAAAAATGGAGGGTTTTCTTGGTTAGTGAAATGCAATTTGTTAAGATTAGTTGCTTTTTTGGGTAAATCTATAAGGCATTAATATTTGTTAATTTTATATTTTGAATTTGTGGAAAATTTGTGGAGGGAAATGAAGAAAAAGTTAGAGAAGTGAATGCAATATTAAATAAATTTTTGTTTACTTTTTTTGTTTATTTATTTATTTATTTTTCACAAATTACCTTACAAAATCTAAACAGAATAATGAGACATAGAAAAAAACCATAACAAATTTATAGTCTATTGCAACAACTACAATCAACAAATAAAGTACAACGATGACCAACTAATCAAGTGCCACCACGACCACCGTTCAAGGAATCTGGCATAGTCACCTCATCAAGCGGGTTCTCTACCTACAGCTCAAATGCCAAATGCCGCTACCTTCGCGGCCACCTTCCACAGTGTAACTCACATAAAAATTAATTAATACATTTAATATCACAACATTGCACTCAACAATTGTCATGTTAAGATGTAATAATAAGTCATAATATCATCTAATTTATTTTTATTCAGAAAATATTCTTTGTTTCTCATCTTTTGTATTTGTTGAGACGGATGATATATTTTCTAAAAAAGAAAATAATAAAAAGATAGTTTTGTCTTTAAAAAGATTATTGTACAGTACATTAATTCACCTAAATTGATTGTTTGATATCTATCTTTGATCTTCTTTTTTTTTCTTTCTCTATCCTCACCATACATTTAAATAATGTCATTTTTCTAAATTTGTTCATGTGAAAATGTTTTGTATAATGAATTTTAAAAAATATACCTAAAAAGTAAAACTCAACACATTTTAAATTTTTAGTAATTTTTTAAATAAATTTTTTTTTTCTAAGCAGACCATCTTAATATAAGGATAACTATTAAGGTTCTCTCATATTTTTTATTTTTTCATTTGAGTGCCTACAATATCATTGATTTGTATTAAATTGGTAATCAGACAAGTATAAAATAATATAACATAGGCACATAATTTAATTATATGCTTAAAATTATTTTCCATTGACTTTTTACCAAATCTATTTTTTAGTAGAATTATATAAAACCGGTAAATCATTTAGAAAATATTTCTCAAAGAATTGGTAGATTTTCAACCCAAAATTATTAAGTTTGACAAAATATTGCATAAGAATGAAAGTAGATATGGTGTGCCATATTTTTCTCTTTCTTTTTCTCATTATTCTTATAAGAAAAATATTTGGAAGTTCTAATTAAGCATTCCTAATCCACCCACAATGACATGGAATGACCATATGAAGAGCTGACCCACACACTCCTCATTCCTTCTCTCTCTGTCTCTCTATTCTCTCTCTCTCTCTCTTCCGTCTCATTAGAGGTCAATATGGAGATGATGTATTAGGGTATGTAACACCACTCTTATTATTGAGAGCTCGTTTGGCATAAAAAAAGCCAAAGGCTTTTTGGCTAAAATAGCCACAAAAAGACAAAATAGACTTTTTAGCCAAATAAGACAAAACATCACATCTAATCCATAATCATTTTATTTTTTCTCTTACAAAAATCAAAAAAACCAAAAAAACCTATTCTAAACGAGGCTTTTTAGCCCTAGGTTAATAACCAAATAGCCAAAAAGTCAACCCACATCCCAAACGAATCCTAAGTCTCATGAATTAGAGGTCAACATGGGGTGATATATTGGGAGATGTAACACCACTCTTATAATTGAGTTTCATGAATATGGGTTTGTTAGGAAAAAAATAGCTTAAATAAATTAATATATATATATATATATGATTATTGAAAAGTAAGAGAAAATGTGTATTTAAATTCTACCTTATGATTCTCAGCATTCAACTTGTTAGAAACTATATCAAACAGACTTTAATAATCTTCAATTGGAAAAGACTCGGCTATTTATTGTGTTTAGTTTGGGATATAAAATCATGCAATTAAACTATGGCATATTTTGAGAGGTTGGTTGGAAGTTAATTTTTTTTTATTTTTTAGATTACATCATTTTCCTTTTTTTTTTTTGTACGTTTTTTTTAAGAAAAGTAAAAAAAATCAAAAAATTAATTTTTAATTTACTACCCAAAACAGACTTATGTCCAGTCAATTCTAAATTCCAGCTTCGGATATAAAAATGAGTCTTTGAATGGACACTTTTCTCATGCTATATATTTAAGAAGACTATTGAGTCTCATGAGTAGATGTGATACAAAATTAACCGATTAAAAAAAGTTTAGATTAGTAGATTAAAAGACCTCAATACTCTCAAATTATGATCATTACACCATGTTATCTAAGTCTGTTTGTTACAATTTCTAGCAAGTTCAACTACTTTCTAATAATCAACTTCTTTTAAAAATTATTCAAATTTATTTTTGTCTCATAAACTATAAAGAAAAGTTACACTAATTACTTTGACACAAATTTTTTATATTATATATATATATATATATAAATAACTTCATAAATTATACCAAACAATCTTTGGGGTGTTTGTTTGGTGGGATTAAGGTATGGGATTAGACTCCATGTCTAACAAAGTGGATAATCCAATGTTTGGTTAGAAAAGTAAAGGCCGAACTAATAGTCCGGTCAAACTAATAATCCCTAATATGTGGGATAACTCAATTCCATGAGAGTGTGGGATAGAAATGGGGAGACTCTGGATTAGCTAGTTAAATGATGAAATTAACCCTTAAGTATATATATATGTATATAATTTATTTTTTTCATTTTTAAACATGTTGAATTTTTTAAACATGTGTAAATTAATCTCATAATATATAATAGTCTTCTCCAACTTTTTTTTTTCTTTTTCTTTTTTGTATTCGCAAAATCATAGATAAAAATATACTTCTAATATCGTATTTAAATAAAATTAAAAATGGTTTTCATAAAATAAAATAAAATATACTTCAAATAAAATGAAATAAAATATATTTCAAATTTTGTATTGTCGTTGTAAACAATTTAAACAATGCACTTTATAATTTTTAATGAAATTCACTAAAATAATCATTTTCAAATATTTAATCCTATAAAAAAAAACAAATATGAAATACACATTATTTCCAGCCAAATAGTCGAGAGATTATATATTTCAGGACTATTATGCAGTGTGTTTGGTTTGAGTTTTCTGAATTAAGTTTTTTAAAAAGTGAGCTTTTGTTTTTCGTATTTTTTTATTTTTAGTGAATATTTTAAAATTTTAAGCATTTTTTATATTTTTTTTAGATGCATCTTACTTAGATGTGTCTAAAAAGTAAAATATTTGTGAAAAAATATTTTAAAAAATTAATAAATACACAAAAATACCAAAAAAAAATGTATTGAATTTTCGTTTTTTTTTTTTTTTGTATTTTTGGTATTTAGTGAATTTTTTAAAGATTTTTTTCACAAAAATTATACTTTTTAAGTGTATTTATGTTAGGTGTATCTAAAAATTTTAAAAATGCTGAAAATATTTAAAAAAATTTGTAAAAACAAAAAAATACGAAAAACAATAAAGTAAAATTTTTTTAAAAGTGTTTTTAGAAAACTCAAACCAAGCAAAGTAATGGTCCTTACATTACAATCCCCCTTATTCAATCCATCCAAACAAACATAGCCTATGCCTACTAGTTGTGGATTATTATTTTTTTAGGAATATATATCCTATTTCCATTTTCAAAATGTTTCGGAGTAACCTTTGGCTCTTTCTTTAGCCTAGTCTGGTGCAGTTGGGTAGCTCTGTTTTTTTTTTCCTTAAAAAAATCAAAACTCTAAAAACTAAAACTAAGCCTAAACCGTAAACAAAATCTATCACACTATTTTTATAAATCTTTTGTATAATTTTTCTATTTATATATCATTACTCGTAATTTTTTTTACTGTTTCTAGGAAATCAATTCTTGGTCATACTCTCTTGTATTTGTCCATCTGTTGGTATTTTAATGGTTCTTTGGAGTCTCATACTTCATAATGCAACTTATTTTAAATTGACAAAAATTAAACTTGTATTAACCATATAATACTAAATAATTTGGGGTAATTGATCAAGCAAACAAGGGTCAAATTTACATGAACTAGCTTCTCAGTCAAATTCATATAAATCTTGTGTGCTCATAAAATTTACATGTTTTATAACTATTGTTTTATAACTATTTTACTCTTTAAATATTGAGACAATGCAAATGGACGATTCTGATATAGAAAAATAAATAGTTTTTTTTGGTACATCGGTGGTGCTTTTGTTAATATCACTTCTTTTTTCTGTAACATATTATTGTTTATTTAGATTTTGAATTTGTGAGGGATTTATATAAATAAATAAAAAAACAAGAGAAACCAAATAAGATTTTGTTCATTTTTTCTTTTTTTTCTTTTTGGTTCACAAATTACTTTACATGAGTCAAAATCACAACACAATCTGAATAAAATAAGTAAATTGAGATATAGGAGAAAACTAAAACAACTGAATAGTCTATTGCAACATTTCCAACTAAGAATTTAGGTCCATGGTCACAAACCTATTACTTGTCAGATAAAATTGGTTGAATGCATGGAAAGATTGATAGTGTTATTTTTTTCAGAAAAAACAAAAAAAAAAACAAAACATGAACTACTAATTTGATATTTTCAAATATTTTTTTTCAAATATTTCTTACGCTCGAGCGTGGATTACACTCTTCTAGTATTTTTATTGTAACGCCCCAATTTTCATGCCCAAATGATAATACATTTACTTCAAATTAAAATAACATAAAACAAATAAATACCCTCATGGGTTTACAAGTTTCCAAGGCTTGAGCCTGGTTACACAAAATGGTTATTCGAACCCATACATACAAAGCCCTTGGCTTACAATACAGAGTCACGCAAAATGAGAGCATTGTACTCCCAACACATATACTTCCACGCCTCTAGTTGGGTGGAATTGCCACATCTTTTCCTGCACAAAATCCCATAGGGTGAGCATAAAGCCCAGTAGAAAATTCTTAACAAAGTATATACATTTTATACAAGTCTCAAAAAAAACTGGATGCACATGCCAAGCCATGCTCTTTTGAAAAAAATAAGAACACTTCTTCATTTATTCAAAAACCATCATGCTCAATGATGCCATGCAATTTCAATTGTTCCACATTTAACAATTTTGTTCAAGGGGCGGTAAATACAACTCTGGTAATCTCTAGGTCAGTATCTGCAAGTAGACTATACAAGTACTACCAATTTGTCATTTTTACCAGTATCATCTGGAGGGCTCGACACACATTCTTTGTCATTTTTACCAGTCACAAGCTGGAAGGCTCGACACCTATTCTGTTATTTTTACCAGTCACAAGCTGGAAGGCTCGACACCCATTCCGTCATTTTTACCAGTCACAAGCTGGAAGGCTCGACACCCATAATCCACACTACCTGTCAAGACTTACCACCGTATTTACCCAAAAGCCATTTCATGAAAACTCATTTCTCAACATTCTTTCTCAATGCAAGTTTTCAAATCAACTTTCGAAGTTCAATGTAATGAAATGAAATGATATGCCAATACCATGTTATAAATGTAATGCAATATTTCCTTCACTTTCAATACTCCTACACAATATTCCCATTGTGATCAAAATTCTCATTTCAATGCAATTTCACAAGATGAATAAATACTTTTATTTCAATTCATCAAAGGATAACATAATTTCCATATTTCAAATAATCTTAACAATTTAGTCATCTCAAGACCCTATTAATACTTTTAAACAACAATTCCCAAAACTTCAACAATTCCCATATTCCATGAAAGCATCATTTATATGTAAATAAATAAACAATTTTCAAATATCAATTATTTTGGCACACAAAATAATCATAACAACATATTCCAAAGATTTTCAATCTCTTTCTTAAAATTTCCAATTTCTAGGTTTTCTTACCAAAACCCTTTATTTTCAAATATTTGAGAAGATCTCACCAAAACATCTTTCTTTCATCAACATAGTTCAAAAGCTCCCAAATTCTATCTCGAAGGATCAAATAGTAAACCCATTTTCGAAATCACTCTTTTTCTTGAATCACAATTTATTTTCAAAACTAATCAAAGGATAATTTTTTTTTTTAAAAAAAAAAATCAACTAGACCTTGCAAAAATATATATATAACTCAAAGAAAATCCCTACCTCAAGCCAAGAAGATGAAGCAAGCCAAAAATCCAAATTTTCTATTTTGCCGGATTTTGATCTCCACCGATCAAAATGTTGCTCTCACCAAATTCTTCATTTTAGCTAACCTGATCACACTGCATTGCTGTCGTAAGCCTATAAGCTATAAAGACTGAAGTTCTATTGTTAGAAAGGGACTTCAAAGCACTTAATATCTCTGCTTCCGTTGTGCTATCAAGTGCACTAGTAGCTTCATCACAAAGCAGAAGGGCAGGTGCTTTCAGGAATGCACGAGCTAGTGCCACACGTTGCTTCTCACCACCACTTAACTTCAGGCCCCGTTCCCCTACCACAGTAGAATATTTTTCTGGAAAGTTCATGATAGTGTCATGAATTGCTGCCCGTCGAGCCGCATCATACACCTCCTCCGTTGTTGCTGAAAGACGACCATAATGAATGTTGTGAAATATTGTATCATTGAAAAGTACAGTGTCTTGTGGAACAACACCGACAGGCTTGCGAAGACTCTCTAGTGTTACCTTCTGTATATCTTGACCATCTATCCTTATATTTCCAGAATGGGTGTCAAACAACCTGAAGAGCAATCTAAGAATGGTCGACTTCCCACTGGTTCCAACAATAGCAACCCTCTTTCCAGCTGGCACAACAAAGGATATCCCATCAAGAATCTTTCTTTCTGGCACATAACTGAAGTGAACATTGTCAAATTCAATGCTGCACCCCTTCAACTCCAGAGGCTTTGCATCAGGATCATCTCGAATGTCAGGCTTCTCCTCTAGTAACTGAAACATGGACTTCATGTCAATAAGACTTTGATGGGGTATTAGCTGCATGCCTTTTGCGTGTTAAATCCTCGATGCCAAATCCACATTTGTTCATTCCGACTGAAGCAGAAGGGGAAGATAATCTAGAGTCCCAGTCATCCAACAGAGAGAAATTGAAGTCTTCGGAGGAAGCAATGGTGGAGAGAGAGAGAGACAATGGCCAGCTAAGTCCAACCAATAATAAAATAAAGGACACATGGGATGGTCCAAAGAGCAATTCCACCTTTGCATCCCACTTCTCTCTCTCTCTCTCTCTCTCTCTCTCTCTCTCTCTCTTCAAAATTCCATTTTTTTTTTTTTTACACTTTGTATCTCTCACCACCGAAAGCATCCTCATCATGGTCCACCCCTCTTTGCTTTCTTTTTGACTCAAAAATTCTCTAACCAATCCATCTCTTTTCACCAAAAATATATATATATAACTACCCCACTTGATCATATTCTATAACAATAAAAATTAGTATTAGTAATTATCATTATTATTATTATTATTTTTAAAAAAACTTAGGTCTTCACATTTACAGACATCGAACACCCGCTCGAGCACAAGGATACCCGCTCGAGCGCGACCAGCTCGAGCGTAAGGAAATCTGCTCGAGCATGAAAAACACATTTGCAGTATTTTTGCAGACAAACAAACTACTGAAGGTATGCAAACTCCGCTCGAGCGCAAGAAGACCCGTTCGAGCGGATCACCAAAAATCTGGGCAACAAGAATTGGGACAAAAGCTCAACCAACCTGTTCGAAACACGCCCAAGACAATTCTAAACTCAAATACAAAGAGTTAGAGGACGGAAATGAAATACAGACAACAACCATTATCAACGGAACCGAGTCCGGAATACAGTAAACATGAGAGGGAAAATCGGGATCGCTATAACCTCCCCCCCTTAAAGAATTTCGTCCCCGAAATTAGATACAAGTTTCAAAAACATGTTTTTCTCAATTCTTAACAATATTACATCTCAATATTCAACAACCTCACCCATTACCGGTCATCTCATCTCTTTTCAAGAGGCAAATCACAATATATTACTCAATATGCATTATCAACATGCTTTCCCTTGAAATTTTACCAATTTCAATACATATTCCATCATTCAATTTCGTATTCAATGCCAATCAATATATTTGCATTTCTAAAACAGAATTAACATATGCAATGTTAAAATAAACTTCCATTTCAAGGCAAGTTCCATAATACTTCCATAAACCGAAATATTTACAATGTTTTACAACTTAAGACATATGCAATGCTCTTAAAGTTCATCCATACAACAAAATTCCCAATACATGATTAAACATTAACAAACAAGTCCGGACATTTCTCACGGACCTCCAACTCACGTTCCCAAGTGATTTCCTCCACTCTGTGATGTTTCCACAAAACCTTCACCAAGAGAATGATCTTACCTCGCAAGACTTGATCCCGCCTATCCAAGACCCGTACCGATCTCTCCTCATACGTGGCATCCTCGTTTACCTCTAAGTCAGTCCAGTCCAATACATGCGACGGATCCGGCTCGTACTTCTGAAGCATACTAACATGAAACATGTCATGCACTCCGGACAACTGCGGTGGCAAAGCTAAACGGTATGCAACCTCCCCAATCCTCTCAAGGATCTCAAAGGGACCAATAAACTGAGGGGATAACTTCCCACTCTTCCCAAACCTCATCAAACCCCGCCTGGGTGATATTTTCAAGAAGACATGATCACCCGCCTCAAATGCCAAAGGCCTCCTCCTACAGTTGGCATAACTCTTTTGACAACTCTGGGCTGTAACAAGCCTCCTACGGATAAGCTCAACTTTCTCCGTTGTCTCCCGAACCAACTCCGGGCCCAACAAAGGTGCATCACCCACCTTGGCCCAACACACTAGAGGCCTACAAGGTCGGCCATACAAGGCCTCAAACGGTGCCATACCGATACTTGACTGGAAACTGTTGTTGTAGGCAAACTCCACCAAGGGCAAGTGTCTCTCTTACGTCCCACTAAAGTCAAGGACACAACCTCGAAGCATATCCTCAAAGATCTGAATAGTACGCTCGGACTGCCCGTCAGTCTGAGGATGATAAGCCGTGCTAAAGGTCAACCTAGTGCCCAAAGCACTCTGCAAGCTTTGCCACAACCTAGTAGTAAAACGTGGATCTCTATCTGAGACGATCGACACTGGGACCCCGTGCAATCTCACTATGTCCCGAATATACAAGTCGGCAAGAAGATCTACTGAATCTCTCACGCGCATAGGGATAAAGTGCGCCGACTTAGTCAACCGGTCTACAACCACCCAAATAGCATCACTACCCCGCTGAGTCCTCGAAAGACCTACAACCCAGTCCATAGTGACATGTTCCCACTTCCACTCGGCAATAGGCAAGGGTTGTAACAAACCCGCCGGCCTCTGATGCTCGGCCTTTACTTGCTGACAAGTAAGGCACTTAGACACAAACACTGCCACATCATTCTTCATTCCCCGCCACCAAAACTGGCGACCCAAATCATGATACATCTTAGTGCCTCCCGGATGCACCGTAAGGCGTGAATGGTGAAACTCTCAGAGTACTTCCTCTCGGCAAGACTCCCGCACAAACAAACGGTCTCGGTATCTCACACTCAGGTCGGGATACACAGTCAAACCCTTCTCAACCTTCCCACTGGAGATCTTCTCTCGGAGGGATTCTACCTTAAGGTCACCTCTCTGTGCCTCTAACACTCGAGTCACAAGTGTAGGCTGCGCAACAATGGAAAACAAGGCTGCAGCCTCAATGGATTCGCCCAGAAGCAAATCAAACTCACCAAGTGCACTCAACATCTCCCACTCCCGGATGGTTATACAAGCTACATCACTAATGGATTTCCTGTTAAGGGCATCAGCCACAACATTGGCCTTTCCCGGGTGATAGTGCAACTCAAAGTCATAATCTTCAATGAACTCCATCCACCTTCTCTGCCTCAAATTCAAGTCTCTCTGTGTAAACAGATACTTCAGACTCTTATGATCCGAGAACACCTCGAATCTCTCTCCATAAAGGTAGTGCCTCCAAATCTTCAAGGCAAAAATCACAGCTGCTAGTTCTAGGTCATGTGTAGGGTAATTCCTCTCGTGTATTTTCAACTGACGTGAGCCATAGGCTACCACTTTCCCTTCTTGCATCAACACACAACCCAAACCCTCTCGTGAGGCATCACAATAAACCGCATAACCCAAATCTCTCTTCGGGATAATCAAAACCGGAGCGGTGGTCAATCTAACTTTCAACTCTTAGAACGACTTTTCACAAGTCTCACTCCATACAAACTTGACCCCTTTCTGCGTCAATCTAGTCAATGGCGAAGCTAACCTGGAAAAATCTTTCACAAACCGGCGGTAGTACCCCGCTAATCCCAGAAAACTACGGATCTCAAAAACACTCTTAGGCTGTGCCCAATCCTGCACTGCCTCTATCTTGGATGTATCAACAGACACCCCTTCCCCGAAGACCACATGGCCTAAGAATTTAACCTCTCTTAGCCAGAACTCACACTTCCCAAACTTGGCATACAGCTTATGGGCTCTAAGCAACTCAAGCACCACTCTCAAGTGTTCCTCGTGCTCCTCCTCCGAAGGTGAATAATTCAAGATGTCGTCTACGAAAACAACTACAAAACGATCTAAGAATTCCCGAAAGATCCCATTCATCAAGTCCATAAACACTGCCGGTGCATTGGTGAGCTCGAAAGGCATCACCAGAAACTCATAGTGGCCATACCGTATACGGAATGCCGTCTTCGGGATATCCTCCTCCCTGACCCTCAACTGGTGGTAACCCGATCTCAAGTCTATCTTAGAGAAACAACGAGACCCCTTCAACTGGTCAAACAGATCATCTATACGGGGCATAGGGTACTTGTTCTTAACCGTAGCCCGATTCAATTTCCGGTAATCGATACAAAGTCTCAAGGCACCATCTTTCTTCTTAGCAAAGAGGGCCGGTGCTCCCCACGACGAAGTACTAGGGCGAATAAAGCCCTTATCTAGCAATTCCTAGAGTTGAATCTTCAACTCACTCAACTCGGCTGGGGCAAAACGATAAGGTGCCATAGAAATCGGTGCCGTGCCGGGCACTAAATCAATGGAAAACTCAACCTCCTGATGTGGTGGCAAACTAACAAGATCCTCGGGAAAGACGTCCGAGTACTCACAAACCACTCTCGGCAATACAGTCTGGGTCTCATCACACTCACTACTCATACAGCTAGCGAGAAGGCAACTAAGCTCACTCCGCCCTCGCGGATCATACACCGGTGGCAAAACACTACCAACCCGATCCCCCAAGAAATGGAAACAATCCCCGCTCAAGGTACATACAGTGACCCTCTGGTGGTAACAATCAATAACAGCCCGCTATGACGATAGCCAGTCTATACCCAAAATCACATCAAAACCCGACATAGCCATAACTACAAAAGAAAATGGAAGTCGGCGGTCGGCGACCTCTATATCACATCCCTGACACCCTTGTTTCAAAATCAACTCACCCCCAACAGGTGATACAACACAAATAGGAGATGCTAACTGCGCCAACTCCAACCCCAAAATAGATGCAAATGCAACAGATATAAAGGAATGGGATGCACCTGTATCAATCAACACATTAGTAACCGAGTTGCAAAACAAAAAGGTACCTCTCACAACAGATGGAGCCGGTACAAGATCCTGCGCGATAACAGCATACACACGCCTTGAAGGTCTTTGGTCTACCTGCTCACCTCTCGGAGCAAAAGACTGTTGCACAGACTGAGACGATGAAGCCCCCTGATTGGCCCTCGAGGCCTGAACTGACTGTGCTGGCTGAAAACTCTGCGTCTGCCTCGAACCAGACGTACCAGATGTGCCACTCAACTGTGGGCAATACCTCTTCAAGTGCCCCGCATGACCACACGGGTAGCAAGAGAGCGGCTGGCCTCTGCCTGACTCTGGCTCTGAGGTCGAGCCGAAGATGAAGCTACTCTCTGACCTCCTCCCCTCTGCAGGCAAATTGGAGACTTGTGGCCCAGCTGACCACATTTGTAACAAGTAATGTCTCCCTGACTGCCTCTTCCAAAACCTGCACTCAGCACTGGAAAGGTTGATCTAGCAAAAGCACCCTGGGACTGTTGAGGGTTAGAACCCCTCTGCTTTCGACCATCCCCCTGGCCATCCTGACTCCTCTTGGAGCCCCTCATCCTCTCCTCCTCCTCCTGCATCATAATCTCCATATGGGTCGCGGCATCCACAAGGCGCCCATACTCCCGGGTCATGGATCCCCCAACTCTGGTCTTGAGCCCATGCCTCAACTTCCTCTTAAACTCAATGCAACGGCGTTCCTCGGACGCCACAAGCTTAGGTGCAAACTCGATAAAGCTAGTAAATCTGACCTCAAACTCGGCCATCGGCATACTCATTTGTTTGGTGTGAGCTGGTCCCTCAACCTCTCCTTAACTGCTGGAGACAAAAACTTCTCCTGGAAAGCATCTACAAAGGCCTCCCATGTATCACCAACACGACCCCTTATGAACTTCCACCACTGACCCGCATCTCCCTTCAACTGGAAAGACGCCAAGGTCACCTTCAAAGCCCCGTCTTCGATGCCAAGCATCTCAAACGTCTTCGTCATTTGCTCAAGCCACTCATCAGCCTTAAGTGGCTCTTTCGAATCGCCAACAAACTCGTCCGGATTAGACCGGAAAAACCCCCTCTTCAGAAAAGAAGGCTCTGCCTCAACTACATGGGCCTGGGCTTGATTCTCAGCCCTGAGAATGCCCATAGATTCCCTCAAAGCTTCTACCATCTCGCGGGCTAAGGCGCCCATGGCCTGCTATCCTACTGGCTCGGCCACATTGGCCTGACCAACACCCTTCTGCTGCGCCGAAATATCATCTGGTATAGGCATCTCCTAGCTCCTAAGCCTACCTCGCCTACCACCACGTCCTCGTCCTGACATCCTATTAAAGGTAACGAAGAACATTAGCACATTCATAAATGTGCCGAAGCTATAATTCTCACGTCCTAATGCAATGGACAACTGTAATTCATTCTACGTAAGCATATAATCACATAAGTACTTACGAATTTCATTTCCGAATAATGATAGTCCCGAGGCGTTACTAGAGTTCCAGTTAGAAACAACATTGATCAAGTGCTTTTCCAATAGGACTCCCAGAAACCCAAGGATCCAATCAACATCCTAGAAACTAAACCCCATAACCAAGTAGTCACATAAACATGTTATCACATAAGCACATAACATTACATCAAAGTCTCTAACAAGCGAGACAAACCCATTGTGGCACTAACCACTTCTCACGTACCCAAAGTATTAGAACTCGGTACGCTGTGATACCAAGTTGTAACGCCCTCAAAATAAACCCATAAATCATACATTCGTGACATCCATAAACATAAGAGAAATAAACATATTTCCATTCATTAGAGTATTTAATCCAAAAGTATTACATGTTGACAACAAAAGTAAATGCCCTACGGGCTTACAACTTTCCAAGCCAACACTTGGTTACAAAAAGGAGAGTACTAACTCAAAACAGAAAATAAGCCCTTGGCTTGAATTACATGTAATACACAAAATAATTACAAAAATAAGCCTTCAGCTTCTAAAACCTCCCAAGCTAAGTCCTTGGAAGCGGCATATCACCTGCACCTGAAAATGATGTCCCATATAGGGTGAGCCAACGCCCAGTAGAGATATGCTAAACACAATATGAACAATGACTAAAACATGAACATTCGATAAATGTTAACACTGGTCAACTAACTTACAACACCATCCAATCCCAAGACAGATATGACCATGTTCATTTTACTTTCCTTTACTTAACAAGTTTTCAATTCATAAACATGGCTCAGAACCTGGCGAACAATTTAAATGAGATTACAACTCATATCAACGATACTTCCATTTCAAATGAGATAACAACTCATATCAAAACACTCACATACTTCATAATAGATACACATATTTGCTGTATCAATATCATATTAAAATACTTCCATACTTCATAAATGATACACAAATTTGCTGTATCAATGGAGTCCATCCCCTATCTCCTTCCAAATAACATCCAGTTTAGGAGTCCATCCCCTATCTTCCCCTAAACCGTGGAGTACATCCCCTATCTCCTCCCACACAAAACAATGTATATAAACAATTATCATATACACGATCAATCAATACACAGATTCGATGTATTATTCCAACCATCATATTCAATGACATATTCAACGTGATTAGTTTCAGTTTTTCCTAATCAACATACAGTTTCTACAACAATCACGACTATCCTCCACCGATAGCCCAAAGCAATTATTTCTAAACAGATAATAAATGCATCAACAGATAAATTATCAATATTTTCAAAAGTGAGCGATTAATCAATCCAACTCCACCATTCTTTCTCATAAGTTCCCAATTCCACTATTTCACAATGAAAGTCATTAATTACACTAATGACCCAATAAAACCCAAATATGGCATTTTCCCCCATTTCTCCTAATATTGACCCAACGGTCCAAATATCATCACTAAACCTCAATAACTTCATTTTAAGGCTCAAATACACATGTATAGCTCAATGGAATGAAAAATCCTCTTTTTATATTTTGAGGTTTGAAACCCTAACTCCCAAACTTTCCCAACTACAACATTACATCAAAATGAATACAAGTTTATGTCAAAGGCCATAAATATGAGTAGTTATCCCTACCTCAAATTCGGAGTTCAAAGGAGAAGGTAAAGAAAATCGAAAATGCTCCAAATCCCAAGATTTTCGGATTGATAGGTAGCCCAAGCCAAGCTCTACACTTTTTGCAAAGGAACTAAGGTAAAAGATCACTCAAACTAGATCAAACCTTAAAGAGAAGGTGAAATGTAGTGAGAGAAGCTCTCAAAATAGGTTTTTGAAAAGTAAGAGAGAGAGTGAGAGTTGAAAAAGTGATCTAAAATGACCCAGCTGCCAACTGATATACGTATGACCCGCTCGAGTGGAGAACAGGACGCTCGAGCGTCAAACACAAAAACTGGACCCGCTCGAGCGCAAGAATACCCGCTCAAGCTCCAAGACACAACTGTAAAACTCCACCCGCTCGAGCGCAAAGGAAAACCCGCTCGAGCGTGGATTACACTCTTCTGGTATTTTTACAGACATCGAACACCCGCTCGAGCGCAAGGATACCCGCTCGAGCGCGACCAGCTCGAGCGTAAGGAAATCCGCTCGAGCATGAAAAACACATCTGCAGTACTTTTGCAGACGAACAAACTACTGAAGGTATGCAAACTCCGCTCGAGCGCAAGAAGACCCGCTCGAGCGGATCACCAAAAATCTGGGCAACAAGAGTTGGGACAAAAGCTCAACCAACCTGTTCGAAACACGCCCAAGACAATTCTAAACTCAAATACAAAGAGTTAAAGGATGGAAATGAAATACAGACAACAACCACTATCAACAGAGCCAAGTCCAGAATACAGTAAACATGAGAGGGAAAACCGGGATCGCTATAGGCAACTAGTTGCCAGCCTGATTTAACCCAACTTAAAGGAAGGGACTCACCACCTAACACCAATGAAATTCAACCATATGCCACAAACAAGCTTAAAATTCGATCGAAAGATTTCCGCATAGCGTCACTAGAATTACCCAGCATTAGCCATGTTCTCTAGATTAATTTTAACATGAATAATTGGCTTCAAATCTTAAAAGTTAGCTAAAGTGGACCCCATGAAAAGGCCGTGTTGAACCCTAATGGACTTGTGATACAGTGTTGAGTTTTGAAAAAGAATAATTGAGTTCATTAGTATAATACCAAAAAATTACAATGAACATCATCAATGGAGGAATTTTTGTGTTAGTGAAGAGGCATTTTGTGAGGTGGAAGTGATTGGCTTTTATCATGGTTTGGGATCTAATTAATTACTTTTTTTATATTGATAAATTAAACTATTTCTTTTGAGACTTTAAAAATAAAGGAAAATTTACTCACAAATCTCATACAGGGGAATGTTGACCCATTTAGTTCTAAGAGTTTTCTTATGAACCAATTAGTCATTTTTGTTTTGAAAAATTGTATTCATTTGATTTGATACCATTTGAGTTTAAGTAAAGGCCTTTTTATGATTTATTTTTCTAATTTTCCGATTTATTTTTGGAATGAGAATGGAAATGTGAGGTGTAAAAGATTTTTTTTGAAAGAATTGGTGGCTGAAATGTTGTTGTTGAACATGGAAATCTACATTTCTATGTGGTTTTTCGGTGTTACATTGGAGTGTTATACTAGAGTGTTACGTTTGAAAAAATACACTAAGGAGTTTTTATGTTACATTGATTGGAGTATTACATTTGGGAAAAAAAAAATGCACTAAAGAGTTTTTTTGAATTGTTACGTTGCTATGTTTGAGAAAAAGTATACTAAAAAGTTTTTTAGTGTGTTACATTAGAGTGTTATGTTTGGAAAAAGTACACAAATACATTGATTGGAATGTTATGTTTGAAAAAAATACACTAAGAATTTTTTTTATAACGTTACGTTGTTGTATTTGAGAAAAGTATACTAAAGAGTTTTTTTAATGTATTACATTGATTGGAGTGTTACGTTTGTGAAAAATACACTAAGGAGTTTTTACGTTCAGAAAAAATACACTAAGAAGTTTTTTAATATGTTACATTGGAGTGTTATGTTTGGAAAAAGTATATTAAGAAGTTTTTCGTGTGTTATATTGATTGAAGTTATAGCGGTCCCGGGTTTACCCCTTGTTGTATAGTGGTCCGGACATGTGTCCGTGGATGTCGGTAATTGAGTATTGTCTTGTTTACGTCCTTTCTTGCTTTATTTTATGTGTTGGGCGAGTTTGTCGTTGGTTAAGCTTTAGAACCAAGTCTAGTTGACATGTTTGCTTCAGCGGATGGGTTGTTGTTGCTTGAGGTTTTGGCGCTCGAGCGGAGAATGCACCCTTGCAAAACTTCGCAAGTGTGGTTTCGCGCCAGCGGGTCTTTTGAGAGACGAGCTTCCGCGCGGCGGGATCTCGCCGGATCGCTGCGAACACCGGCCGTGTTCGTCTCTTGCTCTCGGCGGACAATGTTGCCGAGCGGAACACTGTTTATGTGTCTTTACGCTCGGCGGAGAGTCTTACGCCGAGCGGACCTCAATCCCAAGTGGGAGTGGGCATTTTAAATCACTTTTGACTTATCTTCTTTCTCTTACTTTATCAAAACACCATTTGAGCTTCTCACTCAAAAACCATAACTTCTCTCTAAGTATTGATCTAGCTAGAGTGTGTTGTTCACCTTTTGTCTTCACAAAAGGGTGTTGATCGTCGAGGCGTCTTTTGATCCGAATAGTTTGGTGTTTGGAGCATTTTGGTTTTTGGGTCCTTCTCTGGAGCTCATCTTTTGAGGTAGGGATATCCTACTCCTTTTTATAGATTTTGTCTTTGAATTTTAGCATTTTGATATGTTGGTAGTTGTTGTGAAATTTTGGGAAACTTTGGGCCATTGTGTAATTTTTACAAAAGTTGGGGTTTTGTCTATAATAAACCTAGAAGCATGTTTGGTATAGAAACATGGAATTAATGTTGAAACATTAGTGAAATTGGAACCTAAGGGTTGTAATGTTAATTATGGAAAAGTCCTAATTACATTGATTTATTAATTTGAATAATTAATTGTGGAAAATGAGAATTGAGATAGAATTGGGTCATGGGTTATGATGGAAAGAATACATTGACCTTATGTATTGATATGAGATGTGTATAATTGTTATATATATATGCATTGTGTTATGTTGGAGGAGATAGGGGATGTACTTTAGGGAAGATAGGGGATGGACCTCGAGGAGATAGGGATGAACTCAGATAGAGCATGTATGCTTATCTAGAAAATATTGCGCGAGCATGTATGCTTGTCATGGAAAGTGTGAATATATTTGTTTTGTTTATATTTGTTGAAGTGATGAAAGAATGTAAAAGAGTTGGCCACCTATCAATTGTTAGTCTTTTAGTCATTATTTATAATTGGTTTAGTATATTTCGGCTCACCCTATATGGGAACATCATTTCAGGTCTTGGTAGCATGCCACCTCCAAGGACTTAGCTTGGAAGGCTAGTGGCGGATGGACTTTTGATTGTCTTTCCTTTTGTTACATGTAAATTCAAGCCTAGGGCTTAACGTGTAAATGAGCTAGCACTCTATTTTCTTGTAACCAAGTGTTAACTTGTTAGGGCATTTGCTTTTGTTGTTAACATGTAATACGTTTTGTAATAGAACCTGTTGAATGAAAGAACGTGGATCTTTTATATATCATAGCATGTCAATATTGTTGGGTTAAATGTCATTATTTCGAGCGTTACAAACAACTTGTATAAGGCGTCTGGGGTTGAATACTTTAGTGCGTGGGAAGTGATTAGGATCACAATGGGTTTGTCTCGCTTGATAGAGACTTAGGTGTCTTGTTATATCTTTGTGTGATAACATGCTTATGTGATTATTTGGGTATGGGATTCAGTTTTTAGGGTGTTGGTTGGGTCTTTGGGTTTCGGAGTCTTGTTGGAAAGGCACTTGATCAATGCCTTTTTAACCCAGACTCTAGTAAACGCCTTGGGACTATCATCATCCGGAAATAAAATTGTAAGTGCTATATGTGTTTATGTGCTTACGTGGAATGAATTATAGTTATCCATGCATTAGGGCGTGAGTGTTTAGTTTTGGCACGTTTATAAATGTGCTAATGTGTTACCTTTATTAGGATGTCGACGAGCAAGAGGTGGTAGGCGTGGTAGGCCTAGGAGGCAGAAGTGCCATTACCGGATGAGGTGGGTGCCTTGGCCGAGAGATAAGGGCCTTAGGTATTCTCGAGCGAAATCAAAATCGAGGCGGGACCTTCTTTCTTGAAGAGGGAGTTCTTGGAGGAGTTTGTTGGGGATCCTAAGGAGCCATTGAAGGCGAGTGGCTAGAACAGATGAGTAAACTCAACGTGAAATGCTAGGCATTGAGGATGGAGCATTGAAAGTGACCTTGGCATCCTTCAAGGAGATGCGGTCAATGGTGGAAGTATGAGAAAGTTCGTGGTACTTGGGTGGCGTTTGTGAATGCTTTCGGAGAGGTTTTATCATGATGGCTAGAGAGACTAAGGAGCGATTTGCTGCTTAAGCAGGAGGGTTTGTCAGTTTGAGGCTACATTTACTAGCTTGCTGAACCGGTGGCAAGTTGAGGTGGGACCTCAAGTTGAAAGTTGGTGGACCTTCATTTGGTGGATCGGCTCATATGGGCGTGATGATGAGGAGGAGAAGAGGAGAAACATGGGGGCTCCAAGAGGGGCCAAGAGGACACAGTGATGGCGCAGAGGCGAGGGGTTATACACAGGTGTCACAAGGCCTGTTGCTTGCCTTTGCTTGGCGGGCTGTCGGGCGCTGCTGTCTCGTCGGCCAGACCGGGAGTCGAAATCCGGGCTGCGTTCCCCCAAGAACAACAAATTCTATATCTAGAGAGGAGGCAGTATACCTTTTGTTTTGTTGCTAGAGTGTTGATTGTGCATCTCATTCTTTTATGTCTCTGCATTTGCATCTCGTGTTGGAACCGGAGTTAGCACTTTTAGCATCTCCTATTTGCGTTGTGTCACCTATTGGGGGTGAGTTAATTTTGAGATATAGGCCCAGCGATCATCGACTTCCTTTTCCATTTGTAGTTATGCCCATGAAGGGCTTTGATGTTATTTTGGGTATGGATTGGTTATCGTACGGGCGGTTATTGATTGCTACCGGGAGTTTTTCCACTTTTTAGGAGACGGGTTGGTAGTATTGTGCCGGCGGTGCGGTCATGGCGGAATGAGCTTAGTAGTTTACTTGCTAGTTTTGAGAATGGTGAGTGTGATGAGACCCAGTTGAGTTGCGAGGTAGTTTGTGAATAGATGTCTTTCAGGATCTTATTGATTAGAGTTCTCTATTGATTTAGTATCGTTTTTGCGGCGCGGCAAGAGTTGATTGAGTTGAAAGTTCACTCAAGAATTGCTAGATAAGGGCTCGCCCTCTTTGCTAAAAAGAAAGCGGTGCCTTGAGGTTGTGTATCGATTAGGAAGTTGAATCAAGAATAAGTACCCTATGCCCGTATAGATGACTTGTTTGACGATTGAAGGGTTCGTTGTTTCTCTAAGATAGACTTGAGATCGGGTTACCACTTGAGGGTCGAGAGGAGGATATTAAAAACGGCATTAAAATGACGCGGTATGGCCATTATGAGTTCTGGTGATGCCATTTGGGCTTACCAATGCCTTTATGGACTTGATGAACCGGATTTTCGAATTCTTGGATCGTTTGTGGTCGTTTTGTGGATGATATTCTTATCTATTCACCCCAGAGCACGAGGAACACTTGAGAGTGGTGCTTGAATTGCTTAGAGTCCATAGGTATGCCAAGTTTGGGAAGTAGAAGTTAAGTTCTTAGGCCATGTAGTTTACATCCAAGATTGAGGCGAAAGATTGGGGCACACCCTAAGAATGTGTTTGAGATTCGCAGGATTAATTACACCGTCGGTTTGTGAAAGATTTCTCGAGTTAGCTTCACGTTGACTAGATTGACTCGGAGTCACTTTGTATGGGTGAGACTTGTGAAAAGTCAGTTCAGAATTGAAGGTTAGATTGACCCTTGATTATTCTAGGAGAGGGTTGGGTTATGTCTATTGTGATGCCTCACGAGAGGTTTGGGTTGTGTGTTAATGCAAGAGTCGACGCTTAAAAATACACGAGAAGAATTACCCACACGACCTAGAGTTGGTGATCTTTGCCTTGAAAATGGAGGCACTACCTTTATGGTGAGAGATTCGAGGTGTTCTCGGATCATAAAAGTGTAAAGACTTGAACTTGAGGCAGAGGAGGTGGATGGAGTTTATAGAAGATTACGACGAGTTGCATTATCACCGAGGAAGGCCAATGTTGAAAATCATTAGTACTGTAGCTTGTATAGCTATCCGGAGTGGGGGATGTTGGGGCAATTGGAGAATTTGATTCCTACACTAGTGACTAGAGTGTTAGAGGCAGAGGTGACCTTGAGGTGGAATCACTCAGAGAGGATCTCCAATGGGAAGGTTGAGAAGGGTTTGACGGTGTATCCGACACGAGTGTGAGATCGAGATCGTTTGTTAGAGTTTCATCATTCACGCTGCGGTGCATCCGGAGGTACTAAGATGTATCGATTTGGGTGGTGGCGGGGTATGAAGAGAGATGTGGCTCGTGTCTAAGTGCCTTACTTGTCGTGAAGCATCGAGGCCGGGTTTGTTACAACCCTTGCCTGGAAGTGGGAGCATGTCACCATGGACTAGGTCTTCCAAGACTTAGTGACACTATTTGGGTGGTTATTTCATTCCAATGCGTGAGAGATTCAAGAGATCATCTTGCCGACTTGTATGTTCGGGACATAGTGAGATTGGATAGAGATCCTCGAGTTTGCAGAGTGCTTTAGGTACTAAGTTGACTTTTATCTGACTTATCATCCTCGATCCTTGAGGATATGCTTGTGTCCTTGATTTGATGGGACATGGGAGCTAGTATCGGTATGGCACCATTTGAGGCCTTGTATGGACTTTTGGAATCTCCGGTTTGTTGGGCCGAGGTGGGTGACACACCTTTGTTGGGTCCGAGTTGGTTAGGAGGCGACGGAGAAAGTTGAGCTTATCCAGGTAGGCTTGTTTACGCCCGGTAGGTCGCGAAGTCCTAGGAGGAGACCGTTAGAGTTTGAGGTGGGTGATCGTTAAGACGCTTCTCAAGATATCACCTAGGCGGGGTTTGTTGAGATTTGGGAAGAGAAGTTGTCCCTCGGTTTATTGGTCCTTTGAGGTCCTTGAGCGGATTGGCGAGGTTGCTTATCGTTTAGCTTTGCCCAGCTTGGCCGGAGTTCATGACGTGTTTCATGTAAGTATGCTATATAGGCGGATCCATCACGTGTTGGATTGGACCGACTTAGAGGTAGATGAGGATGCTTCGTATGAGGAGAGGGTCTTGGATAGGCGGGATCAAGTCGTAAGACCATCCCTTTGGTTAAGGTTTTGTGGAAACATCACGAGTGGAGGAGGCCACTTGGGAACGTGAGTTGGAGTCCGTGAGAAATATCAAGACTTATTTGTTGATGTGTAATCAAGTGTTGCAATTTTGTAATTGTAATGAACTTTAAGAACATTTGAAATGTCTTAAGTTGTAAAACATGGTGTATGTTTTGGTTAATGTAAATGTTGTAGATCTTGCCTTGTTATGGGAGTTGATTATAATAGTGCATATGTTGGCCATATTATAGAAATTCAATTGTATCATGATTATTGCTTATGATATGAATTGTAAACCATCTATGTGGGAAATGGTTGAAACGGAAGGAAAATGCATGTGGAAATGTATATATTGTTAAATGCCTCTTGGTGAGAGATGGAATGACGAATTGTGTAATGTTGTGATATAACATTGTTTAAAGGAGAGGAAAACTTGCCTTTCAAAACTTGTTTTAATTAAATTCCTAGGTTATAGCGGTCCGGGTTTACCTTGTTGTATAGTGGTCGGACATGTGTCCGTGGATGTCGGTAATTGAGTATTGTCTTGTTTACGTCCTTTCTTGCTTTATTTTTGAGTTCTGAGATGGTTTGTCACCGAGTTGGTTGCTTTAGAACCAAGTCTAGTTGCTTTGCCTTCAGCGGATGGGTTGTTGTTGCTTGCGCGCTCGCGCGGAGTTTTGGCGCTTCGGCGGAGAATGCACCATTTTAAATCACTTTTGACTTATCTTCTTTCTCTTACTTTATCAAAACACCATTTGAGCTTCTCACTCAAAAACCATAACTTCTCTCTAAGTATTGATCTAGCTAGAGTGTGTTGTTCACCTTTTGTCTTCACAAAAGGGTGTTGATCGTCGAGGCGTCTTTTTGATCCGAATAGTTTGGTGTTTGGAGCATTTTGGTTTTAGGTCCTTCTCCTCTGAGCTCATCTTTTGAGGTAGGGATATCCTACTCCTTTTTATAGATTTTGTCTTTGAATTTTAGCATTTTGATATGTTGGTAGTTGTTGTGAAATTTTGGGAAACTTTGGGCCATTGTGTAATTTTTACAAAAGTTGGGGTTTTGTCTATAATAAACCTAGAAGCATGTTTGGTATAGAAACATGGAATTAATGTTGAAACATTAGTGAAATTGGAACCTAAGGGTTGTAATGTTAATTATGGAAAAGTCCTAATTACATTGATTTATTAATTTGAATAATTAATTGTGGAAAATGAGGAATTGAGATAGAATTGGGTCATGGGTTATGACGATGGAAAGAATACATTGACCTTATGTATTGATATGAGATGTGTATAATTGTTATATATATATGCATTGTGTTATGATGGAGGAGATAGGGATGTACTCGCGGTTTAGGGAAGATAGGGGATGGACCTCTAAAGGAGATAGGGGATGAACTCGTAGATAGAGCATGTATGCTTATCTAGAAAATATTGGCAGAGCATGTATGCTTGTCATGGAAAGTGTGAATATATTTGTTTTGTTTATATTTGTTGAAGTGATGAAAGAATGTAAAAGAGTTGGCCACCTATCAATTGTTAGTCTTTTAGTCATTATTTATAATTGGTTTAGTATATTTCTACTGGGCTGTGGCTCACCCTATATGGGAACATCATTTTCAGGTACTGGTAGCATGCCACCTCCAAGGACTTAGCTTGGAAGGCTAGTGGCGGATGGACTTTTGATTGTCTTTCCTTTTGCAGTGTTACATGTAAATTCAAGCCTAGGGCTTAACGTGTAAATGAGCTAGCACTCTATTTTCTTGTAACCAAGTGTTAACTTTAGGGCATTTGCTTTTGTTGTTAACATGTAATACGTTTTGTAATAGAACCCTGTTGAATGAAAGAACGTGGATCTTTTATATATCATAGCATGTCAATATTGTTGGGTTAAATGTCATTATTTCCAGGGCGTTACAGAAGTGTTACATTTGGAAAAAGTATACTAAATAATTTTTTAATGTATTACATTAGAGTGTTATGTTTGGAAAAATTACACTAGGGAGTTTTTTTTGTTTTTTTGAAGTGTTACGTTTAATAATTTCAACATTATGAGGAAACCCACATTTTGGCTCTTTCATACTAGAATCGGACCTTTGGGTTTATAAGAAAACAAATGAGGACCAAATAGTTCATAAGATCACTATTTGGAATTTATTGGTATTTCACCCCAAAAGAAAAAACTAAAATAAGTTTTCCAAATTTTGCATAATTACATTGAGTTCCCATAAAGTTTTAATTTATATAATATTTAACTTTTTTTCAATATAAACTTATTAGTCATATGAATGAAAAATATTATATTGTTATCTCTTTTACACTTAAATGCATATTCCACTTCGTTTATTTTTGTGTTTACGCACCGTTTACATTAATTCTGATCTTTTTAGCCTCACTAAATGGACATGGGTGTAATTAATCCAAAATTATAGGTCTTGTTATATTTTCTCCAAATCTCAGGGAGGTCAGTGTAATTCATCCTCTCTTTTTTTTTTTCTTTTTTCTTTTTTTTAATTATGTTGAAATTTTTGCTATTCCATTCTTTCTAGTATAGAAGAATCCAACACCCCCCCCCCCAAAAAAAAAAAAAAAATCTCTAGTTTGGCCTTTTTGGGGGGGAGGGGTCGTTTAGTCAAGTAGAGTTTAAGAAGGTAAATTTTAAAAAATAAAAATAACCTCATTAGAGACAGAAAAAGAGTCAACAATAAGTTATTAAGAAATTAATCTCGAATTCTGATGGAGAATGGAAATTTATGATTAATGTAGAGTATCATGTGATAATATCAAGTGATGCCTTCTATAGACTATATGTACCCAAATATAAGGTGGTAGCACAAATGAATAGGAGAGAAAAAGAGAGGTTTAATGGACTAGTAAAGTAGAAATGAACTTGTGAATTGATTCATATTATTAAAACTGATTTGAACCATACGTTTCCATCTAAATCTGAACTGGAGAAAAACTAAACTCTCTTCCACAAAATATGTTAATCTCATTTCATATATGATAATTATATTTAATTATTTTTTTATTGAAGTCTATGTACATAAAATGTAACGCCCTCAAAATAAGACTTAATCCAACCATTCAATAAATCCATAAAACATAGTAGAAATATCTTCTTTTCATTCATCAGAGTTTGTATTGCGATAGATATTACATGCTAGCAACAAAATGAATGTCCTACGAGCTTATAGTTTTCCAAGTCATCACTTGGTTACAACAAAAGGAGCACTAGCTCTATACATAGAAAGCCCTAGGCTTAAATATACATTTAACATCAAAACGAATAACAAAAGGGAGTCTTCAACCCCAAAACCTCCCAAGCTAAGATCTTGGAGGCGGCATATCACCTGTACCTGAAAAATGGTATCCCAAATAGGGTGAGCCAAAGCCCAGTAGAGATATGCTAAACAACATATGTGAATTAACTAAAACATTAGCATTCGATAATGTTTAACAATTGAAAACCCAATTACACTCTTCTTATAACCAATCAACATTGACATCCATATTCCAATCCACTTCCATCTATTTATCCAAACAATTCAAAATGAGACTACAACTCATATTATCAACACTTCAATCATAAATATCATTCATACACTTCCATTCACTTGCCATTTTACAGAACTATATCTGAGGGAACAGGCACCCAAATATAAATAAGATTTCGGGACTTTCACACTGGACACTCCAGCCAACTTAATTATCCATGGAGTCCATCCCTTATCTCCTCCCAAACAAAAATACATATACAATGTATTTAAATACGCTGTCATATACAATGACCAATTCAATCACATATACAATGTTTACATCCAACCGTCATATTCAATGACATATTCCAATTGATTAGTTTCAATTTACTTAATCATCATGCATTTTCTACAACAATCATGGCTACCTTCCACCGATAGCCCAAAACAGTTATTTCTAAACAGATAAATAAATCTATCAAACAGATAATTTATTAACCTTTCCATAGGTGAGTGATTTATCAATCTAACTACACCATTTAATCCCATTTTTTTCCAATCTCATAATTTCCAAACCAATTTCATATTTCCACAATTGATTTCATTAATCATACAAATGATTTATTTAATTCAAATTAGGGCATTCTCCCCATTGTTTTTTCAAATGTTGCACCCAAGGCCAAATTTCACCCATATTATACAAACAACCCCATTTTCATGACCTCACATACACATATGGAGTCCCAGATAGAAACCCCTCTTTTAAAATTTTCAAACTCAAAACCCTAACTTCACCCAAACCAACCATTTATACAAAAATGACCAACATCTATGTTAAAACCTATATAGGAGAGTAGAATATTCCTACCTCAAGAAGAGAAAATGAGCCAAGCAAGAGATTAGCTCCAAAGATGACGAAACCAACTTTTACTCGGATAAAAATGGAAATCTTGAAGAGCTCAAACTTTTTTATCAAAGGAAGGAGGGTGAGAAAATCACTAGATCTAGGTCAAAATGTAGAGAGTGTGTGTGTTTTAAAGAGAGAGGCTCTCAACTTAAGGTTTTGGAAAGTTTTAGAGAGAGAAAGGACAGAAAAAGTGATTTAAAATGTCACTTTTGCGATCTGAAATACGTACAGCCCACTCGAGCGAAGAGTTTGACGCTCGAGCGTCAGACACATAAATTCGACCCGCTCGAGCGCCAAGACACAACAACAAGGCACTACCCGCTCGAGCGCAATGACACCCGCTCGAGCGTAGAATACACTCATCCAGTATTTTACAGACTTCAGACAGTCGCTCGAGCGCCAGAGGGGCCGCTAGAGTTCAGACCCGCTCGAGCGTAAGAAACTCCGCTCGAGCGTTAAAAACACTTCTGCAGTATTTTTGCAGACGCACAAAGTACTAAATGATTGCAAACCCCACTCAAGCGCAATAAGGCCCACTCGAGCGGAAGACCAAAATTCTTGGCAACAAGGTTCTAGTCCAACTAGCAACCCACTTGTTCTGAACACGCTCAAGACATTCCCAAACTCAATTTCAAAGAGTAAGAGGAGGAAAAGACATAAATAACAACATTAAACCACAAGACCCGAGTCTAGAATACCATAAGAGCCGGGTTAAAATCCGGGATTGCTATATAAAACAACTTATTGTTAAGAGGTACCATAAACTAATTAATAAAGGCCCCGTTTGGGATGAGCGTTTGGACTAAAATAGTCATATAGGACAAAATAGGCTATTTTAATTAAATAAGATAAAATGTCACATTGAACCCATTATCATTTCATTTTTTCTCTCACAAAAGTTTAAAATTTTAAAAAAAACCTATCTCAAAGGTTTTTTAGCCTTAAGCTAAAATAACTAAAAAGTCAAAAAGCCAATCCACATTTCAAACGAACCCATAATGGGAAGAAAGAGAGAGAGAGAGAGAGAGAGAGAGAGAGAGATGGCTTTGGCATTGAATGATGTTAGTTTTTATTTTATTTTTTTGGAATTTAATATTTGTAGGATGACATTAGTGAATCATGGAAGAAGAAACAAAAAAGGATGACTATTGTGTGGTCCTTTTGGTCGTTGTTACGTTGCATTGCATTCACATTTCATTTATTTACTACATTATTATTATTTTTTTAAACAACATTTAGTACTTAAATTCACATTGCCTCCACTGATATTAAGGGGGTGTTTGGGAACCTAACTTTAAGGCTAAAATAGCCTCAAAAACAAAAAAAAAAAAAAAAAAACAAGAAAACCTAAAAGCCTCTAAACCAATGGTTTTAAAATTAAAAAAAAAAAAAAAGGGCTGGCAGTGAGCTGTCATTGTGACAGTGTAGGCACAACCTACCGCTGTCACTGTGACAGGTTTGTAAATTACAATTTTGCCCCTTTAGATTAATTTTGAAAAATGTGAGGCTAGGGACAAATTTGTCATTTTAACTTCAAACATCATTTCAACACATTTTTCAATACACCAACTCAAATAAAAATCCATCCCATCTTCCTAAACACAAAAACTAAAATAGCCAAAAAGCCAAAAAGCCTCTAAAATAGCCACTTCCTAAACACCCACTAAGAAATATAGATTGTGTTTGGTTTAATTTTTTAAATGAGTTTTTATTTGTCTTTAATAATTTTTTTATATTTAATTAATTTTCGTTAAATATAGAAAAATTAGATACATCTTCTTATGTTGTGACATTTATTTATTTGTCTTGCAAAAATCAATAAAAGTACTCTATATTTTGAGTTTTCAAAAATATTTTTTTTTAAATTTTTAATTCATTTTTTTAGTAAATTTTTTTAATATTGTAATTAAGTTTTTAATTTTTTTGATCTGGCTCAAGTAGATATAAAAATTTAAAAAATAAACAAATAAATAAAAATTGGTTAAAAAAATAAAAACGTTCACTATAAAAAAATATATGATTTGAAAATTCAAAAAACTACACTTGAAAACTCCAATCAATAAAAATTGAGAGCTGCTAAATGCCCTTACCTTTCTATTGTAGATCTCCTGCTTCTTTGGCCTTCCATCACCAAAATTACTTCCCTCTTTAATTTTCTTTTGACCCCTACCATAATCTCAAATATACCCTTTGAACCACACCCGTACACTTTCTACTTGTAACTCCTCATTCTCTTCTCCGGTAGTCCCTCTTTCACTCCAGCGACCCTCTCTCTCCGGCCAACTAGTTTGGAATAGTATTCTCAAAGATAAATCTATTCCTTGTGGTCTAGATCATTGAAGAATGGCCAACAATGATCATTCAACAAAACTTCAACGTCAATAATTAATAGATTTGATTCAAATCTCTAACATATATATTCAGGGTAAAATTGTCTTGAAAACAGGAAAAAAAAAATATTAATCTGTCTTTTATGAAGAACACGCTTCTTGTTCAAGAGGTTTAAGAAATAAAATAGTTTAGATTGTCCTTTACACAGTAACATGTTGGGCATAGAGAATTTTGGCTAAATTTCCCTAATATTGTTGACAAATATTGACTTTATTTTTTATTTTTGTCAAATAAAAGAACATGATTTTATTGATAGAAATAAGACGTACAACTAAAGACGCAATCATCAACCCATTGTTAATTGGAATCTCATATTGGAATGATTTGGTGCAATTTATGGGCTACTTAGTATAATTTTCTTTTCTTTTCTTTTTTTTTTAATTTGTGCAAGAATTTTGGTGTCACTTTCGCTTACATTTCATAAGAAAAAAAAAATAGCTTGAATAAAATGAAAAAAATATAATTTTTGAAAAGCAAAAATAAAAAATAAAAATAAAAAAGTGATTTTAATTTATATTTTTTGATTATCCAATTTCAACATGTTAAAATCTACACCAAACATAGTGATAATAGTCTTCAATTGAAATAGCCTTAGCTACAATTATTGTGCTGGTTTGGGATATAAAATCATGTGATTAGACTATGTATCTAGTCAATTCTTAATTCCATTTTCGGATATAAAAATGGGACTTTAAAAAAATTTATATTGATGTATTATTTTTTATCCTTTCATTTTCAGCTGAAATACCAACTAGCTCATGGGTGGAATTGAATCAATAAATTTTGAATCCATAATTGATTTTACTATGTTGTTTGTTTGATATCCTATATTCTTTGTATATTGGACAAATATATAAACATAAGGAGTATACCAAAAAAAAAAAAAAAAAGAAACAAAAAATCACTTATATAAAATATGATTTTGGAGATTTATATCAATTCATTTTAAACTTTTAAAAATGTCATGCAAATTTGTATCAGTGATTTTAAACCAAAAGACCTAACTTATTTTTTAAAAAATGTCATTATCATATATTGATGCATTTTATCTATGTCAACGACATTTTTAAAATAATAAATCAGTTTAATATTGGTCTTCTTTTTTTTTTTCCCCTCTTTTGAAATGAATGAATTCAAATCTATGACATTATTTTGTACAAATTTTTATTTGTATATCAAAATTTTTCTGTTATTTTTATTTTTATGAAACCAATTCTTGGCCATACTCTCTCATGCTTGTCCATCCTTTTGGTATTTTAATGGTTCTTCAGAAGATCGTATTTCATATTGCAACTTCTTTTAACTTGACAAAATTAAAAGACTTGTATTGATCATAAAACACTAAATAATTTGGGGTTAATTAGTCAAACTAACCGAGGTCTAATTCACATGAACCAGTTAGTCACACAAATCTTGTGTGCTCATAATAAGGTTTAAATTTTTTATAACTATATTTGCTCTTTAAATGTGGAGACAATGCAAATGAATTGTTCCAATGTAAAAAAATGGAGGGTTTTCTTGGTTATTGAATGCAATTTGTTAAGATTAGTTGCTTTTTTGGGTAAATCTATAAGGCGTTAATGTTTGTTAATTTTATATTTTGAATTTCTGGAAGATTTGTGGAGGGAAATGAAAAAAAAAGTTAGAGAAGTGAATGCAATATTAAATAATTTTTTTTTACTTTTTTTGTTAAATTTTTTTCCCCCCACAAATTACCTTACAAAATCTAAACATTGAAGAATGAGATATAGGAGAAAACCATAACAAATTTATAGTCTATTGCAACAACTCCAATCAACCAATAAAGTACAACGTTAACCATAACAAATTTATACTTTGCAAGCCCGGCAAGAGGTGGGAGAGAAGTACATGGAAGAGAGACAGAGAGAGAGAGAGAGAGGTGGTAACTGTAAAGAGGGAATTGGCTGAACTGAAAGCTTGAGTTGTCACTGACAGATCACTATCGTCCGAGGTGTTTGTGTTGATCTGGTCTGGTCTGGTCTGGGCTGGAGAAGAAGCCCTATAAACGACTTTGTGTTTGCTTAGCCCAAAGTTTATACAACAAAAATTGGGGATTCTATTTACACCCATAAAAATTATTAACTACTCTTAATTTCTAAGTATGCCTTATTTAATTATTTAAAATTTTATTTTACTCTCATTACATTATATTAGTTTTTTTCAAATTATCTTCAAAGTAAACCCAAATAATAAATAATAAACAAATTTAAAAAATTAAATTATTTCAAAAAAAATTCAATACAGAAAATAATTCTTAAATACAAAATAAAATAAAATAAATCAAACTTATAAACACATAAGCATTATAAATACAGAGAAAAAAAAAACTTTTACATTATAAATTATTCACAAGAATGCTCGTGGAAAAATAAAAACCAAACTTATAAGCACCTAAGTATCAAACACTAATAAAAAAGAGTAGTTCTCAAATAATATACTATTTAATTGACAAAATAAGAACAACTCCAATAATATGTTATTGTTAATCTAACTACTAGACCTTTTAATTTTTGTCAAAAAAAAGATATATAAAAATTAATTGATGGTGCTCTACAAATATTGTGAAACCCCTTTATATGAATTCTTACCTCCTTTTTTATGGGTTACTTCAAAAAACTATTTTGATTATTACTCTTATCCATTATTTGATTTTGTTCAAACTTTCTTCTAGGTTTAGGGTTTCAAAATAATAAAAAAACAATGATGTTAATAATGATGGTGAGTTTTGGAAGGATGGATTGGAGCTTTGGGGTGTTTTGGGAAGATGATTAAAAGTTATTTTTTGACTTTTTGTAAGAGAGAGAAGTGGGTTAAAAGCTAGGAAGTGGCTTTTAACTCACTTCCTAAAATAGGCCAAAGAGGGATGGTGAAGAAGAAGAACAATAAGAAAAAATATATATATTTTGATCTCTTGGGAAAGAAGACACAGAGATTTAAATAGGAATAATTGATTAGGGTATACCATGAGAGAAAAAAAAATTATTTTAGGATTTAATATGCGTTGTCCTTATTAGTAAATTCATATTAGGATATAATATGAATTTAAATTGGGCATATTAAGACATATTTTGGATTCAAATAGAATTCCCACAGAAATTAGATGATTTTGAACAGCCCAATATTGGATTAAAAACAAGAAAGAATTAAATAATAATAATAATAATTAAGTTTGAATATTATAACAAAATAAATTTTTAATTTTAATTGTCTTTTTAAATTTAATTTTTTTTAATTTTTAAGTAAAAATATAGAAAAATAAACATTTTAATTATTAAATTTAATAAAAAATAATATTTTAAACATTTTTCACACACTCGAATTGAATATAATAATTAAAACATTATTATTTTTTATTAATTTTACCCAACAAAAATAAATAAATAATAGGAGATTTTTTTTTAAGGTCCCTGGTATTAAGATTTTATAGCATAAAAGATACCCATTATTTTCATAATGTCTAAAGTCTCTCAATATTGATCTAGAGAAAATTCGAGCCAGAGAATTTCTTTCGACTTCCTAGAGATTTTTTTGGACCTCCCAAAGATTTTCTATCCAGAAAAATTCTCTGTAGAGAAATTCTGGGAATTTCTCTACACTTCCCAAGAATTTCTCTAAACCTCCCATAGATTTTCTCTCCAGAGAAAGCAAACTAGAGAAAATTGATTAAAAACAATAAACCAGAGAAAATTGAACAACCACCATTTTGACCAATTTTTTCTGAGTACCAAAGAAATCCAGAGAAAATTGTGTAGAGAAAATTTGTATTTTTGATCAAACTAGAGAAAATTGAACAAAGAACAGTAACATAACAAATGTAGAATGTTCAACGGATAAAAAAAAATAGTAGGAATGGTCTTACCATAGCATTGCCTCATCAAAGCCGAAGGTTCTTTGACTCTCCTTGATTCGCGAAGCTCCCTCTTGATTCAGATTTTGTTCCTACTTGAATCAAAATCAGGCTAAGGAGGTCACAAGCCCTGTTCACAGTTGTTCAAAGTTGCTCGTAGTTGTTCGCAAAGCCCGAGAACACTGACCTAGGTCAATCTCACAGCAATTGGGTTGTCATCGAATTGAGTTCTGTTTGTGGACTCCCTTGTCAATCGACCTTCGTAACTTGTCTTTTGCTTTGTAGCACTTGTGTCCTTTAAAGCTTTGGTGAGTGTATTTGAACCCTTTATTTTATTTTGGGAATCTTTGGTGTTGTTGTACCTTAGTTTTGGAGGTGTACAAATTGATTTAAACTTGTTGGGATTGTGCTTGTTCGCGTTGAAGAAGCTTGAAAATCATGTTCTGGGGTCAACATCGGTCTTGGTGGTGTCGACACCTTCTCTTTTAGTTGGCCACAAGGGTCGAGACCAATCTGGGAAGGGTCGACCCTTGTTCTGAAATTGCTCACTGCATTTTGGTGTCGACACCAGCCTGGGGAGGGGTCGACACCTGCTATGATGTCAAACTTAGTGTTCCAGCTTTTCTTCTTGGGGGTCGACACCTATGTTGTAGGGGTCGACACCTGCGACGTTTTTCCATATTTTTCTGTCGGTTTGGGGCCTACTTTTTGGGGATTTTGACTAGATATTTTGGGTTGACTTTGGGGCTTATTTCTAATTTTACCTAGTGCTATAAATAGGCTCTCACTTAACCCTTTTCTTTATGTTTTCTTCCCTTTTCTCCCTCTAAACCATGAGACTCTCTCTCTCTCTTTCTCAAAAAGCACTTTTCACTCATAGATCCTAAGATCTACTTGCTTGGAGGCCTCTCCTCACCTTGCTTCTTTGAGATACATTGTAGAGCTTGTCGAGAGTTTCATTTTGATCGGAGCAAAACGTCGTTTCTCCTCCGTTGACTTTTGAGTTTTTCTTCCTTCTTCCTCTTCTAAGCTTGAGGTAGGGATATTCTACTCTCTTATGTGGCTTTTAACATAGATATTGTCATCTTGTATAAATGGTGTGATTTGGAAAGGTTTTTGGTGAATTTTTGGTTGGTTTCCATATATATAAAAGAGGGGTTTTCTATTTGGGATCCTTATGGGCATGAGAGGTTTTGAACATGTTGTGACTTGAGAAGAATTGATGAAATTTGGTCTTTGGTATAATATTTGATAAAGGGGGAGATTTGCCCTTATTTGAATTAGATAAGTAATTTTGTATAAATAACGATATTGGTTTGGAAATTATGGAATTGAAGGAACATGGGATTAAATGATGTAGTTGGATTAATAAATTACTCACCTATTGAAATGTTGATAAATTATCTGTTGATAGATTTATTTATCTATTTAGAAATATCTGCTTTGGGCTATCGATGGAGGATAGTCATGATTGTTGTAGAAACTGCATGGTGATTAGGTGAATTGAAACTAATCAATTGGATTATGTCATTAAATGATGTAGTTGGATTAATGAATTACTCACCTATTGAAAAGTTGATAAATTATTTATTGATAGATTTATTTATCTATTTAGAAATATCTGCTTTGGGCTACCGGTGAAGGATAGTCATGATTGTTGTAAAAACTGCATGATGATTAGGTGAATTGAAACTAATCAATTGAATTATGTCATTGAATATGACGGTTGGATTAAAACATTGAATATGTGATTTAATTGGTCATTGTATATGTATCTTGTTTGGGAGGAGATAGGGGATGGACTCCATTGATAATTAAAGTTGGTCGGTGTAACGCCCTGGAAATAATGACATTTAACCCAACAATATTGACATGCTATGATATAAAAAAGATCCACGTTCTTTCATTCAACAGGGTTCTATTACAAAACGTATTACATGTTAACAACAAAAGCAAATGCCCTAAGGGCTTCTGACTTTCCAAGTCAACACTTGGTTACAAGAAAATAGAGTGCTAGCTCATTTACACATTAAGCCCTAGGCTTGAATTTCCATGTAACACTGCAAAAGGAAAGACAAACAAAAGTCCATCCGCCACTAGCCTTCCAAGCTAAGTCCTTGGAGGTGGCATACTACGATACACGAAAATGATGTTCCCATATAGGGTGAGCCACGGCCAGAGAAATATACTAAACCGGTTATAAATAATGACTAAAAGACTAACAATTGATAGATGGCCAACTCTTTTACATTCTTTCATCACTTCAACAAATATAAACAAAACAGATATATTCACACTTTCCATGACAAGCATACATGCTCTGCCAATATTTTCTAGATAAGCATACATGCTCTATCTACGGAGTTCATCCCCTATCTCCTCCCAGTAACATCCGGTTTAGAGGTCCATCCCCTATCTTCCCCTAAACCGCGGAGTACATCCCCTATCTCCTCCAACACAACACAATGCATATATATATAACAATTATACACATCTCATATCAATACATAAGGTCAATGTATTCTTTCCATCGTCATAACCCATGACCCAATTCTATCTCAATTCCTCATTTTCCACAATTAATTATTCAAATTAATAAATCAATGTAATTAGGACATTTCCATAATTAACATTACAACCCTTAGGTTCCAATTTCACTAATGTTTCAACATTAATTCCATGTTTCTATACCAAACATGCTTCTAGGTTTATTATAGACAAAACCCCAACTTTTGTAAAATTACACAAAAGCCCCAAACTCTTTCAAAATTTCACAACAACTACCAACATATCAAAATGCTAAAATTCAAAGACAAAATCTATAAAAAGGAGTAGGATATCCCTACCTCAAAAGATGAGCTCCGAAGGAGAAGGACCCAAAACCAAAATGCTCCAAACACCAAACTATTCGGATCAAAATGACGCCTCGACGATCAACACCCTTTTTGAAGACAAAGGTGAACAACACACTCTAACTAGATCAATACTTAGAGAGAAGTTATGGTTTTGAGTGAGAAGCTCGAAAATGGTGTTTTGGTAAAGTAAGAGAAAGAAAATAAGCCAAAAGTGATTTAAAATGCCCGTCCCACTCGGTTATCGACAGTCCGCTCGGCGTAAGACACTCCGCTCGGCGTAAGACACATAAAACGAGTTCCGCTGAAGCGCAACATTGTCCGCTCGAGCTCCAAGACACGAACAAAGTTTGTCCGCTCGGCGTAGATCCCAGCCGCTCGGCGCGGGTCTCCTCCCGAACTCTCACCAAAAAATATCAGGCGCTCGAGCGCACAAAGACCCGCTCGAGCGCCAAAACCTCCGCTCGAGCGTACAAGCAACAACAACCCATCCGCTCGAGCGCAAACATGTCCGCTCGAGCGGACCAGTTAAAACCTGGGCAACTAGACTTGGTTCTAAAGCTTAACCAACCTGTGACAAACCTGCCCAACACATCCTGTAACTCAAAAACAAAGCAAGAAAGGACGTAAATAAGACAATACTCAATTACCGACATCCACGGACACATGTCCGGACCACTATACAACAATGGGTAAACCCGGGACCGCTATAACCTCCCCCCCTTAAGGAATTTCGTCCCCGAAATTAAAACAAGTTTTGAAAGGCAAGTTTTCCTCTCCTTTAAACAGTGTTATATCACAACATTACACAATTCGACCCATTACCGGTCATTCCATCTCTCATCAAGAGGCATTTGACAATATATACATTTCCACATGCATTTTCCTTCCGTTTCAACCATTTCCCACATAGATGGTTTACAATTCATATCATAAGCAATAATCATGATACAATTCAATTTCTATAATATGGCCAACATATGCACTATTATAATCAACTCCCATAACAAGGCAAGTTCTACAACATTTACATTAACCAAAACATACACCATGTTTTACAACTTAAGACATTTCAAATGTTCTTAAAGTTCATTACAATTACAAAATTGCAACACTTGATTACACATCAACAAATAAGTCCGGATATTTCTCACGGACTCCCAACTCACGTTCCCAAGTGGCCTCCTCCACTCCGTGATGTTTCCACAAAACCTTAACCAAAGAGATGGTCTTACCACGCAGGACTTGATCCCGCCTATCCAAGACCTGAACCGGCCTCTCCTCATCTGAGGCATCCTCATCTACCTCTAAGTCGGTCCAATCCAACACGTGTGATGGATCCGCTCATACTTCAAGCATACTCATGAAACACGTCATGAACTCCGCCAAGCGTGGCGGCAAAGCTAAACGATAAGCAACCTCGCCAATCCGTTCAAGGATCTCAAAGGACCAATAAAAGGGGATAACTTCCCACTCTTCCCAAATCTCAACAAACCCCGCCTAGGTGATATCTTGAGAAAAGACGTGATCACCCACCTCAAACTCCAACGGTCTCCTCCTCTCCAAGATAGGACTTCGACGACTCAGGTCAGAATAAGCCTCCTACGGATAAGCTCAACTTTCTCCGTCTCTAACCAACTCCGGACCCAACAAAGGTGTGTCACCCACCTCGGCCCAACAAACTGAGACCTACAAGGTCGGCCATACAAGGCCTCAAATGGTGCCATACCGATACTAGATCAAACTGTTATTGTAGGCAAACTCACCACGGTAAGTGCCTCCCATGTCCCATGAAATCAAGGACACAACCTCAAGCATATCCTCAAGGATTTGAATGGTACGCCGACCGCCCATCACCGAGGATGATAAGTCAGACTAAAAGTCAACTTAGTACCTAAAGCACTCTGCAAACTCGCCACAACCTAGCGATAAACGAGGATCTCTATCGAGACGATCGTCCTTTGGTACCCGTGCAATCTCACTATGTCCGAACATACAAGTCGGCAATATGATCTCTTGAATCTCTCACGCGCATTGGAATGAAATGCGCCGACTTGGTCAACCGGTCTACAATCACCCAAATAGTGTCACTACCCCGCTGAGTCTTGAAGACCTACAACGAAGTCCATGGTGACATGCTCCCACTTCCACTCGGCAATAGGCAAGGGTTGTAACAAACCCGCTGGCCTCTGATGCTCGGCCTTCACTTGCTGACAAGTAAGGCACTTAGACACGAAGACTGCCACATCTCTCTTCATACCCCGCCACCAAAACTGACGAACCAAATCCCGATACCTCCTAGTACCTCCGGATGCACGCAAGGCGTGAATGATGAAACTCTGGAATTACCTCCTCTCGGCAAGCCTCGTGCGAACAAAGCGATCTCGGTATCTCACACTCAGTCGGGATACACCGTCAAACCCTTCTCAACCTTCCCATTGGAGATCCTCTCTGAGTGATTCCACCTCAAGGTCACCTCTCGTGCCTCTAACACTCTAGTCACTAGTGTAGGTTGCAACAACGAAAACAAGGTCATGAGCTTCACGGATTCGCCGAAGCAAATCAAATTCTCCAATTGCCCCAACATCCCCACTCCGGGATAGCTATACAAGCTACAAGATTAACGGATTTTCTACGCTAAGGGCATCGGCCACAACATTGGCCTTCCTGGTGATAATGCAACTCGAAGTCGTAATCTTCTATAAACTCCATCCACCTCCTCTGCCTCAAGTTCAAGTCTTTCTGTGAAAACAGATACTTCAGACTTTTATGATCCGAGAACACCTCGAATCTCTCACCATAAAGGTAGTGCCTCCAGATTTTCAAGGCAAAGATCACAGCCGCCAACTCTAGGTCGTGTGTAGGGTAATTCTTCTCGTGTATTTTTAACTGACGTGAGCCGTAGGCTACTACTTTCCCCTCTTGCATTAACACACAACCCAAACCCTCTCGTGAGGCATCACAATAGACTGCATAACCCAACCCTCTCTCCGGGATAATCAAGACTGGAGCGGTGGTCAATCTAACCTTCAATTCCTGAAACGACTTTTCACAAGTCTCACTCCATACAAATTTGACTCCCTGGCGAGTCAACCTAGTCAACAATGGCTAACCCGAGAAATCTTTCACAAATCGACGGTAGTACCCACTAATCCCGTAAAGCTGCGGATCTCAAACACACTCTTAGTGTGCCCAATCTTGCCTTGCCTTGGATGTATCAACAGACACCCTTCGAAACTACATGGCCTAAGAACTTAACTTCTCTTAGCGAACTCGCACTTCCCAAACTTGGCATCTGACCTATGGGCTCTAAGCAATTCAAGCACCACTCTCAAGTGTTCCTCGTGCTCTTGCTCCGAGGGTGAATAGATAAGAATATCATCCACAAAAACGACCACAAACGATCCAAGAATTCGGAAAATCCGGTTCATCAAGTCCATAAAGATCGCGGTGCATTGGTAAGCCCAAATGGCATCACCGAAACTCATAATGGCCATACAGCGTGCGAATGCCGTCTTGAATATCCCCTCTCGACCCTCAAGGTGGTAACCCGATCTCAAGTCTATCTTAGAGAAACAATGGGAACCCTTCAACCGTCAAACAAGTCATCTATACGGGCATAGGGTACTTATTCTAATCAGAGTGGCCGATTCAACTTCCGTGTCGATACACAACCTCAAGGCACCGCTTTCTTTTTAGCAAAGAGGGCCGGTGCTCCCACTACGATACACTAGGCGGATGAAGCCCTTATCTAGCAATTCTTGGAGTTGAACTTTCAACTCAATCAACTCGCTTTGGGCAAAACGATAAGGTGCCATAGAAATCGTGGCCGTCTTGCACTAAATCAATAGAGAACTCTGTCTCTCGGTGGGGTGGCAAATCAATAAGATCCTCGGAAAGACATCTGCGTATTCACAAACTACCTCGGCAACTCAACTGGGTCTCATCACACTCACCATTCTCAAAACTAGCAAGTAAACTACTAAGCTCATTCCGCCACATGGACCGCACTTCAATGGCGCAATACTACCAACCCGGTCTCCTAAAAAGTGGAAAAACTCCCGTTCATCAGACAAAGTAACCCTCGCGGTAGCAATCAATAACCGCCGGTATGACGATAACTATCCATACCCAAAATAACATCAAAGCCCTTCATGGGCATAACTACAAATGGAAAAGGAAGTCGATGATCGTAAGCCTCTATATCACACCTCTACATCCGTGCCTCAAAATTAACTCACCCCAATAGGTGACACAACGCAAATAGGAGATGCTAAAAGTGCTAACTCGGTTCCAACACAGATGCAAATGGAGATACAAAAGAATGAGATGCACCCGTGTCAATCAACACTCTAGCAACCGAATTGCAAAACAAAAGGTACCTCTCACTCTTGATGGAGTTGCAGATTAGGTCTGCTTGCAGAATAAAGATACACGCTACCAGAGGCCCCGATCTACTGCCGCCTCTCGGAGCATAGGATCATGTCTTGACCGGGACGACGAAGCCCCGGATTGCCCTCGAGGCTGCGCAGATCGTGGTTGAAATCCCTGCGTCTGTCTAGAACCAGACGCTCCTGCAGTGGCACTCAACCGTGGGCAATACCTCTTCATGTGCCCGGGCTGTCCACACTGGTAACACGATACGGCCGCCTTGCCGAACTCGACTCGTGGTCTGGCCGACGAGAAGCGACTCTCGACCCCTTCAAATGGGCAAGCGAAGCCTTGTGACCGTGGCCACACTTGAAGCAGTGAACTCTCCTCATCGCCTCCCGAGCTGCAGACTCTTTGGGAAAGTCGACCGCCAACCACTGGGGCCGAGGGTTATAACCCCTCCGCCTCTGCCATCACCCGTCCTCTTGGCCCCTCTTGGAGCCCCCATGTTTCTCCTCTTCTCCCTCGCATCATCACTCCATATGAGGCTGCAAAGATCCACCAAATGCTGTACTCTCGAATGTAAGGTCCACCAATTTTCAACTTGAGGTCCCACCTCAACTTCCGCTCAAACTTCATGAGCGCTCCTCTGTCGCCACCGGTTCAGTGCAAACACGACAAGCTAGTAAATGTAGCCTCAAACTCGCCACGGACAAACCCTCCCGCTTAAGCTTGGCAACCGATCCCTTAGTCTCTCTCTAGCCATCATGATAAAAACCTCTCTGGAAAGCATTCACAAACGCCACCCAAGTACCACCCACACGAACTTTCTCATACTTCCACCATTGACCAAGATCTCCTTGGTGGAAGGATGCCAAGGTCACTTTCAATGCTCCATCCTCAATGCCTAGCATTTGAACGTTTTACTCATCTGTTCTAGCCACTCGTCTGCCTTCAATGGCTCCTTAGGATCCCCAACAAACTCCTCCGGGTTAGACCGGAAGAACTCCCTCTTCAAGAAAGAAGGTCCTGCCTCAGTTGCCTGGTTTCCTGCTCTGAGAATACCTAAGGCCCCTGCTATCTCTCGGGCCAAGGCACCCATGGCCTGCTGACCCACTGGCTCGGCCACATTGGCCTGACCAACCCCTTCCTGAACTGGCGGAACCTCATCCGGTAATGGCACTTCCTGCCTCCTAGGCCTACCACGCCTACCACCTCTTGCTCGTCCTGACATCCTAATAAAGGTAACACAGAACGTTAGCACATTTATAAACGTGCCAAAACTAAACACTCACGTCCTAATGCATGGATAACTATAATTCATTCCACGTAAGCACATAAACACATATAGCACTTACGAATTTTATTTCCGGATGATGATAGTCCCAAGGCGTTACTAGAGTACCGGTTAGAAACAGCATTGATCAAGTGCCTTTCCAACAAGACTCCCAGAAACCCAAAGACCCAATCAACATCCTAGAAACTAAATCCCATACCCAAATAATCACATAAGCATGTTATCACATAAACATATAACAGTACACCTAAGTCTCTATCAAGCGAGACAAACCCATTGTGATCCTAATCACTTCCCACGTACCCAAAGTATTCGAACCCGGTACGCTCTGATACCAAGTTGTAACGCCCTGGAAATAATGACATTTAACCCAACAATATTGACATGCTATGATATAAAAAAGATCCACGTTCTTTCATTCAACAGGGTTCTATTACAAAACGTATTACATGTTAACAACAAAAGCAAATGCCCTAAGGGCTTACAGCTTTCCAAGTTAACACTTGGTTACAAGAAAATAGAGTGCTAGCTCATTTACACATTAAGCCCTAGGCTTGAATTTACATGTAACACTGCAAAAGGAAAGACAAACAAAAGTCCATCCGCCACTAGCCTTCCAAGCTAAGTCCTTGGAGGTGGCATACTACCAGTACCTGAAAATGATGTTCCCATATAGGGTGAGCCACAGCCCAGTAGAAATATACTAAACCAGTTATAAATAATGACTAAAAGACTAACAATTGATAGATGGCCAACTCTTTTACATTCTTTCATCACTTCAACAAATATAAACAAAACAGATATATTCACACTTTCCATGACAAGCATACATGCTCTGCCAATATTTTCTAGATAAGCATACATGCTCTATCTACGGAGTTCATCCCCTATCTCCTCCCAAGAACATCCGGTTAGAGGTCCATCCCTATCTTCCCTAAACCATGAGTACATCCCTATCTCCTCCAACACAACACAATGCATATATATATAACAATTATACACATCTCATATCAATACATAAGGTCAATGTATTCTTTCCATCGTCATAACCCATGACCCAATTCTATCTCAATTCCTCATTTTCCACAATTAATTATTCAAATTAATAAATCAATGTAATTAGGACATTTCCATAATTAACATTACAACCCTTAGGTTCCAATTTCACTAATGTTTCAACATTAATTCCATGTTTCTATACCAAACATGCTTCTAGGTTTATTATAGACAAAACCCCAACTTTTGTAAAATTACACAATGGCCCAAAGTTTCCCAAAATTTCACAACAACTACCAACATATCAAAATGCTAAACTTCAACGACACAATCTATAAAAGGAGTAGGATATCCCTACCTCAAAAGATGAGCTCCAAGGAGAAGGACCTAAAACCAAAATGCTCCAAACACCAAACTATTCGGATCAAAATGACGCCTCGACGATCAACACCCTTTTGTGAAGACAAAGGTGAACAACACACTCTAACTAGATCAATACTTAGAGAGAAGTTATGGTTTTTGAGTGAGAAGCTCAAAATGGTGTTTTGGTAAAGTAAGAGAAAGAAAATAAGCCAAAAGTGATTTAAAATGCAGTCCCCACTCGGTTATACGACAGTCCGCTGAGCGTAAGACACTCCGCCGGCGAAAGACATAAAACAGTTCCGCCGAGCGCAACATTGTCCGCCGAGCTCCAAGACACGTAACACAAAGTTTGTCCGCTCGGCGTAGATCCCAGCCCGCTCGGCGCAGTCTCCCTCCCGTAACTCTCACCAAATATATCTTTCGGCGCTGAAGACAAAGACCCGCCGAGCGCATAAACCACACTTGCGAAGTTTTGCGGTGCACGAAATCTTGAAGGGTGCATTCTCCGCCGGCGCCAAAACCTCCGCCGGCGCATAAGCAACAACAACCCATCCGCTCGGCGCAAACATGTCCGCCGAGCGGACCAGCTTAAAACTGGGCAACTAGACTTGGTTCTAAAGCTTAACCAACTTTGTGACAAACCTCGCCCAACACATCTCAGAACTCAAAAACAAAGCAAGAAAGGACGTAAATAAGACAATACTCAATTACCGACATCCACGGACACATGTCCGGACCACTATACAACAATGGGTAAACCCGGGACCGCTATAGTCGGAGTGTCCAGGGTGAAAGTCCCGAAATCTTATATATATTTGGGTGCCGGTTCCCTCGAACGTAGTTCCGTAAAATGGCAAGAAATGGAAGTGTATGAATAAATGTTTATGATTGAAGTGTTGATAAATGAGTTGCAGTCTCATTTTGAATTGTTTAAGTGATGATGAACTATGTCCATGAATTGATTTGGATAAGTAAATGTAAATGAATGGAAGTATGGATGTCAATGTTGATTGGTTATGGAGAAGGTGTAAGTTGGTTTTCAAGTGTTAAACATTTATCGAAGGCTAATGTTTCAGTTAATTCTCATATGTTGTTTAGCATATCTCTACTGGGTTTTGGCTCATCCTACTTGGGACATTATTTTTCAGGTACAGGTGATATGCCGCCTCCAAGATCTTAACTTAGGAGGTTTAGGAGTTGAAGACTCCGTTTTGTTATTTGTGTTTTGTATTAAATGTGAATTCAAGCCAAGGGTTTTATATGTAAAGAGTTAGAACTCTCATTTTGTGTTTAACTAAGTGTTAACTTGGAAAGCTGTAAGCCCTTTGGGCACTTATTTTTGTTGTTTAGAAGTTAGAGTTACATGTTATAGTTTCAACATTAATGTTTATGAAAATGTAATGCATGTATTATCTTTTGTAAAGGAAACTCTAATGAATGAAGAGATGATATTTCTCTTATGTTTATGATAATTTGTAAACGATTGTCTTGTACTATTTTTTGGGGGCATTACATGCTCTAGATCTAAGTTCACACTTTGATTACGATCTGGATTCAACTTCGCAAATTGAACTCCGACGGCGATGAAATCGACTCCGACGACAATAGTATTTGCGGTGGTGGTGGTGGCAGTGGCCATTGAAGGGAGTGAAGTGAGGTTTGGATTTAGAGAGAGAGAGAGAGAGAGGCGAAATAGAGAAAGTAGAGAGAGAGAGAGAGAGAAATGAGGTTTCTTCATACATTTCTTTCCCTCCACAAATCCTTACCCAAATTCATGATCCAACACATAGGCTAGGGCCTGTTTGCTTCTTAGAAGTTTTCGTCATGATCTGGGTATCTGCTAATTGGTGTTCTGTTTGTGTCCCAGCCTTTTCTTTCTGATTAAATACAAGAAATTAAAGTTTTAAAGACAAAAATAATTTGTCTGTAAAAATTATACTTTTAAGGACAAAATGAAAGAATTTAAAATATATATATTTAATCATGTTATTACATTTTCTAGACAAATTCACTTGATTGTAAAAAGATTAATCACTTTTCTCTATAATTTTAATTGATCCCTAATAAACCAAAATCATGTATTATTGTATTTTATATATTAATTTCTGAACTTAATAATCGGGACAATCGAAAACAAAAACATAAAAAGAATCAGTTTCATCACCCACTCTCTTCCTCTCTCTACCTCTCTGTCAAATCCCTAATTTCTTCATATATTAGGTTTCAAATCCCTAATTTCTTTTCATCACTCACTCTCTACGGATTCGATATAGAACTCAATGGTTCTTCTTCTCTAGGGATTTTGATCTGTGGTTCATCATTGTCTCATAGCATCTCTCTCCAGGGCTGGATCGCTCCATTGCCGCCTCATCTCTCCTCGATTCTTCGATTTCCCGGTGACTCTCCGGTAGCGATTCCGATCAGGTACCATATATATATATATACATACATGTATGTATCCGTATAATCGATTTGATATCGCAATTTTAGCCCTCGGTTTCGTGCATGGTTTTGTATACATGTATAGATTCATGTGTTTGTCAATCAAATTTACCAAATTGAAATATGTAGATCTAAGTAATGATTTTCCATACTTCATCTTCTGGTAGGTAAGAATACCAGAAAGTAAGCGAGCAAAGAGGTTTACACTATTGTGGACTCAAAACTGCATCTAAATCTACCTAAAAACATTTTCATGTATGATCCTTAGCGATAGCGTCAGGACTAGTCTCAAGTTAAATTAGTTACGTATTGGTGTTGAATAGATAACTCAGAGCGCCTTTTGTTCAGTTGATTTGTAATCAAGTGTATTGGTTGAATGAATTGTGACATAATAAAGTGGAAAATAGAAACTACGATTTTCTTTGGATGAAATTGTTTCATTCATTCTTGAAATCCTCTGAATTTGCTAGATGAAATCTTTTTGCACTCCTCTGTCCATTAAATTTGTTGTATGATTTCATGTCATTGGTTTGGTTGCCATAGATTTAAGCAAATTTTGAGGAAGGTTGAAACACAAATTTGTTACTAACAAGAGTAGAGAATGAAAATATCAGAACTATAGTCATTGTGTGGATTGGGAAATCTCATGTGTTTCCCTTGATACTGACTCTACACACCTAGTAATCCGCTAAACTACATCTTTTAGGTGTAAGACAGTTTACGTTAACAGAGCAAAGGTATATATATAGGACTTGAGAGCATCATTAATGTGGGATCAAATGTACTAGAGACTTGTTTAATATTACTTTTGTAAGCAACCTAAGTTTGATTCATAGTGTTTAGTCACATCTCTACCCACATCTAATTGATTTACTTTTTGTTAAAGCTTTACAAAAACTATATTTGTTGACCAAATAATTTTGATTATAGAAAACAACAAAATTTTATCTATGAAGGAACATGAGTTAAACATTTTAATGAATATCAAAACATTTGGAGCTGCAATGCAATGCATATGGATGTGCAAAGTGAAAATAAAGGAATCAGTGGTGATCGATCAACTACCACAGGCCTCAAGTGTGGTGGATTCCTCTGAGTTGGCCCCTATACTAGCAGGCCCAAACTATACCCAATAAATGAATATTGTTACAAAAATAGTCTTAAACTATACCCAACCCGACTGTCAAAGGCCATGGATGCTCAAACTTAAAATGGAACACAAAATTAGAACACTATCGCAGGGTTACACTGTTACAATCCACATATATATATATATATATATCTAGAAGTCCATAAACATCTTCTTGCAATTTAACTACAAAATAACTAATTAAGTTTGTGTAATGAATATTATCTATAATATTTTTTCAATGGATAACCTAGCTAATCTATTTAATTGAGGTTGACCAAAAATAATTTTAAATTTTAAACTTAGTATAAATGTTGAATTTATTTAAAGGTAATCATGCTCATCAACTTGTGACTGTAAGTACCGTATGCACATGTTGGATTTTCAATAATTAACCACATATATCATCAAGAAAAAAGTGTGCGGACACACACCCACAAGCCAATAATATCTTACAATTGATGATTGCACATATTTTATCAGGTCACTTAATATATTGCAAAAATTCCTCAAAATTGCCTTGGGTGGGCAACTATCACCCAATGGGTGATGATGATGACTTCGAGATCCGATGGTAAGTGTTAAACAAATTTGACTGGGTCCATTCACCTATCCTCAGCTTTGCCGCATAATATCCCGGTCACTATTCGTGGGTTACGTTATGTGAACGAGGCAAGCATCAGATTATGTTGCTAGTACTGTTTGATCATTCCCTTGCGGAAGGAGTGGTATATTGACAGTAATAACTGATGTATCTTTTTGTGACCAAACTTACCTTTTGCATGTAGAGAGCATTAGCACCTTCCAAACTAGGGCAGGATACTCTCCTTTCTAGGATTGTATTATTGCCTCTTTGAATGATTTAGTGAATCGTAGATCTTATTTCTAAATTAGGACAGGGCAACCCTACCCCCCGATAGGCATGAATGCAAATTATGTGCTTGTGTGATATTTTGAAACTGATTTGATTTGATTTGATTCGATTTGATTCCTGAGATCAACAATGAGAAAGATGGTGATTTCTTTCCGAAAATCTGGGGAGTCTGATATGGCAGTGATTTGATTGTGCTGCAATTCGACTTATTTGGGGCAATGATCCAATTGCAGAGATTTAGGTGTTCAATTTAGGTAGTGATTCGTATTTTGATAATGATTTGAGTAATCAGTAGTAGATTGGGGGGGTTGTTTCCCAATTTTAAAGAATTTGAGTTTGAATTTGGGTTCTTACCTTAGTGATCAAAAGAGAAGAAGTTTTGCCTTTTTAAAATTTAAATCCCCAATTAAACATGTTTTGAAAGAATAACTTCTAGGAAAAAGAAACTTTCCAACTTAAGTAGAGCCTTGGAGGTTATGGAAGGTGTTTGATTGAATAAGAATCTTTAAGTCATTGACTTTAAGGGGAATTTCAGCTTTAATGAAAAATGGTAGATAAGGAAGTGGTGACCAAATCTTCCATTTTGAAAAAAACTCCAAATCCCCCAAAAGATCATTGACTAAGGAGACAATTGTTTGATTAGATACTTGGAATAAAATCCGAAGCTCCTAGGGAGGAAAGAATTTTGAAAGAAAACCCGAGTAGAACTTTAGAAATTATGAAAAGTTTTTGATCAGACAGAAATCTTTAGGTTTTTTGACTTTAGAGGGAATTTGATTTTATGGAAAAGTGTTTGATGAGGAGGTAATGACCGAGTCTTTCACTTTGAAATGAAATTTTGAATTTCCTTAGAAGACATTTGACTATAAGGTAACTGTTTGATTGATTTCTTCGAATAAGATGTTAAATTCCTTGGAAAGTTTTTGAAAATAAAATTTGAGTAGAGTTCGGAAATTATGGAAAGTTCTGTCCGTCGAGTGAAAATCTTTGGGCCACTGACTTTGAGGGAACCTTAATTTTATGGAGAAATGTTAGACAAGGAAGTGATGACCAAGTCTCTCATTCTGAATAAAATTTTGGTTCCTCTATAAGATATTTTGCTAGAGGATGATTGTTTGATTGATTCCTTGGAATAAAATCCGAACTCCTCAAAACATTTGAAAAAAAAGAGGGAAGGAAAACTTTGAGAATTTAAATAAAAAAAAGGCACTTTATTTTGAAAAAGGGTTTTGAAAAAAAAAATTTGAAGTTGAGATTTGATCACACACTCTTGAAAATAAATTGGGGCACATTTCGGGAAACAATAAATAATGGAAAGACAATTGTTTAGATTGATCACTCTGGTAGGAATCATTAAAATTCCTCAAAATTGCCTTGGTTGGGCAACTATCACCCAATGGGTGATGATGATGACTTCGAGATCCGATGGCAAGTGTTAAACAAAATTGACTGGGTCCATTCACCTATCCTCAGGTTTGCTGCATAATATCCCGTACACTATTCGTGGGTTATGTTATGTGAACGAGGCAAGCATCAGATTATGCTGCTAGTACTGTTTGATCATTCCCTTGCGGAAGGAGTGGTACATTGACAGTAATAACGGATGTGGCTTTTTGTGACCGAACTTACCTTTTGCATGTAGAGAGCATTAGCACCTTCCAAACTAGGGCAGGATACCCTCCTTTCTAGGATTTTATTATTGCCTCTTTGAATGATTTAGTGAATCGTAGATCTCATTTCTAAATTAGGACAGGGCAACCCTAACCCCCGATAGGCACGAATGCAAATTATGTGCTTGTGTGATATTTTGAAATTGATTTGATTTGATTCCTGAGATCAACAATGAGAAAGATGGTGATTTCTTTCAAAAAATCGGGGGAGTCTGATATGGCAGTGATTTGATTTTGCTGCAATTCGAGTTATTTGGGGCAATGATCCAATTACAGAGATTTGGGTGTTCAATTTAGGCAGTGATTCATATTCTGATAATGATTTGAGTAATCAGTAGTAGATTAGGAGGGATGTTTCCCAATTTTAAAGAATTTGAGTTTGAATTTGGGTTCTTACCTTAGTGATCAAAAGAGAAGAATTTTTGCCTTTTTAAAATTTAAATCCCCAATAAAACATGTTTTGAAAGAAAAACTTCTAGGAAAAAGAAACTTTCCAACTTAAGTAGAGCCTTGGAGGTTATGGAAGGTGTTTGATTGAATAAGAATCTTTAAGTCATTGACTTGAGGGGGATTTCAACTTTTATGAAAAATGGTAGATAAGGAAGTGGTGACCGCATCTTCCATTTTGAAAAAAACTCCAAATCCACCAAAAGGTAATTGACTAAGGAGACAATTGTTTGATTAGATACTTGGAGTAAAATCCGAAGCTCCTTGGGAGGAAAGAATTTTGAAAGATAACCCGAGTAGAATTTTAGAAATTATGAAATTTTTTTGATCAGACAGAAATCTTTATGTTTTTTGACTTTAGAGGGAATTTGATTTTATGGAAAAGTGTTTGATGAGGAGGTAATGACTGAGTCTTTCACTTTGAAATGAAATTTTGAATTTCCTTAGAAGACATTTGACTATAAGGTAACTGTTGGATTGATTTCTTCGAATAGGATCTTAAATTCCTTGGAAATTTTTTGAAAATAAAATTTGATTAGAGTTCGGAAATTATGGAAAGTTCTTTTCGTTGAGTGAAAATCCTTGGGCCACTGACTTTGGGAGAACCTTAATTTTATGGAGAAATGTTAGACAAGGAAGTGATTACCAAGTCTCTTATTTTGAATAAAATTTTGGTTCCTCTATAAGATATTTTGCTAGAGGATGATTGTTTGATTGATTCATTGGAATAAAATCCGAACTCCTGAAAACATTTGAAAAAAAAAAGAGGAAAAGAAAACTTTGAGAATTTAAATAAAAAAACGGCACTTTATTTTGAAAAAGGGTTTTGAATTTTTTTTTTTTTTTTGAAGTTGAGATTTGATCAGGCACTTTTGAAAATAAATTGGGGCATATTTCGGGAAACAATAAATAATGGAAAGACAATTGTTTAGATTGATCACTCTGGTAGGAATCATTAAAATTCCTCAAAATTGCCTTGGTTGGGCAACTATCACCCAATAGGTGATGATGATGACTTCGAGATCCGACGGCACGTGTTAAACAAATTTGACTAGGTCCATTCACCTAGCCTCAGGTTTGCTGCATAATATCCCGTACACTATTCGTGGGTTATGTTATGTGAACGAGGCAAGCATCAAATTATGCGGCTAGTACTGTTTGATCATTCCCTTGCAGAAGGAGTGGTACATTGACAGTAATAACTGATGTAGCTTTTTGTGACCAAACTTACTTTTTGCATGTTGAGAGCATTAGCACCTTCCAAACTAGGGCAGGATACCCTCCTTTCTAGGATTTTATTATTGCCTCTTTGAATGATTTAGTGAATCGTAGATCTCATTTCTAAATTAGGACAGGGCAACCCTAACCCCCGATAGGCACGAATGCAAATTATGTGCTTGTGTGATATTTTGAAACTGATTTGATTTGATTCCTGAGATCAACAATGAGAAAGACGGTGATTTCTTTCTGAAAATCTGGGGAGTCTGATATGGCAGTGATTTGATTCTGCTGCAATCCGAGTTATTTGGGGCAATGATCCAATTACAGAGATTTGGGTGTTCAATTTAGGCAGTGATTCGTATTCTGATAATGATTTGAGTAATCAGTAGTAGATTAGGGGGGTTGTTTCCCAATTTTAAAGAATTTGAGTTTGAATTTGGGTTCTTACCTTAGTGATCAAAGGAGAAGAATTTTTGTCTTTTTAAAATTTAAATCCCCAATAAAACATGTTTTGAAAGAAAAACTTCTACAAAAAAGAAACTTTCCAACTTAAGTAGAGCCTTGGAGGTTATGGAAGGTGTTTGATTGAATAAGAATTTTTAAGTCAATGACTTTATGGGGAATTTCAGCTTTAATGAAAAATGGTAGATAAGGAAGTGGTGATCAAATCTTCCATTTTGAATAAACCACCAAATCCCCCAAAAGATCATTGACTAAGGAGACAATTGTTTGATTAGATACTTGGAACAAAATTCGAAGCTCCTAAGGAGGAAAGAATTTTGAAAGAAAACCCGAGTAGAACTTTAGAAATTATGAAAAGTTTTTTATCGCATGTAAATCTTTAGGTTTTTGACTTTAGAGGAATTTGATTTTATGGAAAAGTGTTTGATGAGGAGGTAATGACCGAGTCTTTTCACTTTGAAATGAAATTTTGAATTTCCTTAGAAGACATTTGACTATAAGGTAACTGTTTGATTGATTTCTCGAATAAGATGTTAAATTCCTTGGACATTTTTGAAAATAAAATTTGATTAGAGTTCGGAAATTTGGAAAGTTCTTTCATCGAGTGAAAATCTTTGGGCCACTGACTTTGAGGGAATCTCAATTTTATGGAGAAATGTTAGACAAGGAAGTGATGACCAAGTCTCTCATTCTGAATAAAATTTTGGTTCCTCTATAAGATATTTTGCTAGAGGAGGATTGTTTGATTGATTCCTTGGAATAAAATCCGAACTCCTCAAAACATTTGAAAAAAAAGAGGGAAGGAAAACTTTGAGAATTTAAATTAAAAAAAAGGCACTTTATTTTGAAAAAAGGTTTAGAAAAAAGAAAAAAATTGAAGTTGAGATTTGATCACACACTTGAAAATAAATTGGGGCACATTTCGGGAAACAATAAATAATGGAAAGACAATTGTTTAGATTGATCACTCTGGTAGGAATCATTAAAATTCCTCAAAATTGCCTTGGTTGGGCAACTATCACCCAATAGGTGATGATGATGACTTCGAGATCCGATGGCAAGTGTTAAACAAAATTGACTGGGTCCATTCACCCATCCTAAGGTTTGCTGCATAATATCCCGTACACTATTCGTGGGTTATGTTATGTGAACGAGGCAAGCATCAGATTATGCTGCTAGTACTGTTTGATCATTCCCTTGCAGAAGGAATGGTACATTGACAGTAATAATTGATGTAGCTTTTTGTTACCAAACTTACCTTTTGCATTTCAAGAGCATTAGCACCTTCCAAACTAGGGCAGGATACCCTCCTTTCTAGGATTTTATTATTGCCTCCTTGAATGATTTAGTGAATCATAGATCTCATATCTAAATTAGGACAGGGCAACCCTAATCCTCGATAGGCACGAATTCAAATTATGTACTTGTGTGATATTTTGAAACTGATTTGATTTGATTCCTGAGATCAACAATTTGAAGGTTGGTGGTTTCTTTTCGAAAATCTGGGGAGTCTGATATGGCAGTGATTTGATTCTGCTGCAATCCGAGTTATTTGGGGCAATGATCCAATTACAGAGATTTGGGTGTTCAATTTAGGCAGTGATTCGTATTCTGATAATGATTTGAGTAATCAGTAGTAGATTAGGGCGGTTGTTTCCCAATTTTAAAGAATTTGAGTTTGAATTTGGGTTCTTACCTTAGTGATCAAAAGAGAAGAATTTTTGCCTTTTTAAAATTTAAATCCCCAATAAAACATGTTTTGAAAGAAAAACTTCTAGGAAAAAGAAACTTTCCAACTTAAGTAGAGCCTTGGAGGTTATGGAAGGTGTTTGATTGAATAAGAATCTTTAAGTCATTGACTTTAGGGGGAATTTCAGCTTTTATGAAAAATGGTAGATAAGGAAGTGGTGACCAAATCTTCCATTTTGAATAAAACTCCAAATCCCCCAAAAGATCATTGACTAAGGAGACAATTGTTTGATTAGATATTTGAAATAAAATCCGAAGCTCCTAGGGAGGAAAGAATTTTGAAAGAAAACCCGAGTAGAACTTTAGAAATTATGAAAAGTTTTTGATCAGACAGAAATCTTTAGGTTTTTTGACTTTAGAGGGAATTTGATTTTATGGAAAAGTGTTTGATGAGGAGGTAATGACCGAGTCTTTCACTTTGAAATGAAATTTTGAATTTCCTTAGAAGACATTTGACTATAAGGTAACTGTTTGATTGATTTCTTCGAATAAGATGTTAAATTCCTTTGAAATTTTTTGAAAATAAAATTTCAGTATAGTTCGGAAATTATGGAAAGTTCTGTCCGTCGAGTAATAATCTTTGGGCCACTGACTTTGAGGGAACCTTAATTTTATGGAAAAATGTTAGACAAAGAAGTGATGACCAAGTCTCTCATTCTGAATAAAATTTTGTTTCCTCTATAAGATATTTGGCTGGAGGATGATTGTTTGATTAACTCATTGGAATAAAATCTGAACTCCTCAAAACATTTGAAAAAAAAGAGGGAAAAAAACTTTGAGAATTTAAATAAAAAATAGGCACTTTATTTTGAAAAAAAAAATTTGAAGTTGAGATTTGATCACACACTCTTGAAAATAAATTGTCACATTTCGGGAAACAATAAATAATGGAAAGACAATTGTTTAGATTGATCACTCTGGTAGGAATCATTAAAATTCCTCAAAATTGCCTTGGTTGGGCAACTATCACCCAATAGGTGATGATGATGACTTCGACATCCGATGGCAAGTGTTAAACAAAATTTACTCGGTCCATTCACCTATCCTCAAGTTTGCTGCATAATATCCCGTACACTATTCGTGGGTTATGTTATGTAAACGAGGCAAGCATCAGATTATGCTGCTAGTACTGTTTGATCATTCCCTTGCGGAAGGAGTGGTACATTGACTGTAATAACTGATGTAGCTTTTTTTGACCAAACTTACTTTTTGCATGTAGAGAGCATTAGCACCTTCCAAACTAGGGCAGGATACCCTCCTTTCTAGGATTTTATTATTGCCTCTTTGAATAATTTAGTGAGTCGTAGATCTCATTTCTAAATTAGGACAGGGCAACCCTAACCCCCGATAGGCACGAATGCGAATTATGTGCTTGTGTGATATTTTGAAACTGATTTGATTTGATTCCTGAGATCAACAATGAGAAAGACGGTGATTTCTTTCCGAAAATCTAGGGACTCTGATATTGCAGTGATTTGATTCTGCTGCAATCAGAGTTATTTGGGGCAATGATCCAATTACAGAGATTTGGGTGTTCAATTTAGGCAGTGATTCGTATTTTGATAATGATTTGAGTAATCAGTAGTAGATTAGGGGGGTTTCCCAATTTTAAAGAATTTGAGTTTGAATTTGGGTTCTTACCGTAGTGATCAAAAGAGAAAAATTTTTGCCTTTTTAAAATTTAAATCCCCAATAAAACATGTTTTGAAAGAAAAACTTCTAGGAAAAAGAAATTTCCAACTTAAGTAGAGCCGTGGAGGTTATGGAAGGTGTTTGATTGAATAAGAATCTTTAAGTCATTGACTTTGGGGAGAATTTCAGCTTTTATGAAAAATGGTAGAGAAGGAAGTGGTGACCAAATCTTCCATTTTTAATAAAAGTCCAAATCCCCCAAAAGATCATTGACTAAGGAGACAATTGTTTGATTAGATACTTGGAATAAAATCCGAAGCTCCTAGGGAGGAAAGAATTTCGAAATTATGAAAAGTTTTTGATCAGACAGAAATCTTTAGGTTTTTTGACTTTGGAGGGAATTTGATTTTATGGAAAAGTGTTTGATGAGGAGGTAATGACCAAGTCTTTCACTTTGAAATGAAATTTTGAATTTCCTTAGGAGACATTTGACTATAAGGTAATTGTTTGATTGATTTCTTTGAATGGGATCTTAAATTCCTTTGAAATTTTTTGAAAATAAAATTTGATTAGAGTTCGGAAATTATGGAAAGTTCTTTTCATCGAGTAAAAATGCTTGGGCCACTGACTTTGAGGGAACCTTAATTTTATGGAGAACTGTTAGACAAGGAAGTGATGACCAAGTCTATCATTCTGAATAAAATTTTTGTTCCTATATAAGATATTTGGCTAGAGGATGATTGTTTGATTGATTGTTTGGAATAAAATCCGAACTCCTCAAAACATTTGAAAAAAAAGAGGGAAGGAAAACTTTGAGAATTTAAATAAAAAAAAAGTCACTTTATTTTGAAAAAAAAAAAAAATTGAAGTTTAGATTTGATCACACATTCTTGAAAATAAATTGGGTCACATTTCGGGAAACAATAAATAATGGAAAGACAATTGTTTAGACTGATCACTCTGGTAGGAATGATTAAAATTCCTCAAAATTGCCTTGTTTGGGCAACTATCACCCAATGGGTGATGATGATGACTTCGAGATCCGATGGCAAGTGTTAACAAAATTGACTGGGTCCATTCACCTATCCTCAGGTTTGCTGCATAATATCCCGTACACTATTCGTGGGTTATGTTATGCCAACGAGGCAAGCATCAAATTATGCTGCTTGTACTGTTTGATCATTCCCTTGCGGAAGGAGTGGTATATTGACAGTAATAACTGATGTGGCTTTTTGTGACCGAACTTACTTTTTGCATGTCGAGAGCATTAGCACCTTCCAAACTAGGGCAGAATACCGTCCTTTCTAGGATTTTATTATTGCCTCTTTGAATGATTTAGTGAATCATAGATCTCATTTCTAAATTAGGACAGGGCAACCCTAACCCCCGATAGGCACCAACGCAAATTATGTGCTTGTGTGATATTTTGAAACTGATTTGATTTGATTCCTGAGATCAACAATGAGAAAGACGGTGATTTCTTTTCGAAAAGCTGGGGAGTCTGATATGGCAGTGATTTGATTCTGCTGCAATCCGAGTTATTTGGGGCAATGATCCAATTACAGAGATTTGGGTGTTCAATTTAGGCAGTGATTCGTATTCTGATAATGATTTGAGTAATCAGTAGTAGATTAGGGATGTTGTTTCCCAATTTTAAAGAATTTGAGTTTGAATTTGGGTTCTTACCTTAGTGATCAAAAGAGAAGAATTTTTGCCTTTTTAAAATTTAAATCCCCAATAAAACATGTTTTGAAAGAAAAACTTCTAAGAAAAAGAAACTTTCCAACTTAAGTAGAGCTTTGGAGGTCATGGAAGGTGTTTGATTGAATAAGAATCTGTAAGTCATTGACTTTAGGGGGAATTTCAACTTTTATGAAGAATGGTAGATAAGGAAGTGGTGACCGCATCTTCCATTTTGAATAAAACTCCAAATCCCCCAAAAGATAATTGACTAAGGAGACAATTGTTTAATTAGATACTTGGAATAAAATCCGAAGCTCCTTGGGAGGAAAGAATTTTGAAAGAAAACCCGAGTAGAACTTTAGGAATTATGACAAGTTTTTGATGAGACAGAAATCTTAGGTTTTTTAGCTTTAGAGGGAATTTTATTTTATGGAAAAGTGTTTGATGAGGAGGTAATGACCGAGTCTTTCACTTTGAAATGAAATTTTGAATTTCCTTAGAAGACATTTGACTATATGCTAACTGTTTGATTGATTTTTTCGAATAGGATCTTAAATTCTGTGGAAATTTTTTGAAAATAAAATTTGATTAGAGTACGAAAATTATGAAAAGTTCTTTTCGTCGAGTGAAAATCCTTGGGCCACTGACTTTGGGGGAACATTAATTTTATGGAGAAACGTTAGACAAGGAAGTGATGACCAAGTCTCTCATTCTGAATAAAATTTTGGTTCGTCTATAAGATATTTTGCTAGAGGATGATTGTTTGATTGATTTGTCGGAATAAAATCCGAACTCCTCAAAACATTTGAAAAAAAGAGGGATGGAAAACTTTGAGAATTTAAATAAAAAAAATGGCACTTTATTTTGAAAAAGGGTTTTGAAAAAAAAAAAAAATTGGAGTTCAGATTTGATCACACACTCTTGAAAATAAATTAGGTCACATTTCGCGAAACAATAAATAATGGAAAGACATTTTTAGATTGATCACTCTGGTAGGAATCATTCAAATTCCTCAAAATTGCCTCTTTTGGGCAACTATCACCCAATGGGTGATGATGATGACTTCTAGATCCGATGGCAAGTGTTAACAAAATTGACTGGGTCCATTCACCTATCCTCAGGTTTGCTGCATAATATCTCGTACACTATTCGTGGGTTATGTTATGTGAACGAGGCAAGCATCAGATTATGCTGCTAGTACTGTTTGATCATTCCCTTGCGGAAGGAGTGGTATATTGACAGTAATAACTGATGTAGCTTTTTGTGACCAAACTTACCTTTTGCATGTAGAGAGCATTAGCACCTTCCAAACTAGGGCATGATACCCTTCTTTCTAGGATTTTATTATTGCCTCTTTGAATGATTTAGTGAATCGTAGATCTCATTTCTAAATTAGGACAGGGCAACCCTAACTCCCGATAGGCACGAATTCAAATTATGTGCTTGTGCAATATTTTGAAACTGATTTGATTTGATTTGATTCCAGAGATCAACAATGAGAAAGGCGGTGATTTCTTTCCGAAAATTTGGGGAGTTTGATATGGTAGTGATTTGATTCTGTTGCAATCTGAGTTATTTGGGGCAATGATCCAATTACCGAGATTTGGGTGTTCAATTTAGGCAGTGATTCGTATTTTGATAATGATTCGAGTAATCAGTAGTAGATTACCGGTGTTGTTTTCCAATTTTAAAGAATTTGAGTTTGAATTTGGGTTCTTACCTTAGTGATCAAAAGAGAAGAATTTTTGCCTTTCTAAAATTTAAATCCCCAATAAAACTTGATTTGAAAGAAAAACTTCTTGGAAAAAGAAACTTTCCAACTTAAGTAGAGCCTTGGAGGTTATGGAAGGTGTTTGATTGAATAAGAATCTTTAAGTCATTGACTTTAGTGGGGGAATTTCAACTTTTATGAAAATTGGTAGATAAGGAAGCGGTGACTAAATCTTCCATTTTGAATAAAACACCAAATCCCCCAACGGATATTTGACTAAGGAGACAATTGTTTGATTAGATAATTGGAATAAAATTCGAAGCTCCTTGGGAGGAAAGAATTTTGAAAGAAAACCCGACTCGAATTTTAGAAATTATGAAAAGTTTTTGACCGGACAGAAATCTTTAGGTTTTTTGACTTTAGAGGGAATTTGATTTTATGGAAAAGTGTTTGATGAGGAGGTAATGACCGAGTCTCTCACTTTGAAATGAAATTTTGAATTTCCTTAGAAGACATTTGACTATAAGGTAACTATTTGATTGATTTCTTCGAATAAGATGTTAAATTCCTTTGAAATTTTTTGAAAATAAAATTTGAGTAGAATTCGGAAATTATGGAAAGTTGTCTCCGTCGAGTGAAAATCTTTGGGCCACTTGACTTTGAGGGAACCTTAATTTTATGGAGAAATGTTAGACAAGGAAGTGATGACCAAGTCTCTCATTCTGAATAAAATTTTGGTTCCTGTATAAGATATTTGGCTAGAGGATGATTGTTTGATTGATTCCTTGGAATAAAATCCGAACTCCTCAAAACATTTGAAAAAAAAAAAGAGGGAAGGAAAACTTTGAGAATTTAAATAAAAAAAAGGCACTTTATTTTGAAAGAGGGTTTTGAAAAAAAAAAAAAATTGAAGTTGAGATTTGATCACACACTCTTGAAAATAAATTGGGTCACATTTCGGGAAACAATAAATAATGGAAAGACAATTGTTAGATTGATCACTCTGGTAGGAATCATTAAAATTCCTCAAAATTGCCTTGTTTGGGCAACTATCATCCAATGGGTGATGATGATGACTTCGAGATCCGATGGCAAGTGTTAAACAAAATTGAATGGGTCCATTCACCTATCCTCAGGTTTGCTGTATAATATCCCGTACACTATTCGTGGGTTATGTTATGTGAATGAGGCAAGCATCAGATTATGCTGCTTGTACTCTTTGATCATTCCCTTGCAGTAGGAGTGGTATATTATTGACAGTAATAACTGATGTAGCTTTTTGTGAGCAAACTTACCTTTTGCATGTCGAGAGCATTAGCACCTTCCAAACTAGGGCAGGATACCCTCCTTTCTAGGATTTTATTATTGCCTCTTTGAATGATTTAGTGAATCGTAGATCTCATTTCTAAATTAGGACAGGGCAACCCTAACCCCCGATAGGCACGAATGCAAATAATGTGCTTGTGCGATATTTTGAAACTGATTTGATTTGATTCCAGAGATCAACAATGAGAGAGGCGGTGATTTCTTTCCGAAAATTTGGGGAGTCTAATGTGGCAGTTATTTGATTCTGCTGCAATCTGTGTTATTTGGGGCAATAATCCAATTACAGAGATTTGGATGTTAAATTTAGGCAGTGATTCGTATTTTGATAATGATTCGAGTAATCAGTAGTAGATTATGGGTGTTGTTTTCCAATTTTAAAGAATTTGAGTTTGAATTTGGGTTCTTACCTTAGTGATCAAAAGAGAAGAATTTTTGCCTTTTTATAATTTAAATCCCCAATAAAACATGTTTTGAAAGAAAAACTTCTAGGAAAAAGAAACTTTCCAACTTAAGTAGAGCTTTGGAGATTATGGAAGGTGTTTGATTGAATAAGAATCTTTAAGTCATTGACTTTAGCGGGGGAATTTCAACTTTTATGAAAATTGGTTGATAAGGAAGTGGTGACCAAATCTTCTATTTTGAATAAAACACCAAATCCCGCAACGGATATTTGACTAAGGAGACAATTGTTTTCTTAGATACTTGGAATAAAATCCGAAGCTCCTTGGGAGGAAGAATTTTGACAGAAAACCCGACTAGAATTTTAGAAATTATGAAAAGCTTTTGACCAGACAGAAATCTTTAGGTTTTTTGACTTTAGAGGGAATTTGATTTTGTGAAAAAAGTGTTTGATGAGCAGGTAATGACCGAGTCTTTCACTTTGAAATGAAATTTTGAATTTCCTTAGGAGACATTTGACTCTAAGGTAATTGTTTGATTGATTTCTTCGAATAAGATGTTAAATTCCTTGGAAAGTTTTTGAAAAGAAAAATTGATTAGTGGTCGGAAATTATGGAAAGTTTTTTTCGTTGAGTGAAAATCCTTGGGCCACTGACTTTGAGGGAACCTTAATTTTATGGAGAAATGTTAGACAAGGAAGTGATGACCAAGTCTCTCATTCTGAATAAAAATTTTGTTCCTCTATAAGTTATTTGGCTAGAGGATGATTGTTTGATTGATTCCTTGGAATAAAATCCGAACTCCTCAAAACATTTGAAAAAAAAAAGAGGAAGGGAAAACTTTGAGAATTTAAATAAAAAAACGGCACTTTATTTTGAAAAAGGGTTTTGAAAAAAAAAAAATTGAAGTTGAGATTTGATCAAGCACTTTTGAAAATAAATTGGGGCACATTTCGGGAAACAATAAATAATGGAAAGACAATTGTTTAGATAGATCACTCTGGTAGGAATCATTAAAATTCCTCAAAATTGCCTTGGTTGGGCAACTGTCACCCAATGGGTGATGGTGATGACTTCGAGATCCGATGGCAAGTGTTAAACAAATTTGATTGGGTCCATTCACTTATCCTCAGGTTTGCTGCATAATATCCCATACACTATTCGTGGGTTATGTTATGTGAACGAGGCAAGCATCAGAATATAATATGCTGCTAGTAGTCTTTGATCATTCCCTTGCGGAAGGAGTGGTACATTGACAGTAATAACTGATGTAGCTTCTGGTGACCACACTTACCTTCTGCATGTACAGAACAGTAACACCTTCCAAACTAGGGCAGGATACCCTCCTTTCTCGGATTTTATTATTGCCTCTTTGAATGATTTAGTGAATCGTAGATCTCATTTCTAAATTAGGATAGGGCAACCCTAACCCCCGATAGGCACGAATGCAAATTATGTGCTTATGTGATATTTTGAAGCTGATTTGATTTGATTCCTGAGATCAACAATGAGAAAGACGGTGATTTCTTTCTGAAAACTGGGAGTCTCGATATGGCGTTGATTTGATTCTGCTACAATCTGAGTTATTTGGGGCAATAATCCAATTACAGAGATTTGGGTGTTCAATTTAGGCAGTTATTCGTATTCTGATAATGATTTGAGTAATCAGTACTAGATTAGGGGGGTTGTTTCCCAATTTTAAAAAATTTGAGTTTGAATTTGGGTTCTTACCTTAGTGATCAAAAGAGAAGAATTTTTGCCTTTTTAAAATTTAAATCCCCAACAAAACATGTTTTGAAAGAAAAACTTCTAGGAAAAAGAAACTTTCCAACTTAAGTAGAGCCTTGGAGGTTATGGAAGGTGTTTGATTGAATAAGAATCTTTAAGTCATTGACTTTAGGGGGAATTTCAGCTTTTATGAAAAATGGTAGATAAAGAAGTGGTGACCAAATCTTCCATTTTGAAAAAAAGTCCAAATCCCCCAAAAGATCATTTGACTAAGGAGACAATTGTTTGATTAGATACTTGGAATAAAATCCAAAGGTCCTAGGGAGGAAAGAATTTTGAAAGAAAACCCGAGTAGAACTTTTGAAATTATGAAAAGTTTTTTATCAGACAGAAATCTTTAGGCCACTGACTTTGAGGTAACCTTAATTTTATGGAGAAATGTTAGACAATGAAGTGATGACCAAGTCTCTCATTCTGAATAAAATTTTGGTTCCTGTATAAGATATTTGGCTAGAGGATGATTGTTTGATTGATTCCTTGGAATAAAATCCGAACTCCTCAAAACATTTGAAAAAAAAGAGGAAGGAAAACTTTGAGAATTTAAATAAAAAAAAGCCACTTTATTTTGAAAAAGGGTTTTGAAAAAAAAAAAATTTGAAGTTGAGATTTGATCACACACTCTTGAAAATAAATTGGGTCAAATTTCGGGAAACAATAAATAATGGAAAGACAATTGTTTAGATTGATCACTCTTGTCGGAATCATTAAAATTCCTCAAAATTGCCTTGGTTGGGCAACTATCACCCAATGGGTGATGGTGACGACTTCGTGATCCGATGGCAAGTGTTAAACAAATTGGACTGGGTCCATTCACCTATCCTCAGGTTTGCTACATAATATCCCCGTACACTATTCGTGGGTTGTGTTATGTGAACGAGGCACGCATCAGATTATGCTGCTAGTACTGTTTGATCATTCCCTTGCGAAAGGAGTGGTACATTGACACTAATAACTGATGTAGCTTTTTGTGAGCGAATTTACCTTTTGCATGTCGAGAGCATTAGCACCTTCCAAACTAGGGCAGGATACTCACCTTTCTAGGATTTTATTATTGCCTCTTTGAATGATTTAGTGAATTGTAGATCTCATTTATAAATTAGGACATGGCAACCCTAACCCCCGATAGGCACGAATGGAAATTATGTGCTTGTGTGATATTTTGAAACTGATTTGATTTGATTTCTGAGATCGACAATGAGAGAGACAGTGATTTCTTTCCGAAAATCTGGGGAGTCTGATATGTTAGTGATTTTATTCTGCTGCAATCCGTGTTATTTGGGGCAATGATCCAATTATAGAGATTTGTGTGTTCAATCTACGCAGTGATTCGTATTTTGATAATGATTTGAGTAATGAGTAGTAGATTAGGGGGGTTGTTTCAAAATTTTAAAGAATTTGAGTTTGAATTTGGGTTCTTACCTTAGTGATCAAAAGAGAAGAATTTTTGCTTTTTTAAAATTTAAATCGCCAACAAAACATGTTTTGAAAGAAAAACTTCTAGGAAAAAGAAACTTTCCAACTTAAGTAGAGCCTTGGAGGTTATGGAAGGTGTTTGATTGAATAAGAATCTTTAAGTCATTGACTTTAGGGGTAATTTCAGCTTTTATGAAAAATGGTAGATCAGGATGTGGTGACAAAATCTTCCATTTTGAAAAAAACTCCAAATCCCCCAGAAGATCATTGACTCAGGAGACAATTGTTTGATTAGACACTTGGAATAAAATCCGAAGCTCCTGGGGAGAAAAGAATTTTGAAAGAAAACCTGAGTAGAACTTTAGAAAATGAAAGTTTTTGATCAGACAGAAATCTTTTTATTTTTTGACTTTAGGGTGAATTAGATTTATGGAAAAGTGTTTGAAGAGGAGGTAATGACCGAGTCTTTCACTTTGAAATGAAATTTTGAATTTCCTCAGATGACATTTGACTATAAGGTAATTGTTTGATTGATTTCTTCGAATAAGATGTTCAATTCCTTGGAAAGTTTTTGAAAATAAAATTTGAGTAGAGTTCGGAAATTATGGGAAGTTCTTTTCGTCGAGTGAAAATCCTTGGGTCACTGACTTTCAGGGAACCTTAATTTTATGGAGAAATGTTAGACAAGGAAGTGATGACCAAGTCTCTTATTCTGAATAAAATTTTGGTTCCTGTATAAGATATTTGGCTAGAGGATGATTGTTTGATTGATTCCTTGGAATAAAATCCGAACTCCTCAAAACATATGAAAAAAATGAGGAAAAGTAACCTTTGAGAATTTAAATAAAAAAACGGCACTTTATTTTAAAAAAGGGTTTTGAAAAAAAAAATTGGAAGTTGAGATTTGATCAGGCTCCTTTGAAAATAAATTGGGGCACATTTCGGGAAACAATAAATAATGGAAAGACAATTGTTTATATTGATCACTCTGGTAGGAATCATTTAAATTCTTCAAAATTGCCTTGGTTGGGCAACTATCACCCAATGGGTGATGGTGATGACTTCGAGATCCGATGGCAAGTGTTAAACAAAATTGACTGGGTTCATTCACCTATCCTCAGGTTGCTGCATAATATCCCGTACACTATTCGTGGGTTATGTTATGTGAACGAGGCAGGCATCAGATTATGCTGCTAGTACTGTTTGATCATTCCCTTGCGGAAGGAGTGGTACATTGATAGTAATAACTGATGTAGCTTTTTGTGACAAAACTTACCTTTTCCATGTCGAGAGCATTAGCACCTTCCCAACTAGGGCAGGATACCCTCCGTTCTAGGATTTTATTATTGCCTCTTTGAATGATTTAGTGAATCGTAGATCTCATTTCTAAATTAGGACATGGCAACCCTAACCCCGATAGGCACGAATGCAAATTATGTGCTTGTGTGATATTTTGGAACTAATTTGATTTGATTTCTGAGATCAACAATGAGAAAGACAGTGATTTCTTTCCGAAATCTGGGGAGTCTGATATGGCAGTGATTTGATTCTCGCGTAATCTGAAGTTATTTGGTGCAATGATCCAATTACAGATATTTGGGTGTTCAATTTAGGCAGTGATTCGTATTCTGATAATGATTTGAGTAATCAGTACTAGATTAGGGGGGTTGTTTCCCAATTTTAAAGAATTTGAGTTTCAATTTGGGTTCTTACCTTAGTGATCAAAAGAGAAGAATTTTTGCCTTTTTAAAATTTAAATCCCCAGTAAAACATGTTTGGAAAGGAAAACTTCTAGGAAAAAGAAACTTTCCAACTTAAGTAGAGCTTTGGAGGTTATGGAAGGTCTTTGATTGAATAAGAATCTTTAAGTCATTGACTTTAGGTGGAATTTCAGCTTTTATGAAAAGTGGTAGATAAGGAAGTGGTGACCGCGTTTACCATATTTTGAAAAATACTCCAAATCCCCCAAAAGATCATTGACCAAGGAGACAATTGTTTGATTAGATACTTGGAATAAAATCCGAAGGTCCTAGGGAGGAAAGAATTTTGAAAGAAAACCCGAGTAGAACTTTAGAAATTATGAAAAGTTTTTTATCAGACAGAAATATTTAGGTTTTTTGACTTTAGCGGGAATTTGATTTTATGGAAAAGTGTTTGATGAGGAGGTAATGACCGAGTCTTTCACTTTGAAATGAAATTTTGAATTTCCTTAGAAGACATTTGACTATAAAGTCACTGTTTGATTGATTTCTTCGAATAAGATGTTAAATTCCTTGGAAATTTTTTGAAAATAAAATTTGAGTAGAGTTCGGAAATTATGGAAAGTTCTGTCCGTCGAGTGAAAATCCTTGGGGCACGGACTTTTGAGGTAACCTTAATTTTATGGAGAAATGTTAGACAAGGAAGTGATGACCAAGTCTCTCATTCTGAATAAAATTTTGGTTCCTCTATAAGATATTTTGCTGGAGGATGATTGTTTGATTGATTCCTTAGAATAAAATTCGAACTCCTCAAAACATTTGAAAAAAACAAGTGGAAACGAAAACTTTGAGAATTTAAATAAAAAAAGGCACTTTATTTTGAAAAAGGGTTTTGAAAAAAAAATTTGAAGTTGAGATTTGATCACGCACTTTTGAAAATAAATTGGGGCACATTTCATGAAACAATAAATAATGGAAAGAGAATTGTTTTGATTGATCACTCTGGTAGAAATCATTAAAATTCCTCAAAATTGCCTTGGTTGGGCAACTATCACCCAGTGGGTGATGATAATGACTTCGAGATCCGATGGCAAGTGTTAAACCAAATTGACTAGGTCCATTCACCTATCCTCAGGTTTGCTGCATAATATCTCGGACACTATTCGTGGGTTATGTTATGTGAACGAGGCAAGCATCAGATTATGCTGTTAGTACTGTTTGATCATTCCCTTGTGGGAGGCGTGGTATATTGACGGTAATAACTGATGTCGCTTTTTGTGACCAAACTTACCTTTTACATGTAGAGAGCATTAGCACCTTCCAAACTAGGGCCGGATATCCTCCTTTCTAGGGTTTTATTATTTGCCTCTTTGAATGATTTAGTGAATCGGAGATCTCATTTCTAAATTAGGACAGAGCAACCCTACCCCCCGATAGGCACGAATGCAAATTATGTGCTTGTGTGATATTTTGAAACTGATTTGATTTGATTCCAGAGATCAACAATGAGAAAGACGGTGATTTCTTTCTGAAAATCTGGGGAGTCTGATATGGCAGTGATTTGATTCTGCTGCAATCCGAGTTATTTGGGGGGCAATGATCCAATTACAGAGATTTGGGTGTTCAATTTAGGCAGTGATTCGTATTTGATAATGATTTGAGTAATCAGTAGGAGATTAGGGCGGTTGTTTCCCAATTTTAAAGAATTTGAGTTTGAATTTGGGTTCTTACCTTAGTGATCAAAAGAGAAGAATTTTTGCCTTTTTAAAATTTAAATCCCCAATAAAACATGTTTTGAAAGAAAAACTTCTAGGAAAAAGAAACTTTCCAACTTAAGTAGAGCCTTGGAGGCTGTGGAAGTTGTTTGATTGAATAAGAATCTTTAAGTCATTGACTTTAGGGGGAATTTCAGCTTTTATGAAAAATGGTCGATAAGGAAGTGGTGACCGCATCTTCCATTTTGAAAAAAACTCCAACTCCCCCAAAAGATCATTGACGAAGGGGACAATTATTTGATTAGATACTTGGAATAAAATCTCAGGCTCCTGGAGAGGAAAGAATTTTGAAAGAAAATCCGAGTAGAACTTTAGAAATTATGAAAAGTTTTTGATCAGACAGAAATCTTTAGGTTTTTTGACTTTAGAGGGAATTTGATTTTATGGAAAAGTGTTTGATGAGGAGGTAATGACCGAGTCTTTCACTTTGAAATGAAATTTTGAATTTCCTTTGAAGACATTTGACTATAAGGTAACTGTTGGATTGATTTCTTCGAATAGGATCTTAAATTCCTTGGAAATTTTTTGAAAATAAAATTTGATTAGAGTTCGGAAATTATGGAAAGTTCTTTTCGTCGAGTAAAAATCCTTGGGCCACTGACTTTGAGGGAACCTTAATTTTATGGAGAAATGTTAGACAAGAAAGTGATGACCAAGTCTCTCATTTTGAATAAAATTTTGGTTCCTCTATAACATATTTGGCTAGAGGGTGATTTTTTGATTGATTCCTTGGAATAAAATCCGAACTCCTCAAAACATTTGAAAAAAAAGAGGAAAGGAAAACTTTGAAAATTTTAATAAAATAAGGCACTTTATTTTTAAAAAGGATTTTGAAAAAAAAAATTGAAGTGGAGATTTTATCACGCACTTTTGAAAATAAATTGGGGGACATTTCGGGAAACAATAAATAGTGGAAAGACAATTGTTTAGAATGATCACTTTGCTAGAAATCATTAAAATTCCTCAAAATTGCCTTGGTTGCGCAACTATCACCCAATGGGTGATGATGATGACTTCGACATCCGATGGGAAGTGTTATACAAAATTGACTGCGTCCATTCACCTATCCTCAGGTTTGCTGCATAATATCCCGGACACTATTCGTGGGTTCTGTTATGTCAACGGGGCAAGCATTAGATTATGTTGCTAGTACTGTTTGATCATTCCCTTGTGGAAGGAGTGGTATATTTACAGTAATAATTGATGTCTCTTTTTGTGACCAAATTACCTTTTGCATTTATAGAGCATTAGCACCTTCCAAACTAGGGCAGGATACCCTCCTTTCTAAGATTGTTTTATTTGCCTCTTTGAATGATTTAGTTAATCGTAGATCTCATTTCTAAATTAGGACAAGGCAACCCTACCCTCCGACCATAGGCATGAATGCAAATTACGTGCTTATGTGATATTTTGAAACTGATTTGATTTGATTCCAAACATCAACAATGAGAAAGACGGTGATTTCATTCCCAAAATCTAGGGAGTCTAATATGGCAGTGGTTTGATTTAGGGATGGCAATTTGAAACCGGCTCGACAGGGACCCGACCCCTCGACCCCGATTAGAGCGGTTTTTCCCCAAAAAATATCCGCTATGGGCCGGGGATGGTACTCAAAAATAAATCCCCGATGATTTTTGGGCCGAGGAAAGTGGTATGTTTTTCACCCCCGGCCCCGACCCCGACCCCGTTAGCCCCCCAAATTAAACTTACTGTATATACCCATTAATATATAACCCTCTGTGTAACTATTCTATTTTGTCTCTCTCTCTCTCTCACTCTCTCTTGCCTCTACACTCTCACTCTCGCACCTCTCCTCTCCGCCTCCTCAGCGCAGCCGTCACTGTCCGCAACGCCAGAGTTGCTGTCCACCTCGCACCGCCGCTTCACCTCCGTCGACTCCACCGTTCGCTCCACCTCCATCGCTGCCCTCTCTTCCTGTCCGTTGAGTGAACGTCGTCGCAGTCACGCAGAGATCTCAGATCTGTGTTGATCTCCTCTATCGTCGTCGCCGATCAGTCGATCTCCGCCGATCTCCTCCGTCGTCCTCTCTCTATGTATTCATGTATATGTGTCTCTGTGTGTATGTATAATGTATGTCTGTGCTGTGTGTGAATGTATACATGTGAGTATGTATGTATGTATTTGTGTATGATTTTTTGAGGATGTTGCTGATGATGTTGAAAGTTGTTGGTGGCATTGAATGTTGAAACAAATTTGGATCGGGGAACTTTCGGGTCGGGAAACCCGACGCTGGGGCGGTGGACAGGACTGTGATAGGTTCTCTGCTAGATAGGGTCAGGGACGGAAGTTTCGCCATCGGGATCGGGGACGGGGAGTGGGATCCCCGGCCCGGCCCCGTTGCCATTCCTAGTTTGATTCTATGGCAATCCAAGTTATTTGGGGCAATGTTCCAATTACAACGATTTGGGGGTTCAATTTAGGCAGTGATTCATATTTTGATCATGATTTCAGTAATCAGTAGTAAATTGGGAGGGGGGGGTTCCCAATTTTTAAGAATTTCAGTTCTTACCTCAGTGATTAAAAAAAAAAAAAAAAAAAAAAACGAATTTTTGCCTTATTAAATTTTAAATCCCCAATAAAACCGTGATTAAAGAATAACTTCTAAGAAAAAGAAACTTTCCAACTTAAGTAGAGTCTTGGATGTTTTGGAAGGTATTTGATTGAATAAGAATCTTTAAGTCATTGACTTTAGGGGGAATTTCAACTTTTATGAAAAATGGTAGATAAGGAAGTGGTGACCAAATCTTCCATTTTGAATAAAACTCCAAATCCCCTAAAAGATAATTGACTAAGGAGACAATTGTTTGATTAGATAATTGGAATAAAATCCGAAGCTCCTTGGGAGGAAAGAATTTTGAAAGAAAACCCGAGTAGAATTTTATAAATTATGAAAGTTTTTGATAAGACAGAAATCTTTTGGTTTTTGATTTTAGAGGCAATTTGATTTTATGAAAAAGTGTTTGATGAGGAGGTAATGACCAAGTCATTCACGTTGAAATGAAATTTTGAATTTCCTTAGAAGACATTTGACTTTAAGGTATCTGTTTGATTGATTTCTTCGAATAGGATCTTAAATTCCTTGGAAATTTTTTTGAAAATAAAATTCGAGTAGAGTTTGGAAATTATGGGAAGTTCTTTTTGTCGAGTAAAAATCCTTGGGCCACTGACTTTGAGGGAACCTTAATTTTATGGAAAAATGTTAGACAAGGAAGTGATGACCAAGTCTCTCATTTTGAATAAAATTTTGGTTCCTCTATAAGATATTTGGCTAGAGGATGATTGTTTGATTGATTTCTTGGAATAAATTCCGAACTCGTCAAAACATTTGAAAAAAAAGAGGAAAGGAAAACTTGGAAAATTTAAATAAAAAAAGGCACTTTATTTTGAAAAAAAAAAATTTTGAAGTTGAGATTTGATCGCGCACTTTTGAAAATAAATTGGGGCACATTTCGGGAAACAATAATTAATGGAAAGACAATTGTTTAGATTGATCACTCTGGTACGAATCATTAAAATTCCTCAAAATTGCCTTGGTTGGGCAACTATCACCGAATGGGTGATGATGATGACTTCGAGATCCGATGGTAAGTGTTGAACAAAATTGACTGGGGCCATTCACCTATTCTCAGGTTTACTGCATAATATCCCGGACACTATTCATGGGTTATGTTATTTCAACACGGCAAGCATCAGATTATGCTTCTAGTACTGTTTGATCATTCCCTTGTGGAAGGAGTGGTATATTGATAGTAGTAATTGATGTACCTTTTTGTGACCAAACTTACCTTTTGCATATAGAGAGCATTAGCACCTTCCAAACTAGGGCAGGATACTCTCCTTTCTAGGATTGTATCATTGCTTCTTTGAATGATTTAGTGAATCGTAGATCTCGTTTCTAAATTAGGACAGGCAACCCTACCCTCCGACGATAGGCATGAATGCAAATTATGTGCTTATGTGATATTTTGAAACTGATTTGATTTGATTCCAAAGATCAACAATGAGAAAGACGGTGATTTCATTCCCAAAATCCAGAGAGTCTGATATGGCAGTGATTTGATTCTGTGGCAATCCGAGTGGCAGAGGAGAAGGTGACAGGAAGGGGTTGGGTTGGGGCGGCACTAATGGAGGTGGTGGAAATGAGTTAGAGTTGGGGTTTGAAGATTGATGATGAAGGCAATATAAGAATACAGTGGTGTGAATTGAATTAAAATAAAAAAATCAAAATTGTGTGGTGTGCATGTTAAACATCTAATTTAAAGCCAGAAATGCCCTTGGACCTTTGATTTTGATAATTTTTTTTTTTTGGTTCTGTCAATTAGTATTATTACCATGTCAAATCTGGGTGCTTAATCATTTTCCTTGAAGTGAAAGAATGCCCTTAGACCTTTGATTTTGATCCCTTGCTCTTCTCAAATAAAAGTTACATCCATTAAATTATTTTTGAGAAGCTATTGTCCTTATTGTCAAATTTCTTGACCACACAGATCAATCAAAGATTGCAAAAACTGTGGGGCCACTATTTTGTGATAGAGATTCTCATCAGTTCACAACTTTATTCAAATCAATTTGTAATTATTAAAATTTTGAACTTTCTGAGGCTGCAAAAAAAAAAAAAAAACAATTTATTACTGATCTACATTATCAGAATAAAGCAAAACAAAGTTTACAACAGTTGATGCTGATCATTGAGTTGAATTTATTAGTTTATATATAAAATTAACCTAATACACTAAATCTAGAAAACATTTTCTTTGTCTGCACTATGTTCTGCTTCAGTTGGCTTGAAGTATTCTTCCATGGTTTTCTTCCTCAATAACTTTAAATTAGAATAGAAAATCTCATGAGCTAAATTCATGTGGCCTTGAGAAAAACGTAAGCTCGTTTGTTTAAGATCATGGATTTTCTTGTGAGATCTTGTGTTCAAATTTGTTGTTGTCAAGACCAGTAGTTAAATGAGTGTCTCCCTTCCTAGCCAACCACCACTGCAGTATTCATTAAAAAGCAAAATCATGAAACCAAGCATTTGGATCATAATATTATTTGTTATTAGACATAGCCTCAAAACGTGTTTAGATTTGAAGCGTTGAGCTACTTAAGATGCTGAAAGTGGCAATGCATTATCTTTGTGACTGATTTTATGTTCTTGTGATTATCTATGATGTCTCTCTCTTCTGTGTTTTCCCACCTTCAAGCTGTATTTTTTTCTATTTGGTGGGTCTGCAGGTATGTGAGCAGCCTTGGTAATAAGAGAGTTGAACTCTTTGATATGGGAGCAGGTGCTAGTGATCCTACAGTAGATGACAATGTTCAAATGGCATCAGGTGAGATCAGGACCCTCTTCATGTCTGCATCTGAACAATTTGTTGAGCATGGTGTATTATTTTGAAAACAAAAGTTGTCCATGTGTTCTATGCTTCTCGTGTTTGTTGTTATTGAATGCCCCCAATATGATTCGTGGCTTATTTGTTTTTGTTGTTAATTCGTTTTCTGCAAATTAGTAATTCTTAGGCCCTAAGTTCTATGATTAGCAGCTTGGATTTTTTCTGCTATTAAGAACTTCTTGGTGGTAGAATCCTATTATATTTCTGCTGGAATTGAAATCTGCCTTCACCTTTTTCTGTAGCTAGTAGCCAATGAATGTAATGATGTTAATGGGTGTGAATTATGATTGTTGCATATGGAATGAGTACAGGAACTTGGAGTAGATAATAGATCTAGAGGGTGAATTGTCTGGTTATATTTCATTTACTTTGTCTTATTGTCTTGCTAATGTTGTGGTCATGATGTGGCAGATTGAGTCTTGTTATTAAGAATTAATGAAAGATTAAAGGTTTTTGTAGCATTTCGTTTATGATCCTAGACTTTGCTTTTAATAATCCCATGGATTCCTCACATGAGATAGAGAAGATTGCAAATATTTTTATATCATGTATCAATCATCCAATGTTATTAGCTATAATTCCCTGTATAAGCATGTCAGTTAAACAATGTTGAGCTCAACTATGAATCATGCAAGGTAACCATTCTTCATCTTGTTTTCACAACATCAATGTAAACTGTGTCTATCTTGGAGTAATTATTTTCAAATTTTTGTAGCAAGTTGATTTAATTTAATCTTTGTTAACTCTTGAATATTGATAGTGAATTTTGGGCGGCTTTGTGTACTAAGATTTATGTGTGACTGCTGCAGATACTACAATTGGCACATTAAATTGCAATCTATTAAATTAATCTATCATTGGATAATTTTTAATTGGTAATAATCTATTTGAGAGTTTGGCCTATTCTATACAGGTCCTGCAAGCTTGCGTCAATTTGAAGCTTGGGAGCTCTCTGCTAGATTTTGAATGCCATTTCAACGAAGCCATTGAGAAGAAGATACGATGTGTTGAGTTGTTTTATTATGTAGGTAGATATAAGTCCAATTACAATCTGTTGTTTGAATAGTTGAATGCTACAAACAATGCTTGTGGCACTAGCTTTATAAATTGGAAAATATACTTTTGAAATCTCTGTCAGTTTATGATATACAATCAAGATATTACATACTAATGAATCAGAGCATGGTATTTGTTTGTTATTGAAATATCTTTTGATTGAACCTCTTTGAATGTGATGAGCATTTTTTTTTTTTTTTTTTCTTCGTGTAGTTGAATTTTAATTTGGAGATGAACAGATGGTCTGATGATATATTTGATATTTTCTGTTTGGTTGTTGAGAATCAAAAAAGGAATATAAGTTGATGTTCATACTAGTATTTTTAGAGTAATTGTTACCCAAAAAAAAAAATCAAACTTTTAGAGACCAATTTTAGTTGTTTCAAAAAAATTATAACCTTTACACACCACTTTCATTTGTTCCAAAAACTAAGACTTTAGAGACCACTTTCAGACCAATTTATGTTGTCTTAAAAATTAATTTGTCTCCATAATTACTGCGCTTGGTGGACTATAATTAGACTTTTACTATAATTAGACTTTTAGAGACAAATTTTGGTTGTCTCAAAATCAAAACTTTTTGCAACCACATATTTTTGTCTCTAAAAGTCATTTTTTGACTTTTCCAAACGGGCCATTTTGGACAAACTTCGAGATGGAAGTTTTTCCCAACAAATATTATACTTTCAGGGACGGAATAAATGTGTCACTAAAATGCTGATTTCTTGTAGGTTGTTTTTTTGTAGTAGCTCTTTTGCACCAAACTGTTTGTGAAAATTAGATGGTCTCCCTCTAGACTAGGGAAGCACTTTGTTGCAGTTTGTGCCTGACCAGAAAGGGAAAAATATGTAGCGAATACTCAATTTCCAAATTGAATACACTCTTTCTATCTCTATCTCTATCTTTACCGCCCCCCTCCCCCTCTCTCTCTCTCTCTCACCCAACAAAAAAAAAACATTAAAAAAAAGAATGGGATCACATCAATTAGATTAACTAGGTGATAGACTGCAAAACCTCATCATGATGAATAATAGATGAGGAGAAACAAACAGCAAAAATACTTAACAATGACAACTTTCACGTAATTGGTCTACAATGACAAATTCATCTTGTGTTCTACTGTTCAAAATATCCATCATAATTTGATTTAGTTTTTATTTCCCATACTGAATCATCTCACTGACTGAAAATCGAAAAGCCTCTGGTTCTATTTATAATATAGTTAATCAATTGCAGTTGCTAAGGCAAATAAAAAAACTTACGATCACTTTATTGAATGACCCAAGCAGCTTCATGAACACTAGCTACATAAATGCATTACAAATAAGTCATGAATGCATACCTCCTCTAACTTCTCACGAGGAGCATAAAAGATAGATTCCACTGAGAGCATTGCAACAGTTATTAACATTTTTTCCAGGCAATTGAACTGACTAGCCAGGATGAGTGCTTTGGAATGAATAGGCTTTAAGGGAAGTCGGGCCATTTGATGCCCAACTGGGTCCGACAATTTATATTATTCTGTTATAGCATCTAGCAAGACCAGTATCTCCAATGATTTGATGACAGCATCCCTGTTCAAATTGTAAAACTGATGGCGATAAATTCCTTCCACTAATTATACAACACTTCCATAAGAATAGAAATGAGCATTCAGTAAATGTCAAAAAACAAAAGTTTATGGTAGATAGTGCAGGCTCCTCGAGAAAGCAAACAATAGAAGAGGACAATAAAAAATAGATTATGAAAGAAATCATGATTACAAATCTTCTGTTCTTTTCTTTCTGGTTTAACACCACCCCCTTTGGCTTTCCTTTGCTTAGTTAGCAATCACTCATGGAAATCACTCACAACCTAGTTACTAATGGTCAAAAGTATCGACTCCGAGCCATGAAATACACCCTTTCATTTTGTCTTTTCACTACAAACCCAAAAACCTTTCTCTGTCTTCAATTTAAATTTGTTCATACAATATAGTGGGCTGAGTAAGGTTGGCATAAAATAACTCATCAAAAATGCATGCATAAATAAACATCAGTGAAACAATGAGTAAAATGCTAAACCAATACAAGACTTAATTATTTTTTTTCCACCTTGATGGTTTTTCCATGAAATCAAACCCAAAAATATCATCAACACCAAGAGCCTTTAGTTGCAAAATGATATTTGAAAGGTTGCACCGTGTAATCTCTGGAATTGTAGAATCCCTGAGTTTCTCAAATTCAATCTCAGGGTAGAGGTGGAAGCACTTGCCTGGTCCTTCACGGCCTGCACGTCCACTGAAATAAAGTAGCAGGCATGAGATTAAAATTCGTTTATATTCAGTCAATGAAAAATGCAAACAAATATACAGAAGGAATATTGGGTAAATACAACAAAATCCACATCATTTGGCCTGTTTATATGATGAAGTTTGTAAACCTATGGGTACTCTCCCCCACCCACCCACTCCATGAAAAAGATAGCTCAGAACATAAGTAGATCTCTTTTTTAAGGAGGACAATTTATTCAAAATAGTAAATGAAATCACTAAAATATAACATGGATTTTTCTGTGCTTTAGTAATCTAGTATGCCTACCTCCTTTGCAAAGCCTGTGCTTTTGAGGTTGGAACAAAAATCAATGATTTCATCCCTGTACGAGCACGGTAGGTGCGTGCTTTCACCAATCTAGGATCTACCACATACTTGATTCCAGGTATTGTTATGGATGTTTCAGCAATATTAGTTGCTAGTATTACCTAAACAAAATAGGCAAGCATATTCACTAGTGCTAGACATAGATACCAGAAATTGTTAGAACAGTGCATCACACAAGGAAATGATCATCCAACATGCAAGTATAGCTCACACTTCATACCATTTCCAATAGTCATGTAAGACAAACAACAAAAAACAAAAGTGATCAAAGAAATAAACACCACAAAATTTAACTGGCCTATCAGAATATATTTCAACTTAAAAATTGATCATACAAATGAACCAGATGATTCAAAAGCATCTTAAAATACATGACACAATCACCAGGGACATCCTCAACCAAAAGGCAGAGGTCGATTCAGTACATACACCATGGCACCCTTTTAGAAGAAAAAAAAGATAAGTCTAGCAGACTGTCCAACCAATTTGCACGACACACTTGGGAAGTCACAAAAATTCAAGAGAACCATGCTTTAGATTCTCATCCAATGCATTGCCTGTTCTTTTTGACACCCGTGTATGGTTCCAGGAGCATCAAGTAACAAGAGGAGTGAACTTGGTTGCAGGCACTCACCAAAATCATAAGCCGGTACCAAATTTTGGAGTACTTAACATGCAACTGTTGATTAAGGGTTTCGATTCTTTTGATCTTCACATAATTTAATTTTGTGCAATCATTAAAATAGAAAATTCCTACATCTCATTGTTATTTCATTAATTATGCTTATATACATAGGCTTCAATTCATACCAGCATAGTCACCATGATATACAAAAATTCAATTATATGACTGTTAATAATATGTCAATTCGAACTAGTTTCTGCAGAATTTCTTTTGACAAGTGGACCTCAGCCCAATATAACCTCATTATTTGTAGACTCTGTTTCAACCAGGGAGATCAAACCCAGGAACAAACATTATAGTCCATGTAAAATGCCATATTAGACAGCCTTTAAGAGAGAGTCATTACTTGTTTTTCCTTCTAAAATTACTAGCATCAAATTAAAAAATTCTAAGTCAACGATCATAAATATCTGAAAGCATCCAGCTAATACCCTACCTAAAAGAAATCCAATATGCATCAACAATCTACCTTATGAAATCCGGTTGGAGGTGGCATGAACACCTGTATCTGCTTTTCTGATGGAAGAGATGAGACTATGGGTAAAACTTTTAGCTTCTGGTTGTCTTCTGGTAACTGTCGAAGACTTTCTTGGACAAGCTTCTCAACATATTCAATCTCTTCTTGGCCAGTCAGGAATACAAGTATGTCACCCGGACCCTCCTCTAAATGTATCTACAAGGTGAGAAAATGAGCTAATGAAGCTGTAAAAATGAATGTAAACGAGGACAACCAGACAAATGTCTAATAAGTCAGTAACAACTAGTGAACAATTGCAGACCCAAATTGATCTAGGTATTAAAGATGGATATGTTAAGGCCTTTGAGAAGTACTTGAGAAAGGAACAGTAAAACTTGATTCCACTAAAACAAAAAGAAACAAGAGATATTGGAAACCAAACAGGAAGTTACCAGGTGGGAATATCCTAAACAGCCTTTAAAGAAATCATATACACATCCCGGGAAAAAAAACAGAAACTAAAACAAAATCCCCTGTAGCCTAAACTTCAACTTGACAAAAGAAGAGACTCAAGCAATCTAAAAGTGAGTTCCAATTAAGTAAGTTGTAAAAAAAATATTGAGATAAGGTTGGAATCACGAGAACCCAAGAGAGGCTCAATTAACAACCTGAAATATAGCTATTAAAGCTGCATCAATGCAATCTATCTCGGGATGATAAGTGTGGAGTATATCCACAGGAAACTGTCGCCCTTGTACATGAACGGCTTTTGCACTACCAAAATACTTAGAAAAAAAAATTTGTGCATCCTAACTGGCAGACATGATGATTAACTTCAATGGACTGAACTTTGTCCCCTGATATTGCTTGAGGATACCAGTGCTCTCAGCATCATTTTCTTTTTCCATCATCACGCCATTGTTTGCTTTCATATGATCAATATTAGGGCATTGATTGACTGATCTTGACCTCACGTTCTGCACACTTTTTAGTAAGCCCAGCAAGACATCAGTATGGACAGTTCTCTCATGAGCCTCATCGACAATAATAACTGCATACCTAGAGAGGTATGGGTCCAACAATGCTTCCCTGTGAACATACTCAGCATTCATCAGAATGCATGCAAACAAGGCAACATGATGAAGTTTTAGTAAGCAAACATTCCTATACAACTACTCATCAGTGTAAATAATCCAGACTCTGTGTACCATTTTTAACACCAAAAATTCTGAAGGTCCCAGAGAGACCTAAAGATTGATGTATAAAAGTCGTTAGATCTACTGGGTATCACCCAGCGAGTGAGACAAAGGGAAGAAACGGTAGGCAAAAACTGATGCACATAATTTTTTTTCACAAAAAGCAGGTGCGAAAACACATTCGTTCCAATAGGTGCAACCCAATGAAGGATTGTACCTCCATGAAAGATTGTGACTCTTCCATGTATATAACCATCTGTCTGTCTCTCTCTGTCTCTAATCTAATCCTACTGGCTGGGATATAATATTAGAGAACAAATTTTGAAAAAACAAAGGCTAAGTCTTCTAGATCATGGATGCGTGATTTTTGTTACTCATTTAACACAAACTTCAAAACGAAGACACCAACTAGCAAGCTTAAAAAATAAGCAATTCTTTTCTAGCAAATGCTACCATCAAATTAAAAGGTGACCTAAGTCCTTAACATAATGCAATGAAGTGAAACATACTTTCTACCTCGAAAGAAATCCATCTGTCATGTATTTGACCCTCGTTGAACTGGAAGTCATATCATCAAATCTAACAGAATAACCAACTTTTTGGCCCAACTCAACACCACATTCCTCAGCTACCCATTTCGCAACACTAACAGCTGCAATGCATCTAGATTGAGTGATCCCAATGATCTTCCCATCACGACAGAATCCCGCATTAAACAGAAACTGTGGCAACTCTAGAAAAATTGTCCCATATAAGAGTAAAAGGTTAGAGAATAAACAAGGGGAAGATCAACTGTAAGGAAGAGTAAACCCGTTTTATATTTGTCCCCAAGTCAAGGTCCTGGCATAAAAACCCAGCTAAGAAATTGTGACAATAAAGATTCAACAGTAAATCTCTTCATAAGTAATATGAAGTGCTGAAGCCTACTTTGCGCCTAATAGCCTTTTCTCTTAAGCAAGTAGAATGATCCATCATTTGTTTGATATCATGCACTACCTAGATAAGAGCCTAAAGCATGCATAAAGCTCAAAGCCTACTTTGCTCCAAATGCATCGAAATTCATATTGAAGAGTACATTATCACGTGAAGACACCTACTAAAGAGGACATGTTAAATATTAAGTTCCAACCAAACATCTATATGAGGAATCACAAAGGAACACCATACATTATATTCCATTTTAGAACATTCTTACATGTTGTTCTAAAGGAAATTAGAAAAGAATATCATAAAAATACAAAACTTATGTGTTGTTTTTCCGCCTCCAGTTGCACCAACTATTATCGGTATACCATTACTCCTTACCACTCCACAAGTCGTTTTTCAACTAGGGAACTATCAATAACATTATAAGCAAATCCAAGATTTGAATAATAAACCAAAGGTAAGACACCATACCAACAAATGAAATAATAAATTCATCATACAACATAGTAAATTTTAAATTGTTCATATAATCCAAAAAGCACAAGTTTTCAAATATCTTTAATTTAATCTCCGTAATTCTAGGTTTTACCGCCAATTTCAACAAAAATTTGAAGGGTAGGTAGCTCAGATAAAGGTTTCTAAACTGTTTGCCTCCATGAATTAAAGTGATGTAAAATTAGTATACAAGAGAATCTGAATAAAATTATTGGAAAATGATGTTCAGAAATAGAATTGCTACTCATAATAGGTCTTTAATTTTATTTAACAAAAATTTGACAAGATATCAAGTATTTCATCCCCAAGGTACCCAAATATTTACTCAGCCAACATCCAAAATAGTGCTGAAATAATTGGCAAGCAATGTTTCATTTTTTAAGTGAAAGGGTTGCACTGAATATATTTACTCAGCCAACATCCAAAATAGTGTTGAAATAATTGGCAAGCAATGTTTCATTTTTTAAGTGAAAGGGTTGCACTGAATCTGAGTGAAACAAGGAAACCTACAGATAATTTCCATCCCCAAGGATTGCTGGTAGAGTTATATGCCAATGCCATCAAGGAGCCAGGCTTCTTATCAATGCTTCTCTAGGTAACATGACACTTGAATCGCCATTTGTTTAACGAGTACTATTATCAAAGAGTAATTCTACATATACAGAATTGAATCATGTAGTTAAGTACTAAATTGTGTTTCGGTACGATGGGATGCACCTCTTTAGCAGACTTTTTTCCAAATTTGATTTTACTTTCCTATTCGTCTAGTCGAGTAGAACCTAAAAGTCTAAAGCTTTTTGAAAATTTTTAAAAAAAAATTCACTAAACGAAAAAAAGTCAACAAAAAAGTCTGTATATCCTTTCAAAATTAAAAGACAATTCCAATTCCTATGAACTAAAAGGTTAATAATCATTGCATAGAAAGCGATCACAACCCATTATAACAAGGATTGAAAGGAACTATATATATGGTGGTGTGTCTGTGTATGTAATGAACAATGGAGAAAATATGTAGAGGCTAAAATTGTGGGGGGAGAGGAGTGGAGTAGAAGAAACTTATAATAAACAAAACCCTCAAACAGTTGGGATTCGGAAGACAAAAAAAACACAAACACAAAAAATTATATATATATATAGTGTTTTTACACTTTGCCCCGTTATATTTGATATTTTTCACTTTGGCCCCTTGAATTTTTTTTTGACTTTGACTTTTTATATTTTACGTTTTTCTCAATTTACTCCTAAGTTAACTTCTATTCAAAATTAGACAAAAAATGTCACATTAATTGCCACATGACATAAAAAAATATATTTTTATATTAGGATTTGAGTTTTTGTCACTTGTATAAGTTATAATAAAATAAAATATTTTTATATCACATGACTGTCAATTTGTTATTTTCTGTTTAATATTAAAAATAAGTTAATTTTTTTAAAATAAATTGAAAAAAACTTAAAACATAAAAAGTCAAGTAGCGAAAATAAAACTTAAAGTGGAAAAATAGTCAAATATAAAAAGGGCATAGTATAATTTACTCAAAGATTAAAATACACATTTTCCAAAGGTTTGAAGAAAATACAATTAATCACACACGTTTAATAAAATTATACTAGATTGCTTTTGAAGTTTTAATTTATATAACAATTACATTAATTTTTTTTAATAATTGCTACTCAGATAAAAAAAATGATATTGTCATCTATATAAAATTAAAATATTTATTTATTTTATTTACTTCAATAGATACTCACCGTTTGTATTAATTTCATTCGAGGTGAGTGTAATTTATCCGACAAAAATAGAGAGCACATTTGTCCTACAAATTTTAAATTCCATTAACTTGTAAATATTTTTAAACATGGCACTATCATATAATTTTCAAAATCTTTCCACTGAATTATAAATTCTTGCCCCCAAAAGCCACAACTAATATGTAATTCCCTTCTCTCTCTTTTTTTTTTTTTTTTTTTCTTTTCTCTCAATTTTTTGGTAGTCTCACAAACAATTTACAACTCAAGTTAACTACGGTATCTTTACATATGGTTTTAAAACTCATCAAACTTAAATTGAATTAGCCGATATTCTAGTACCAAAAATAAAAATAAAAATTCCCAACTTCCGGTCCTTTTGGATTGAAACACACCCAAAGCCTTCGTGTTCTTCCAATGAAACCCCTTCATAACCCAAGTTAACAGCTCCCACCACCACCGATGCTCTCAAAGCCATCCGAATCATCAAAAACACATCATGTTTTCACATTGCAGCAGGCAGAGTTCCAAAATGATGGTTCAAAACCGCACACACCTGCAAGTCAGACGTAAAAAATAAAAAATAAAAAGTCCATCAGAATTTTTCTGAAAATTGCCAAAACTTGAATATTTGACACCTAAAGCTCCTAACAGTAAACATATTTCCCACAACCGGTATAGAAAAACAAGTACCCATAATATCCTTGTCAGAGTAAACTTCTCAAGAATAAGTAAATTTGACACCTAAAGCTCCTAACAGTGTAACTTTCCATCAAAATTGATCAGAAAAGTGCATAAACTAGGAGTATTCCTTCTAATTTGATAATTTCCAACCACTGAAATAAATATTAAAAAAACAGAAAAGAAAAGAAAAGAAATACATCCACAATATCCTTTTCAGGATGAACTTCTCAAGAACAAGTAAATTTGACACATAAAGCTCGTAATAGTATACCTGAATGGAAGGAATGAGGATGCTGGCTTCTTTGGTTTGTTGGGATCAGCAATCTTCTTCTTCTTCTTCTGGCGATTCTCTTTTGTTTTCTCTTTCTTCTTGAGCAATTCCAAGGCTTCTTGCTTGTGAATTTTTATCATCTCATCCTCTTCTTTTTTGGGATTGGCAGACCCTTCCTCCTTCCTCTGCTTGTAAGCCTCCATTTCTTCCAAATACTTTTCCATGTTTTGCTTTGCAATCTGCAAGTTCCCAAAATATGAAATGGTTGTTGCAGAGACAGAGAGAGAGAGAGAGAGAGAGAGAGAGAAAGAGTTAATTAAACCTTTTCATAAGGCTTCTTCTGTTTCTCTGTCATGTTATTCCATTCTTCAATTACCTCCCAGCCACACTTGCTCTCTGCTCTTCGCTCATTTCTGAACATGAAAAACGCAGACATCGGTTGCTTCGGCTTCAACGGGTCCTTCTCTTTCCTGTAGAAATTGAACGAGACAAAGATTAGAGAGAGAATAAGAAGAAGGGGGGAGAGAGAAATATAGAGAAAACTTACTTATTCAACTGAAGAAATTGCTCGTCCTCCAACAGCCTCATGGCATCAGTTGAGAACGCCAATGACGCAGACATTGGTTGATGAGGACTCAAACTGTAAATATCAAAATGCTGAAGATCAAAAATCTGAACTCCACTTTTTTCCTCCTTCTGATCTTCCTTTCTGCTGTTGGTGCAGAGGAGACGGCCTATGATGGAGTACCAAAAGGCGGCGAAAACCTTCTTCTGTGACTCGGCCATTTTGAGACACACAAAGAAAGAGAGAGAGAGAGGGAGAGAGAGAGACTGTGAATGGCTGCGAAAACTGTCGTGAGAGGGAGAGAGAGAGAGAGAGAGAGAGAGGGGTTGTGTGGAATGGCTGAACTGAAACTGATTGATATATATGGATAGACAGAGGGGACAGGGAGGGAGAATAATTTCCAAAAGGCTTATTTCCGTAATTTTAATAGATCCTATTAAATTTAGGGCAATATTTGAATATATCCTAATATGAATAAGGAAAAATAAACCCCATACCAAAGTAAAGGAAAAATATATCACTAAAATTTAGGAAAAATATTTACAAATTAATGAAAAAAAATTGTTCTATTAAAAGTCAAACTTATAAAATTTTAATTTTGAAAATGTAAAAAATGACCTTTTACATCTAAATTATTAGATGTAACGTACTAAAAACTAATTTTTGATTTAAAATAAAATTATAAAAAATTTAAAAAGACATTTAAGTTCTTAGGTCTCGTTTGGAAACAAATTTTTTTAGTAACTCTTTGACTTTTTGGTTAAAATATGATTTTAAAAAAATTAGTAGGTTTGTGATGACTTTTTAACTTTTTATAAAACATGTGTAAAAAATAGAGAGAAAAATAGAATTTTTAACTTTTTTGTATAAGTTGTTGGTTTTTTAAATTTTTTTAATAATTTTTTGACTTTTAAATTAAAAAATAATGTTACCAAACAAGACCAACGACTGGTTTAGGGAGGAGGAAGGGATTACAACAATAAAAGTAGTGAAGAGTGCTGTAACAAGAGGTGTTCAGTAATGGTAGTAAATTCGAATTCAAATATTATGATTGGTACACGAAATGTTTCATCCAGACAAGCCACTTCACTTTTTTTTCTTTTTTTTTTTTTAAAAAAAAAAAAAATTTAGTTTGATGATTAAATGATTTTCATTCATTTAATTAATACACTTTTCATCATCCAATGATATCCTGTGTGGAAGAAATTAGAAATTGTTTAGCCAAAAGGCTGCAGTGATGCCACTATTTTGCCTACCATTATGTCATTTCGTTGGCTCTATGGGTGTGTTTGATTGGACGGACTGGAAAAGGGGGGATTAGAATCCATCGGATTTGAGTCCTGGGATTGGAATCCCCCGGACTATTTGGTTGGATTGGATATGTATCCTGTGTTTGTTTTTTCATGGGATTAGATGTCCGGATTGTGAATCCCCCGGACTATTTTTAGTGAATCCAACGTTTGGTTGGACGGACTGGATAGAATAAATGAACAAATGACTATTTTACCCTTTTTTAATTGTTTTTAATTATTTTAATATTTTAATTAAATTTGTTTTAATATTTTAATAAATGAACATATCTTTAATATTTTAATTATTTTTAGTTAGATTAAATAAAAAATTATTTTATTTATTTTTTACACAATTAAATAAATTTATTTTTTTTATAAAAAATAAATAAATAAAATATCAATAAAAATATATATTATTTTTTTAATTAAGATTTTAAATAAATTTGTTTTAAAAAAAAATAATAATCAAAAAATGAAATTAAATAAAACATCTATTAAATTTAAATAATGAAATTAAATAAAACATAAACAAAATTTTAAAATAAAACATCAATAAAATATCCATAAAAAATTATTTCAAAAAATTAAATAAATAAAACATCAATAAAAAGTTAAATAAAATTATTTTATTTTTAAATTGAGACATTTAAATTTTATTGAATTTTATTAAATATAATACATAATTAAATAGTAGAGGGTCAAAATGGTCATTTCATTATCTAATCCAAACAATGATTAGTCTCCCACTTTCTGTCCCACACCCCCCCAGGACAGGATAGTCCCCGATATGGGGGACATCGAGTCCGCCGGACTAAAAAAAAATCAAACGGCGGATAAGGAACACTATTTGGACTCAAGTCCAAATAGTAGATAGTCCCCTCCCAATCCCCCCAATCAAACAAGGCCTATAGGTAATCTAATATTATATAAAAATGTCATGCCAATATAGAAGTTTAAAAATGTGTACTTTCTGTATGTAAAGTTTGAAGTGGTGGTGATTCCACGTGTAATCCAATTCAATTGGTGAATGAACTTAAAAGTTGAATTTTATGTCCCAATTGAAAAAGAAAGGAAGATTTTACCAAAACAATAAAAAAAAATCTAAGGAGGTTTTGTGGAATCACTACTTCTACGGTAAATTCACAATCACCACGGTGGCATTTGGTAATACTTACTGTGGGAATATATTTTCTGAGTACCAACACGTGGCATGGTGACGCCGACGTGTCAGCCGAGGTGCCACGTATCGTGGTAGTTATGTTGAGGTAATTTCGGAGCTGCCGAGGTTATCTCCGAAGATATCGGAATCCGAGATAAGCGGATAAAGGACAAGAGTCCTAGATTGAAATAAGACTTCAGTTTGGGTAAAAATGAAACTCTTAGAGGGTTTATCCTAATCCTACTGGGAGTTCCAGATTAGCAGTAATCCTGAGTCCATTGGAGTTAGGCTTCTATTGGAAATAGGATTGTATTGACTATAAAAGAGAGGTACCCCCATGGGTCTATGGTATGTTTTTTAGACTCAAGCTTGTGAGTTGAATACCTGAATATAATTAAGAAATATACTGACTTGATCGTCGGAGTGCCCCCGGGTGGAAAAACCACCGCCGGAGCCTTTTCTTTCTGTACAGGACAGCAAGATGCCATCTATTCTGCTTGTGTTCTACAACTGAATTACTAAGAAGGGCAAGCAGATCGTAAAAATCACTCACACAATTTGGCGCCGTTTATGGGAAAGAAAGATGAATCATAATACTAAGAAGGGCAAGCAGGATCAAAAAATCACTCCACTTTTTTTCCTCCTTCGATCTTCCTTTCATTCAGGCAGAGGAGACGGCCTATGATGGAGTACCAAAAGGCGGCGAAAACCTTCTTCTGTGACTCGGCCATTTTGAGACACACAAAGAGAGAGAGAGAGAGAGAGAGAGAGAGAGACTGTGAATGACTGCAAAAACTGTCGTGAGAGAGACAGAGAGACAGAGAGAGAGAGAGAGGCGGTGTGGAATGGCTGAACTGAAAATGACTAATATATATGGATAGACAGAGGGGACGGAGAAGGAGATGATTGAGAATATTTTTAGTGAATATTGTTTCGTTTATTGATTGAGCACAGTATTAGGTATTTTTTTTCTTCATTAAAAAGTTTCCTTGTGTGTGTTTTTGCAAAAAAAAAAAATCTGCGTGTGTTTTTGAAAAAAAAAAAAAAAAAAAAATCGGTATTTTTTGTCTTTTCATTAAATTAATTTTTAGGTTCTTAATATTTATAAGTGTTTTTAATTAAACACTTTAACACCTATGTGCAATTTTTTAGAGACTTAAATAGTTTTGGATTTTTTCCTATTTCACTTTTTAAGCTATTGTTTTTTTTTTTTGTGTGTGTATAAATTCAGTTTTTTTATAATTTGATTTGTTTGTTTGTTTACTTTTGTGAGAACACTATTATGTATTTTTTTTTCTTCACTAAAAAGTTTCATTGTCTGTGTGTTTTGAAAAAAAAAAAAAAAAAAAATCAGTGTTCTTAATTTTGTGTTTGTGTATTTTTGAAAAAAAAAAATCAGTGTTTTTTGTATTTTCATTAAATTAATTTTTAGGTTCTTAATTAATATTTATACAGGCTTCTTTGAATAATTTGGCACCATGTGTGTGTGAATTTTTTTAGATTAGACTTAGACTTAAACACCTTGGGTTTTTTTTTTTTTTTTTTTTTTGTATAAATTCAGTTTTTCAAAATTTGGTTTGTTTGTTACTTAATTGTGTGTGTTTTTAAAAAACTAGCAACCGGGCACATGCGATGCGTGTGCAAACTCATTTAAAGTTATAATATAAAATTGACATTTTTTTAAATAATGTACATATATATAATCATGTCCAATGTAACATTTGATATTAATATATTTGATATTTGATAAATAAAATATATATATATATATATTAAAATATAAAAAAAAAAAGAACAAAAATTAAAAAAAAAAAACAACAAAAAAATTTTTTTTTTAAATAATAAAATAAAAACACAAAATTTTAAAGAAAAAAAAAAAAAAAAAAGTTTTTTTTTTTGGGGGGGGGATGCACCAATAAAAATTAAATTAATAACTTATAATTTTCCTAAAAAAAGTTTTTTTTATAAACTGAAAGGTCCCATTACAATGTTAATAACATTAGTACAAATGTTAATAAGAGTCATGTTAGAAAGGCATTAGATTTCAAACATCTAACAAATTAATGTTTGAAAATATAGGATAAAAACAAATCAATTTTGAAATTATAGGAAACATCATCATTTACATCATCTACATCATATCGATGTAAAAATTAAACACAAATTTTGATAAATAGAAGCTTCAAAAATTAAAAGTCCATTTTTTTATTTTTTTATTTTCATAACTTGATAACATAATGAAACATTTCATTTTATAGAAAGTATAATTAACAGTATTACCTGAAAAGACAAATACAAAAATACAAATCCAAGGCACTTAGAGTACTGAATTTTTTTTAAGAACACTGAATATTTTTTAAAAACACACAAAATTAAGTAACAAACAAACCAAATTTTGAAAAACTGAATTTATACACAAAAATAAACAAATGCTTGAAAAAAAAAAAAAAAAAAAAAAAACCCAAAGTGTTTAAGTCTAAGTCTAATCTAAAAAATTTCACACACATGGTGCCAAATTATTCAAAGAAGCCTGCATAAATATAAATTAAGAACTTAAAAATTAATTTAATGAAAATACAAAAAACACTGATTTTATTTTCAAAAATACACACAAACAAAATTAAAAACACTGGTTTTTTTTTTTTAAAAAAAAAACACACAGACAATGAAACTTTTTAATGAAGCAAAAAAGTACAACATAGTGGTCTCACAAAAGTAAACAGACAAACAAATGAAATTATAAAAAAACTGAATTTATACACAAAAAGAAACAATATCTTTAAAAATCCAAAACTATTTAAGTCTCTAAAAAATTGCACATAGGTGCTGAATTTATACACAAAAAGAAACAATAGCTTAAAAAGTGAAATAGGAAAAAATCCAAAACTATTTAAGTCTCTAAAAAATTGCACATAGGTGTCAAAGTGTTTAATTAAAAACACTTATAAATATTAAGAACCTAAAAATTAATTTAATGAAAATACAAAAAATACCATTTTTTTTTTCTTTCAAAAACACACACACAAAATTATGAGCACTGATTTTTTTTTTTTTTTTTTTCCAAAAACACACACAATGAAACTTTTTAATGAAGAAAAAAAATACATAATAGTGTTCTCAATCAATATATTTTTTTCTCCAAAGAACCTAATTACACAGTGAAACTTTTCATTGAAGAAAATAAAAATATAATTAACAATACTACACTTACAATGTAGGATAAGCAATAGATATGTATTTCGGATAAAGAGAACCATAAGATTGCAATGTTCTTGAATTGTATTTCTCCCAACAAAAAAGAAAAAAATCATTGACAAATAAAAAAGAAGATTTTATAGTAAATAGAGAGAGGGGTGAAGATGTTGAAACTATTTAAAACTGCATAGCAGTTTGAAAACGTGGGAGGTGAGATTGGTTGGTATCATGAGAAGTGAGATTGGTTGTAATTTATTATTTTACCCTTAATTACAAACTAATAAGTATAAAAATAATATAATTATTTAAAAAGTTAGGGTCATTTTAGGAAAATTTGGAAAAAGTTTATGGGGAGTGGCTTCATAACACCAAATTTGTTGTTCCCTTTTAATAATAGAATAGATATTCAGTGTTCTTAAAAAAAATTCAGTGCTCTAAGTGCCTTGGATTTGTATTTTTGTATGTCTTTTTATGTAATACTGTTAATTATACTTTCTATAAAATGAAATGTTTCATTATGTTATAAAGTTTTAAAAATAAAAAAAAATAAAAAAAATTGACTTTTATTTTTCTTCTTTTTATCAAAATTTGTGCTTGTGGGTTTATTATGTTTCCAAAAAATTGATTTGATTGTTTCCTTAATTTCGTGTGTGCCTTTCTTTATAAAGATTTGTACATATTTTAATATATATATATATTTTTTATTTATCAAATATCAAATATATTAATATCAAATGTTACATTGCACATAGTTATATATATGTACATTATTTAAAAAAATGTCAATTTCATATTATAACTTTAAATGAATTTGCACATTACGATTATGTAGTTCTACCGCTAGTATATATATATACTAGCACACGATGATTCAGATAAGTAAGAAACCCATAATCTTAGATTTAAACATTACTCATGTCCCTTCAACACTAAGTATAATAATATAGAGATATATATATATATATTATGAAAAATGATATAGAAATCTACTTTTTAAATCTATTTTTCAAACTCAATGATATGTAATTGATATAATTGGTTATAATTTAAAAAATATGAAAGAGAATATTATCTTAAATATTCTAATTGATTATTATATCATTAAGTTTGAAAGTTAAGTCTAATTTTTGAACTTGTGTAACAATGTCATATATGATTATGTGGAGAAGAAGATGAATCTAAACTCAACGACTTTGGATTGGGAATTGTGTGAAAGTAGATTAACCCGAGTGTTGTTGATGATCTCATGAATGAATCAACCTCCTGTTTGCTTGTTCGAGTTCGTTATGATGGAATAAAATATCTTTCAGAGTGGTTATTTTGGGTGACTGAGACTGACGTTTTTGTTGTTTGATACCAATATTTTAAAAATCGGACCAGTGAGTAAACTAAAAAAAAAATTAAGTGGACAGATTATTGGTTCAACCGTCAGGTTAGACCGGAATCAAACCGTAATATCATAATTATTTTATGAATATTTTTATAATTTAATATATATATTTTTATATTAATATTGTTTGTAAAAATATTAATTATACATATGTTTGAAGGAAATTAGTTTGAATACAATTAATATTATATATTTCCTATATATTAATAAGGAACTATGGTAACAGAGTAGAAATTCATACTCTTTGGAGCTTAAAGTATTGGATTCAAGTCCCTTGTCGGTTCATCCGGTTTAGCGGTTTAACCGCGATTCACACCAATTTAGTTTAAAATGATCGATTTTCAAGAAGGAACGGGTTAGAGGATATATCCGAACCGAACCATAGACCAATCGACAATTCAACCGATCGAACCGACCAATTCAGTCTGATTTTCAAAACATTGGTTGATACATAATTAAATCACATATAATAAATATATTTTTTTCTAAAAAAATAGATAAATATAAAGCCATTGTTATTAAAGTATCAATATTGTTATATGGTACAACAAGTAATGATTTGTAAATAAAAAGTTTATTATAATGTGGTTTGATATATGGAGCTTTCATTTTAAAACAAAATAGGTATAATTCATAAATATGAATTTATTTATAAAAATGATATTATTGTGAAAATTTTTGCATGAAAAGAGTATCTTTATATAAAAAGTTATTCACATGACTAATAATGTAACAAAAAAATTTATGAACGAAATAATGTTAGTTCACATTTGTTAAGTAATTACGGCATCTCAAACGGTTCATCTTTTTTTTATTAAATTTGAGTAAAAACTCCATTTGATATCAAATGTTCTAACAGAGATTTTTAAGGCTTCATCAGAACACCAATCGACCAGACAATATAATTTTTTCACAAATTTTTAAATTGAGGTGGTCATCTAGGGATGGGACATCCGGTGGGAAAAATCTAACAAATATAAATAGTGATTAAAAGGCACATCTATCCTCAATTTGATGAAAGATTCAAAAAATTTTGAATTTGATGAAAAATTGAGTGCTCAGTTGGAACAACAAAAAGTAAATTTTTTTCATCAAATTCAAATTTAATGAACTATTTGGAGAACCATTAAAGATGGTCTTAGAGACAAGATATGAACCAACCTAACATGTTTTGTAATTCTTGACTATGTACGCAACACCACCACGATATTCTAGAACTATAACTCAAAACAATTGAAAAAAATAAATAAATCCTCCGTGCCAAGTAGGGGTGGGCGCGGATTGATTGCGGCCACGAAATCTTCAATCCACCATCCGTCCGCCAATCCGGCGGATGCGGATTTAGCGGATTGACAGATGGATGCGAATCGGTTTGGCGGTTTGAAATTTTACAAATTTTCAACATACAAAAAAAAAAAAAAAAAAACTCCGAAAAAAATTCAATTAATATCACTGAAATAAATATAAAAAAAAAAACCAAAGAAAAAGCCCAGGAAAAAATTCAATTAACATCACCCCACTTTGTTGTTTTGTGTGTATATTTTTAACTAATCAGATTATGGATCCGTGACAATGAAAGAAGATATCCTGGAGACCTATTCTACAATTTTGTTTGTGCTGCCTGTGTTCTTTCTTTGTTTTGTTTTTTTGAAATCCCTTTTTTTATATTTATTTGCAATGTAGATTGTAGTGGTCACTGATCACCGTGCACCTACTAGTGAAAGTTGCTCCTATGATCACACTACCATTCAAAGAATGTAAGTTGACCTCTTGGACAGTTGCACTAGGCAACTTTTATGTCTATACTAATTCATTAATTCTAGAAGAACCTTGGGTTACATAATACTATATTAAGGCCTCAATTGTGGTGTGGTGTGGTGTGTATCAGCCAAGTGATAATTTGAATAAGAAGTGTTAGTGTCAGATATGCATTGTTGAAATGTTATAATATAAATGAAAAATGTTTGACATGTTATATTTAATTTTATGTAAATGATGGCATTTACTTCCGTTAGCTTCTTACATCTAGCATTTTCTTGTATATTATGTCATTCACATATAATCTCAATGTCATCTCACACAGCTATTTTTAAATCTGCCATTCATCTTCTTCACAATATGCAGCAAATCTGCCATTCAATTCAATAGGAAGCACGGATACGGATACGGGATACGATATGGATACGGCGATACGACAAAATTTGAAAAACTAAGATATGGATACGGCGGGGATACGTTCGTAAAAAATATTATTTTAACAATTTTTAGTAATGCAGTATGCATAAAAATAAAACCTAAAGCAAAAGACAACTTGATAAAGAAGAAAGATTCCTATAAAACTAAGAGTCTTCATTGAATATCACAAAACCTTAGCTAAAGCCAAAAAACCATTCTTAAATAAAAATTTCAGCAAATATACTTTTTTAAGTCATCAATGATAGCCTAGGAAGCACGGATACAAATATGGTGATATGGGGATGTGGATATGGCGATATGTTAAAATTTGAAAAAGTACGATACGGGTACAGCGGGGATACATTCATAAATTTTTTTTTTTATTTATAATTTTAATAATGTAATATGCATGAAAATAAAACTTAAAGTAAACTAATAAATAAAGAGAGGGATTCCTATTAACCTAAAAGTGCTCAAACATTCATAAAACATCCAAAACTAAAAGCAAAAGCAAATGCAAATGCAAATTAAACATCATCCTTACATGCCAACACCAAAAAAAGAATGAGAGCAAAGAAAAGAAACGTGAGAGAGTGAGAAAGCGAGAGAGAAGTGAGAGAGACAACAAAGATACATAAATTTGACAAATTCTATTACTTTAACTCTCACTATATTCCTATTATCAAAGAACTAAACAAAATATTATAAGTAATATATAACTTCGAGTATTCGATACTTCAAAATTAAGTATCTGATACTTCAAAATTAATAAAAAATTAATTAAGAAGTATCTGATACTTTTAAGAAGTATCCGATACGTATCCGCGAGTATCCGAGGAGTATCGGTATCCGATAAGTATCCGATACGGATACGTCACCCTTTTTGAAGTATCCGTGCTTCATAGAATTCAATTAACAATATGCAGCAAATCTGCCATTCATCTTCTTCACATGTGATGTGAGACCAGAAAACATTGCACAAACATACATAAATTTGATAGGTCTCCCGGGCATCAACAGCATAAGACATGACATGCACAAACATACACAAAGAAAGCTTCAACAATTCCACAAAAGCATCAACTTAACAAACCTCATAAGACATGACATGTTATCAATTTCCATTATCTTCTCCTGGGCATCCAAAGTTCAATGTTCTAGTGGGCGATGCAAAAACATAATTCATTACAGTCATCCAAAGTTGAAAGTTGAAAATCATCCAAAGTTTAAAAAAAAAAAAAATAATACAGTCATCCAAACAATAATACAAATATCCAAAAAGAAGTTTACTCAGATAGCATAAATATGTTAACGTAAATCTATATGCAGGAACTAGTTAGGCCATGTTGTGATGAAAAGTTAGTCTGTTTTGCATAAATAATTTCATAGAATAATTGGACTCATCACAAATGGTGCTCTAAAGCAAAGAGATATAGAATGTGCGCTTTTGATCATACAATTAATTTTAAAAATCTTAATTTAATGTTGAAAACCACACATGAACTTGCGTACATATAGTTCTAATTAAATATGATATATAAGCTTTGTCTTGCAAATAAATGATTAGTGTGGAGCCCAAGTGATAATCATGTTTATTTGTGGTAAGTAAGGCTAAAATTATATGACAAAGAAAGGTTGAGAATATGACTAAACTAATGATGTGATTAGGAAGAAAGAAAAAAAGGTTTAGTCAATAATGGCTCTTCTCACATTTCAGTTGAAGACACTTCTGTTTTCTTTTCTTGATCATGTTTTGGGTGACACAGAGGCTCTAACAAATGTTCCTAAAAAAATGTAAACTAGTTACCCACCCAAAAAAATGTAAACCAGTTGTTTGGGTAGTAAAACAGACCAAGTTACTCAAGCTTACATTTATGTTCCACTTGTTAAACACCTATTTAAAATTGAAAACAAGTTAAGTTGGGACATGTTTGGGATTGACTAGAAAGATAAATACACTAAACTTGAACATGTTTTTAAATCTCGTTAATTTTTCTAAGTAATCTCAAACAATTCATTACTCTTCTTGTTTAAACCAGTAAATTATGTCTCAATGTTTAAAAGAATGTTTAACCTTAAAATGTTTTGCCCATACTTCCAGTCTCAATTAAAGTTAACTCAAGTATTAGAGATATTTTTCTGACATAAAAACTTCACTTTAAACCTATTCCTCCCTTTTAATATTGTCAAGATCAAGAAATTATTTACCAGTCCTAAGTCAAATCCATATTATATCTCAACTTGATAATTATTGATTTATATAATAAAATTTGTTACATTTATGTTAGTATTTTAAGAGATAATAGAAGTAAGAATAAAATAAAAGGCTGATAATAATAACAAAACAGATTGTTCAATCAATCTGGTTTAGAACTGGAATCAATCTGGTTTAGAACAGATTGTTCAATCAATCTGATAATAACAAAACAGATAATAAACCAAATTGAGATTCAGAAGAGATTGTTCCAAACCTGTCTGTGGTTTTCTCTCTGTATTCCTTTCTCTATAGAACCCTTAACACTGTGTATCAAGTTTGGAACAAAACAGATAATAATAGATTAGATAATAATCTGATAATAACAAAACAGATAATAATCTGATAATAACAAAACAATAAACCAAACCCTTAACTCTGGAACAAAACAAAATAATAATAATAGATTAGACTCTAAAAGATTAGAAGTTTAGTACTGGAACCAAAAAAAAAAAAAAAACAGTTAAGATTTCGAAGAAGAAGAAGAAGAAGAAGAAGAAGAAGAAGGAGAGAGAGAGAGAGAGAGAGGTACCTCAGTAACTCAGTTACAGTCAGTGAGTGTAGTAGACTGTAGATCGATCAATCTAACCATCTATTTCGTTTTAGAACTGGAACAAAAAAAAAAAACAGATTAGACTCAGATCAGAAGAAGAGAAGAAAAGAGAAGAGGAAAACAGAGAGAGAGAGAGAGATACCTCAGTCAGTAAGTAGTGTAGATCGATCGTCCGTGTAGATCGATCGCCGACTGTAGATGATCGCCGACGCCGTGATGATCGGCCGACGATGGGTAGGGTAGAGAGAGAGAGAGAGAGAATGAGAATGGCTGGGCTGTCTGTCTTCGAAAATTAGGGCAAATGGAGGAGGATGCAAATCAGCAAGGAAAAGGGGGGAAAATGAGGCATATATCAGCCGAAAATAAATAAAAAAGAGCCAATGGTGGTCGGGTCGGGTCTGGTGGCTAAAATGGTGGATTACCCGCCACCCGACCCGAAAACCGAAAATTGTCAAAAATAGGCCCGCATCTGCCCGCCACGTGGCACACATCCATCCGTTTGGGGTCGGGTCGGTCGGGTATGACAGGTTGGTGGATCCGCTGCAGAGCCCTAGCTACTAAGGTTGTGTCTAAATGTTAAATTTGATAATAAATTAATAAAAATTAAAAATATATATATAGAATATAAGGAAAAGTTAATAAAATAATTTGAAAGACGTGAAAACACAAGATATTCATATATTAAGGTGTTGGTTATCTATTTGATTAGAAAGAAAATTATGAAAAAGTGAAGGGTTAGCATTAAAATTTTATAAGAACATTATTGAAAATTTTAGCTTTATCATTTGAAAAGCTTGAAAGTTGTAAGAAAATTCTTATATTTTACTTAATGATCTTTTTCATTTTAAACAAGTGAATGGAATCATGAGCAAATCTCAAAGGAATGACAATTTTTTTCCACTTTCAAGTGTTCACTCCTTATTTTGTGAGAAACCAAAATCTAAAAGTTTAAGAGGATTGTATGAAACTTTATTGCTAAAATAAAAAACACAACAACAAAAAAGTATAAGAATTTTTTTCTTTTACATACTTTTTTCCATAACTATATTGCTAATCAAAACAACATTTTTGAAGTTTGAAAATGTGTGAATAAAACGCAATATCAAATTGGTCAAAAATAGTGAAATATAAAAATTTTGAGTGATATTTATATGCCTTTTAGATAAAATGTTGATTATTTTAATCAAATATTGTTGTGTTTTGAATTTTGAACTCTAACATTGTATTTGAATCATAAATTTAGATAGAAATTTGAAAATAAAAAGATAAACGGCACACACAAAAAGAGAGCTTATATTTCACTCTATTTCCCTTTCTTTTTTTTCTTTTTTGTCTAAATTTATAATTTAAACACAGCCTAAGAATTTGATGCTCTATGCAAATAACAAATGTTAGGACTAACAGGGTCAGGTACCACTCTAACCTTCCGTTCCTAAAAATTCTTGCTGCCATTGGACACTTTCAATGAGATAGTGCCTTTTCAACTATCTCAAAATGGAATAAAAAATCTGATTTTCAATATCAAAACCTATAGAATAACCTCCCCCATTACTATCCCTAATTAAAAAAGTGCCATCAGAGATGAAATTTTAAATGGTTGTGTGAATGTTGTTAAAATTTTGAATGGTTGTGTCAATGAATGTTGTTAAATAGGCTACATATTCCTCTATTACACATCATGGGTGGGCCAATCAAATTTCAGTGATGCACTTGTAATATGCCCAAGACCTAGAAATGGTCATTTTTTCCATCCCGCCTTGGTCTAATGAGTTAGTGGGGTAGAAACAAATTTTGTTTCCTCTCACCCGATAATATTTATTAAACAAATTTATGTATATAATTTAATTTTTTAATATAATAATAATGTAAATTATATATCTCTCTAATTTGGAAGCTCTAAAAGAGTACTAATGACGTGAAAAATAAAAAATAAACAAGAAGAAAAAAAATCAAAGCTAAAACATCATATCACATGGGATCCGCACACCAATTAAAGCTATTAAAACTCTTAATTTGGAGTTCCCAATCTTTTTCTAATATTAAAGAATGAGACTTAACATTCATTATCACACATTTAATTCTCATCTTACATACTTTAACTCTTATTAATAATAAATCATTATTCATAATATATTATATTATCTCTGATTTTGTATTAGTATCCCCACTTTTACAACTATAAAATTAACTTACCCTCGTTCCTTCCTAATTTGCCCCTCCCTGATTTGATACAATCTAGGTAGGAGTGGGATACTACAAACGCACCCAAAATCCACGCTCCCTACCTATGCTAATTTTATTATCCCCAATTGACAACTAGCACCTCAATTTTTATTTTCAGTTTTTGTCTTTTGTATACAATATGATCATAAAATTATTAAATATTTTCAGATTATCATATAACATTGTCTATATTTTTTTTTATTGTCATATGACATTGTCTATATGATAATTAATCTCGGCAAATGAGAAAAATCACAACACATAGTCATCATTTGTCTTTTAGTTATCTAATAAAGGTATAAATCTTCATATTTCAGTCATACAATATTTTACTACATGATTAATTTAGAATATCACATAAATAATATTACATAATGTTTTAAAATTACTAAATAATTACCCTATGATCATGGTTTTTCTACCAAACTATATGTTAGGATTGAAATTTCAGCACTTCTTTAAAAAATAAAAAGAAAAAGTAGCATTATATAAATGAATGTAAATCATCATGATAGTTTACACAAATCTACATTACTTGTTACCTCTTTTCTCTTCTCTATCCTATTGGATCTTATTTGATTCTTATGATGATTTTTGTGACATGAATAATTTTATAAATTAACAAAATTTAAAGAGACAAAAAAGAAACATGTGATATTTGTTTCGTTTACCCATCAAATGATATGAAATTAAGCTTAAGAGGTTGTTTGGGAAACTGATAAAATAAAATAAAATCAAAAATAAAAAAATCATTAAAAAAGTTTTAAAAAGTCATGTAAAAAAGTTAAAGATTCATTTATTTCTTTTTGTACTTCTTTTTTTAAAAATTCAAAAAATTATTCTCAAACACTTTATTTTTTTCACCTCATAATTTAACAAAATTACTAAAAAACCATTTCCTTAACAAGCCCTAAGTATAAATGCATATATTTATTTTTTTCTACTCCGATAAGAGCGCCTCAAACTTTTACTTAGATTTTCCATCAAATTTAAATTTGTTAAAATACGCACACTTTTGTTGCCCCAACCATGGCATCAAACCCATATCAAATGAAAGGAAAATAAAAAATTTCATCAAATTGAGGGAGGCTTCATCGTTCATCAAATTTTTATAGATAGTCGTTACTTTTGTAGAGACTTCACCGTACACAGGATGACCAGCTGATTGTCCTCCCGATCAACTGATTGTTTGATGAAAATTTACATAAGTCGGACAACCTCTTGGTCAACCAGTTGTTTGATAAAAATTAAAAAATTAGCATTGGAACACATAGTATCATATGAAACTTTTCATTAATTTTTTATTCAAATTTAATATATATATATATATATATTTTTTGAGTAAGCGTTAGAGATACTCTAATAGCTGTCTAATTGTCTAGCACATGATCTGGTTGCCTATTATGAAAATTATTCAAATTATTAGGATAATTATTCAAATATTATTCAAATTGTAAATAATTCAAATTATGGAAATTAGGATAGACTTCGCGGATCACTCCTCCCTCCATATTGTAAACAATTCAAATTATGAAAATTATTCAAATTATTCAAATATTATTCAAATTATTCATATTATAAGTAATTCAAATTATTCAAATTATGGAAATTATTCAAATATTATTCAAATTATTCATATTGTAAATAATTCAAATAATTCAAATTATTCATATTGTAAATAATTCAAATTATTCAAATAAGCATATTATCACTACCACCTTTTAAAACACACACCAGTTTTTGCAACCATATACATTCTCCCCTCTCTCTCTCTCTCTCGCATCGAGTCACGTATCAAGGAAATTATGAAAATAAGTATATTAGGATATATTGCCTTTTTGAAATTAGGAAGGAAGGAATGAAACTTCCATAGAAGAGAGGGAAGCGTGTTCAAGAAAATAGGGAAGGTAAGAAACATACTATATACTTTGATGAGAGAGAGAGAGAGAGAGAATGTATATGATTGGATAACCGGTTCACCATAATGTAGCACACTTGACCTCAATCCTAATATCCGATAGCATTTTTAATAGACTCTTTTAAAAAGTTTGTCAATTATTATAATCAAAAAATCTAGAAATCCCTAGATGTTGATTTGTGATTATGTATCAATTTTAAACAGTAAACAACAATCCCAATTAAACAATCAAGACAAATCGATACAACGATTTTATGTGGAAAAATCACAATTGGACATCTCCAATTGTGATAAAAACCACTGCAACCGCCACAAAACAATCCACTAAGAAGATATAAAGGAATTACAGTATACTCAATTACTTAGCAAATCCACGCCGAATTGAACCAACCCCTATGTGCCTCTTCCAACCCCGTCTTCACCTCGGAATTGTCTTGACGATGAGCCACCCAGAATCCACCAAAGCTAGTTCAATTCTTCGAATCCACCAAGAACAACTCTCTTTGTGTAGAACAAACAAATAATCCTTTGATGTATACTCTTTAAACCATGAGTTGAATACTCAATCAAAACATCAAAGAAAACTAGCAAAATATCCCCGGATATAAACCCTAGAACCCACGAAGAAGATCCGAGGAGTAATCCTAGATTTGGACCGCAACTCGCCCCGCGATCTTCGCCGAAGGCCGATTGGCGCCAGCGGACCTACGCTCGAGCGTGGAAAGTTATGCTCGAGCGGGAAAAAACAACATCCCGTATTTTTGCAGGCAAACTAAACTTCTGGAACTCAGCATTCTCCGCTCGAGCGGGGGAATGTCCGCTCGAGTGGGCAGGCAACTTTGAATGCGTTTTTGCATTTTGCTTATCCCTTGACCCTCACTGGCCGGGCGCCGACGCAAGGCGCCTCGACTCCATGGTGACCGGGCAGCTCGATCCCCGTCATAATCAGTGAAGTGGCAATCTTGAAAGAATTAAACACCACACACTTCTCGCAAAGCACAATTCGGGTTGGATTCAAGATCTAACAACTCATAGCCTCACTGAAATAAAAATGCGAATAAAATTACAACTCAAAGGAGTTTTATCAAACGGGATTGCCAAGAATAAAACCTAACAATAACTAATCTCATCATGTTTACTTTCTTGAACAAGTTAACTATTATAATAGTTACATTAGAGAACTCTAGAGTTCTTTAAGCTGTTTATGCAAATAGATAAGGAAAATAAAGATTAACATTATAGATGTAAAAAATAAAATAAATAACTAAGCAAAATAAAGTATGTATTTTTTTTATACTTTAACTAATAAATTTTTAAATAACTTTAAAGTTGCTCTGATGTGAGAAATTTTAAAAGCGGAGTGCTATGAGCACGTGGTGATTGTGAATTTACAGTAGAAGTAGTGATTCCACAAAACCTCTCTAGATTTTTTTTATTGTTTTGGTAAAATCTTCCTTTCTTTTTCAATTGGGACATAAAATTCAACTTTTAAGTTCATTCACCAATTGAATTGAATTACACGTGGAATCACCACCACTTCAAACTTTACATAAAGAAAGTACACATTTTTAAACTTCTATATTGGCATGACATTTTTTATATAATATTAGATTACCTATAGCAACACTGGTAGAGAGCCCTAAAAAACGCGGCTCAAATGGCTCAAATTGACCAAAACTGTGTCGTTTTGGGCACAAAACAACACAAAACGACGTCGTTTTGCTCAATTTGAGCCATTTGAGCCGCGTTTTTTAGGGACCCCAAACATTATTCTACCTATAGAGCTAACGAAATGACATAATGGTTGGCAAAACAGTAGCATCACTGCAGCCTTTTGGCTAAACAATTTCTAATTTCTTCCACACAGGATATCATTGGATGATGAAAAGTGTATTAATTAAATGAATGAAAACCATTTAATCATCAAACTAATTTTATTTTATTTTTTTTAAAAAAAGAAAAGAAAAGTGAATTCGAATTTACTACCATTACTGAACACCTCTTGTTACAGCACTCTTCACTACTTTTATTGTTGCAACCCCTTCCTCCTCCCTAACCCAGTCGTTGGCCTTGTTTGGCAACATTATTTTTTAATTTAAAAGTCAAAAAATTATTAAAAAAATTTAAAAAGCAACAACTTATACAAAAAAGTTAAAAATTCTCTTTTTCTCTCTATTTTTTACACATGTTTTCATAAAAAGCTAAAAAGTTATCACAAACTACTAGTTTTTTTAAAATCATATTTTAGCCAAAAAGTCAAAGAGTTACTAAAAAAACTTGTTTCCAAACGAGGCCTAAGAGCTTAAATGTCTTTTTAAATTTTTATAATTTTATTTTAAATCAAAAATTAGTTTTTAGTACGTTACATCTAATAATTTAGATGTAAAAGGTCATTTTACATCTTAAAAATTAAAATTTTATAAATTTGACTTTTAATAGAACAATTTTTTTCATTAATTTGTAAATATTTTTCCTAAATTTTATTGAAATTATATTTTTCCTTTACTTTGGTAATCATTATATGGGGTTTATTGTCACAAAATAAACTTCCAAGGACACTACTTTTTGGCCTAACCTCGTGGTAAACTACAATTTATCCACAATTAGTACGAAAATTTTGATATTGATAACCATTGTGAATCATGTGCTAGTTGTAGAGGTTTTAATGTTGCTATATGAAGCATTAGGTGAATGTTAGAAATTTTATTTCCAGTGTAACCCAAAAAAAAAATGAATGTTAGAAATTCATTTCCAATTGGAGGTTTTCTTGAATTTATTATCAATGGTCAAGATTCAATTAAGATGGACCCCACAACATCAACACCAAATATCCATCATATTTTCTTGAAATTCTTGAGATTTTTTTTTTTAATACCATAAGTCGGACGACCTTTTGGTCAACCAATTGTTTGATAAAAATTAAAAAATTAGCATTGGAACACATAGTATCATATGAAACTTTTCATTAATTTTTTATTCAAATTTAATATTAAATTTTTTTTGAGTAAGCATTAGAGATACTCTAACAACAGTCTAATTGTCTAGCACATGATCTGGGTGCCCATTATGAAAATTATTCAAATTATTAGGATAATTATTCAAATTATTCATATTGTAAATAATTCAAATTATAGAAATTAGGATAGAGCCCGTGGATCACTCCTCCCTCCATATTGTAAATAATTCAAATTATGAAAATTATTCAAATAATTAAAATTATGAAAATTGTGTTTTTTTGTGAGGCCTCACGTTTCTTTGCATGCTGTAACGCCCTCAAAATAATGACAATAAACCCATCAATTAAACATGTATCAACATAATAAAAATCCACCTTCTTCCATTTAACTGAACTGTTCTGTACAAAAGTATTACATGTAAACAATAAAAGCAGGTGCCTTAAAGGCTTACAACTTTCCAAGTTAACACTTGGTTACAATCAAGAGAGCTCTAGCTCAATACACGTAAAGCCCTTGGCTTGAAGTTACATGTAACACATCAAAAGTAAATAGAAGTCAAAAGTCCATCCGCCACTAGCCTCCCAAGCTAAGTCCTTGGAGGTGGCAGGCTACCTGTACCTGAAAATGATATCCCCATAAAGGGTGAGCCACAGCCCAGTAGAAATATACTAAACCAATTATGAATAACGCCTAAAAGATTAACAGTTGATACATTGGTCAACACTTTTACATTCTTTGCAATTTACTACAATTCCAAGACATTCAAGTCTATATTTTCTTTCTTTCCATTTCAACATAGATAAACATATTAGTTATATCTATACAACCACTGATAAGCATATAAGCTACTTCACATTTCCAAGACAAGCACATGGGCTGTATCTATATTTTTCAAGACAAGCATATGAGCTGTGCCTCCGGAGTTCATCCCCTATCTTCTCCCAACACTATCCGGTTTAGAGGTACATCCCCCATCTTCCCCTAAACCGCGGAGTACATCCCCCATCTCCTCCTCTACATATAATGCATATAAACACATTGGTTCTATATACAATTAATCAATACAATTAATGTATTCTACAAATCGTCAAGTTCCATGACACTTTCCGCAGATTAGTTTCAGTTTACCTAATCATCATGCATTGTCTACAACAAACACGACTATCCTCCACCGATAGCCCAAAGCAGTTATTTCTATACAGAAAATAAATGCACAATGGATATATAATCAACATCTCAATTCCACAATTAATTATCCCAATTAATTAAACAATATAATTATAGCATTTTCCATAATTAACATTCAACCCTAAAGGTTCCATTTTCATCAATGAGTCCACATTAATCTCATTTCTATGTACTAAACATACATATTGGTTTATTTAAAACAAAACCCCAAACTTTTATAAAATTGCATAAAAGCCCCAAACTTTCTCAAAATTACACAACTATCCCCAACACATCAAAATGTCAAAATTCAAAGACAGAATCCATAAAGAGGAGTAGGATATCCCTACCTCAAAGTTTAAGCCCAAAAGGAGATGAAGACCCGAAGATCAAAGTGCTCCAAACACCGACTTTTTCAGATTAGATCGAAGCCCCCGACGACCTCTACCTTTTTAACAAAGCAAGAAGGGTAGGAAATGATCCTAGATAGATCAAACCTTAGAGAGAATGTAAAGTTAGAGAGAGAGGCTCTCAGATTTTGAAGATTGGATCAAAAGTTTATAAAAATTCTAACTTAAAACTCGCCGCGAATCGATATAAATAGGCTCGCCGAAGCGAAGACTTGGTCGCCGAGCGACTGCATTACGAAAACCCTAGCTCGAGCCAAGAAGGTCTCGCCGAGCCAACATCCTAGAAGCTCGCCGAAGAAAAGCTCGCCGAGCCAGAGCTCGACCTTCAGTTCTGCAACTAGACGACGCCGAAGCGACAAACCGCCGCCGAGCGAAGATCGAACAGATCGCTGAGCGAAGAAAAGCTCGCCGAGCGAAATCATGGTGTTCAGTCCAAGACAGACGCAGCCGCCGCCGAAGCCACTCGCTCGACCCACGACACAAAACTCAAAGCTCGCCGAGCGACCAACTCTCGCCGAGCGAAGGACAAAAATTCAGGCAAGAACCCTTGGCTCCCAAACACAACCAACCTGAAACAAACCTGCCCAACACATCCTATAACTCAAATACAATGTATGAAAGGATGTAAACAAGACAACAACCCACTACCAACATCCACGGACACATGTCCGGATCACTATACAACTAGGGGTAAACCCGGGATCGCTATAATCTCCCCCCCTTAAAGAATTTCGTCCCCGAAATTAAAAACAAGTTTTGAAAAGCAAGCCTTTTTCTCCATTTTAAACAATGTTACACTATAACATTCAACAATTTGACCTATCATCGGTCACCCATTTCATTTAAAGAGGCATTTCACATATATAAATATTCCAAGTGCATCTATAACATGCATTTCTTGTCCCACCCTCCAACCATTCTCAATATACATGGTTTCAGAAATCATATCATAACAAAATTTCATGATACATCTCCAGTTCTATAATACAGCCAACACATGCAATATTATAATCAGTTCTCACATCAAGGAAAGTTTTACAATACTTCCTCAAATCAAAACATATACCATGTTTCACAACTTAAGACACATACAATGTTCTTAAAGTTTAACAAAGTTACAAGTTCTCATTACATGACTACAAATCAACAAACAAGTCCGGATATTTCTCGCGGACTTCCAACTCACGTTCCCAAGTGGCTTCCTCCACCCCGTGATGTTTCCACAAAACCTTAACCAAAGGAATGGTCTTGCCACGCAGGACTTGATCCCGCCTATCCAAGACCCGACTGCCTCTCCTCATACGAGGCATCCTCATCTACCTCTAAATCGGTCCAATCCAACACGTGTGATGGATCTGGCTCATACTTCCGAAGCATACTCACATGAAACACGTCATGAACTCCGGACAACTGTGGCGGCAAAGCTAAACGGTAAGCAACCTCGCCAATCCTCTCAAGGATCTCAAAAGGACCAATAAACCGAGGGGATAACTTTCCTCTCTTCCCAAACCTCATCAATCCCCGCCTAGGTGATATCTTCAGAAAGACATGATCACCTATCTCAAACACCAACGGTCTCCTCCTACGGTCAGCATAAGATTTCTGACGACTCTGGGCTGTAACAAGCCTCCTACGGATAAGCTCAACTTTCTCCGTCGTCTCCCTAACCAACTCCGGACCCAACAAAGGTGTGTCACCCACCTCGGCCCAACAAACTGGAGACCTACAAGGGCGGCCATACAAGGCCTCAAACGGTGCCATACCGATGCTAGACTGATAACTGTTGTTATAGGCAAACTCCACCAATGGCAAGTGCCTTTCCCACGTCCCACTGAAATCAAGGACACAACCTCAAGCATATCCTCAAGGATCTCAATAGTACGCCGACCGCCTGTCACCGAGGATGATAAGCCGATCGAAGTCAACTTAGTGCCCAAAGCACTCGCAAACTCGCCACAACCTAGCAAAGAAACGAGGATCTCTATTCGAGACGATCGCCATGGGACCCGTGCAATCTCACTATGTCCCGAATATACAAGTCGGCAAGGTGATCTACCAAATCTCTCACGCGCATAGGAATGAAGTGTGCCGACTTAGTCAACCGGTCTACAACCACCCAAATAGCATCACTACCCCGCTGAGTCCTTGGAAGACCCACAACGAAGTCCATAGTAACATGCTCCCACTTCCACTCGGCAATAGGCAAGGGTTGCAACAAACCCGCTGGCCTCTGATGCTCGGCCTTCACTTACTGACAAGTAAGGCACTTGGACACGAAGACTGCCACATCTCTCTTCATGCCTCGCCACCAAAACTGGCGACTCAAATCCTGATACATCTTAGTACCTCCCGGATGCACCGCAAGGCGCGAATGATGAAACTCTTGGAGTACCTCCTCTCGGCAAGACTCCGGCACAAACAAACGGTCTCGGTATCTCACGCTCAGGTCGGGATACACCGCCAAACCCTTCTCAACTTTCCCACTGGAGATCTTCTCTCTGAGGGATTCTACCTCAAGGTCACCTCCCTGTGCCTCTAACACTCGAGTCACAAGTGTAGGCTGCGCAACAACAGAAAACAAGGTCAAGCCTCAAGGGATTCGCCCAGAAGCAAATCCAACTCGCCAAGTGCCCCCAACATCTCCCACTCTCGGATGGCTACACAAGCTACATCACTAATGGATTTCCTACTAAGAGCATCGGCCACAACATTGGCCTTCCCTGGGTGATAATGCAACTCAAGTCGTAATCCTCAATAAACTCCATCCATCTCCTCGCCTCAAATTCAAGTCCTTCGTGAAAACAGATATTTCGGACTCTTATGATCCGAGAACACCTCGAATCTCTCACCATAAAGGTAGTGCCTCCAGATTTTCAAGGCAAAGATCACACCGCTAGCTCTAGGTCATGTGTAGGTAATTCTTCTCGTGTATTTTTAATCGACGTGAGCCATAAGCTACCACTTTCCTCCTGCATCAACACACAACCCAAACCCTCTCGTGAGGCATCACAATAGATCGTGATAACCCAACCCTCTCTCCTGAATAATCAAGACCGGAGCGGTGGTCAATCTAACTTTCAACTCTGAAACGACTTTTTCACAAGTCTCACTCCATACAAATTTGACTCCTGGCGAGTCAACCTAGTCAATCGGTGAAGCTAACTCGGAGAAATCTTTCACAAACCGACGATAGTACCCACTAATCCCGTAAACTGCGGATCTCAAACACACTCTTAGGTCAGGCCCAATCTTGCACCGCCTCGTCTTAGATGTATCAACTGACACCCCTTCCCCGGATACCACATGGCCTAAGAACTTGACTTCTCCTAGCCAGAACTCACACTTCCCAAACTTGGCATACAGCCTATGGGCTCTAAGCAATTCAAGCACCACTCTCAAGTGTTCCTCGTGCTCTTTCTCTGAGGGTGAATAGATAAGAATGTCATCCACAAAAACGACCACAAAACGATCCAAGAATTCCCGGAAGATCCGGTTCATCAAGTCCATAAAGACTGCCGGTGCATTGGTAAGCCCAAATGGCATCACCAGAAACTCATAATGGCCATACCGCGTACGGAATGCCGTCTTCGGAATATCCTCCTCTCTGACCCTCAACTGGTGGTAACCCGATCTCAAATCTATCTTAGAGAAACAACGGGAACCCTTCAACTGGTCAAACAAATCATCTATACGGGGCATAGGGTATTTATTCTTAACCGTAGCCCGATTTAACTTCCGGTAGTCGATACACAATCTCAAAGCACCATCTTTCTTTTTAGCAAAGAGGGCCGGTGCTCCCCACGGCGATACACTAGGGCGAACGAAGCCCTTATCTAGCAATTCCTGGAGCTGAACTTTCAACTCAATCAACTCTGCTGGGGCAAAACGATAAGGTGCCATAGAAATCGGCGCTGTGCCGGGCACTAAATCAATAGAGAACTCTGTCTCTCGATGAGGTGGCAAATCAACAAGATCCTCGGGAAAGACGTCCGAGTACTCACAAACTACCCTTGGCAACTCAATCTGGGTCTCATCACACTCACCATTCTCAAAACTAGCAAGTAGACTACTAAGCTCATTCCGCCTTTATGACCGCACTCGTGGCACAACACTACCAACTCGGTCTCCTAAGAAATGGAAACACTCCCGCCATCAGACAACAAGTGGCCCTCTGGCGGGAGCATTCAATAATGCCAGATGACGATAACTACCCATACCTAAAATAACATCAAAGCCCTTCATGGGCATAACTACAAATGGAAACGGAAGTCGATGATCGTCGACCTCTATATCACAACCTCTACATCCGTGCTTCAAAATTAACTCACCCCCAATAGGTGACACAACGCAAATAGGAGATGCTAATAATGCTAACTCCAATTCCAACACAGATGCAAATGCAGCAGATACAAAAGAATGAGATGCACCCGTGTCAATCAACACTCTAGCAACCGAGTTGCAAAACAAAAAAGTACCTCTCACTACTGATGGAGCTGGTACTAAATCTCATGCAACAAAGATACACGCTACCAGGACCTCGGTCCACTGCCACCCCTAGGAGCATACGATCACAGATCGACCGACGACGAAGCTCTTGGATTGGCCTCGAGGCTCGACAGATCGAGCTGGTTGAAATCCTGCGTCGCTTAGAACCAGACGCCTCAAGTGGCACTCAATCGTGTAGAACCTCTTCAGTGCCCAGTCATCCCACATCGATAACAAGACAAGGGCCGCCCAAACTCGACTCATGGTCCGGTGAAGAAGATGCACCCTCGACCTCCGCCTCAAGGGCAAATCGAAGCCTTGTGACCCGGCCACACTTGTAACAGTAAACTCCCTCGATTGCCTCCCGAGCTCGCAGACTTAAGATCGAAAGTCGACCTAGAACTCCACCCAGAGATCGCCGAGGGTTATAACCCCTCTGTCTCCTACTATCGCCTCTGTCCATCCCGACTCCTCTTGGAGCCTTTTCGCCTTCCTCCTCTTCTCAAGATCATAATCTCAAGATGAGCCGCAGATCAACCACGCCCATAATCCCAAAACATAGACCCCACAATTCTCAACTTGAGGCCACGCCTCAACTTCTTCTCAAACTCAATGCAACGGCGTTCCTCGACGCCACCAACTCAGTGCAAACTCGACAAACTAGTGAATGAGGCCTCAAACTCGCCATCGATGAACTGGCCCCGCTGAGCCGGCAGAATCGACCTCTCAACTTCTCTGAACAAATGGAGATAAGAACTTCTCTGAAAAGCGCCAACAAAAGCCTTCCAAGTCCCTCCTATACGACTCTTGGTGAACTTCCACCATCGACCAAGATCCCCTTCACCGAAAGATGCCAAGGTCACCTTCAAGACTCGCCTTCGATGCCTAGCATCTCAAACGCCTTCGTTGTCCGCTCGAGCCATTCATCCGCTTTAAGCGGCTCTTTTGGATCACCCACAAATTCATCCGGATTAGACCGGAAGAACTCCTCTTCGTAAAAGAAGGTCCTCAGATCCGCAACAACAACCGGAGCTCGATTCTCGCTTCCGAGAATGCCCTCGACTCCTGAATGCCCTCGCTATCTCTCGGGCTAGAGCCCATATAGCTTTCATCGCTCGCCACATTGGCTCGACCAACCCCTTCCCGAGCCGCCGGAATCTCATCCCAGAAGGCATATCTCGCCTCCTAGGCTCGCCACGCTTCCACCTCTCCTCGCCCCGACATCCTAATAAAGGTAACACAGAACGTTAGCACATTTATAAACGTGCCGTAACTAAACACTCGCGTCCTGAAACATGGACCACAATAATTCACTCCACGTAAGCACATAAACACATAAGCACCTACGGATTTCATTTCTGGATAATGATAGTCCCGAGGCGTTACCAGAGTTCCTGTGAGAAACGGCATTGATCAAGTGCCTTTCCAACAAGACTCCCAGAAACCCAAGGATCCAATCAACATCCTAGAAATTAAATCCCATACCCAAATAATCACATAAGCATGTTATCAATTAAACACATGGCATATGACACTACACTAAGTCTCTATCAAGCGAGACAAACCCATTGTGATCCTAATCACTTCCCACGTACCCAAAGTATTCGAACCCGGTACGCTCTGATACCAAGTTGTCACGCCTCAAAATAATGACATTAAACCCATCAATTAAACATGCATCAACATAATAAAAGTCCACCTTCTTCTATTTAACTAAACGTTTGCATAAAAAGTATTACATGTAAACAATAAAAGCGGGTGCCTTAAAGGCTTACAACTTTCCAAGTTAACACTTGGTTACAATCAAGAGAGCTCTAGCTCAATACACGTAAAGCCCTTGGCTTGAAGTTACATGTAACACATCAAAAGTAAATAGAAGTCAAAAGTCCATCCGCCACTAGCCTCTCAAGCTAAGTCCTTGGAGGTGGCATGCTACTGGTACCTGAAAATGATATCCCCACAAAGGGTGAGCCACAGTCCAGTAGAAATATACTAAACCAATTATGAATAACGCCTAAAAGATTAACAGTTGATACATTGGTCAACACTTTTACATTCTTTTACAATTTACTACAATTCCAAGACATTCAAGTCTATATTTTCTTTCTTTCCATTTCAACATAGATAAACATATTAGTTATATCTATACAACCACTGATAAGCATATAAGCTACTTCACATTTCCAAGACAAGCACATGGGCTGTATCTATATTTTTCAAGACAAGCATATGAGCTGTGCCTCCGGAGTTCATCCCCTATCTTCTCCCAACACTATCCGGTTTAGAGGTACATCCCCCATCTTCCCCTAAACCGCGGAGTACATCCCCCATCTCCTCCTCTACATATAATGCATATAAACACATTGGTTCTATATACAATTAATCAATACAATTAATGTATTCTACAAATCGTCAAGTTCCATGACACTTTCCGCAGATTAGTTTCAATTTACCTAATCATCATGCATTGTCTACAACAAACACGACTATCCTCCACCGATAGCCCAAAGCAGTTATTTCTATACAGAAAATAAATGCACAATGGATATATAATCAACATCTCAATTCCACAATTAATTATCCCAATTAATTAAACAATATAATTATAGCATTTTCCATAATTAACATTCAACCCTAAAGGTTCCATTTTCATCAATGAGTCCACATTAATCTCATTTCTATGTACTAAACATACATATTGGTTTATTTAAAACAAAACCCCAAACTTTTATAAAATTGCATAAAAGCCCCAAACTTTCTCAAAATTACACAACTATCCCCAACACATCAAAATGTCAAAATTCAAAGACAGAATCCATAAAGAGGAGTAGGATATCCCTACCTCAAAGTTTAAGCCCAAAAGGAGATGAAGACCCAAAGATCAAAATGCTCCAAACACCAACTTTTTCAGATTAGATCGAAGCCCCCGACGACCTCTACCTTTTTAACAAAGCAAGAAGGGTAGGAAATGATCCTAGATAGATCAAACCTTAGAGAGAATGTAAAGTTAGAGAGAGAAGCTCTCAGATTTGGAGGATTGGATCAAAAGTTTATAAAAATCTAACTTAAAATTCCCTGCTGTCGATATAAATAGGCTCGCTCGAGCGAAGACTTGGTCGCTCGAGCGACAAGACACAGAAAACCCTAGCTCGAGCCAAGAAGGTCTCGCTCGAGCCAACATCCCAGAAGCCCGCTCGAGCGAAGAAAAGCTCGCCGAGCCAGAGCTCGACCTTCAGTTCAGAACTAGACGACGCCGAAGCGACAAACCGCTTCGAGCGAAGATCGAACAGATCGCCGAGCGAAGAAAAGCTCGCTGAGCCGAAATCATGGTGTTCAGTCAAGACAGACGCAGCCGCCGCTCAGCGAAGCCACTCTGGCTCGACCCACCAGACACAAAACTCAAAGCTCGCCGAAGCGACCAACTCTCGCCGAGCGAAGGACAAAATTTCAGGCAAGAACCCTTGGCTCCCAAACACAACCAACCTGAAACAAACCTGCCCAACACATCCTATAACTCAAATACAATGTATGAAAGGATGTAAACAAGACAACAACCCACTACCAACATCCACGGACACATGTCCGGATCACTATACAACAAGGGGTAAACCCGGGATCGCTATACATGCTGTGTTAGTGGTTATGCTTGTTGCAGTCTGCATCTCTGTTGTCGGGTTTCTATTCCTCACTCTTATGGTCGAGAAAGCATTCTCTTGTGCTGATTGATTTTTTGCAGCCAGATACGTAATCAATATTTGTTGCCAAAACATATATTATTCACGTCTCGCACATTGATTGCCGCAGAAAGTTGTATCTGCCTGTGAAATCTATTCAATAAGAAAATATGTTAACCGGTTAATATTTCTTCAAAAGAAAAGTATTGAGAGGCTAATTTGAATGTAAATATCATATTATTGTTCTTTTCTATTGAGAATAGAGTCTATATGGACATCTTTTGTGTGCCCTGCCTAAATTGGAACCTAGATTACCTCTTTTAGATTTTATCGATTTATGAAAGAGATTGTTTTTGCTTATATGAACAACCGCATAAATTAAACAAGAAAGCAATGAGAAAGATAATTGATCTTGGTTTCACAAAGTGTTGGACTGGTTCCCATAAAAAAACCCACTTCTAAACTCGAAACTTCTTTCTTCTGTGTCTACTATGTTAATGCATCATTCACTTTGTTTGATGTTATGCAATTGAATATTTTTATAGATATTAACATTTTTACTAAAATTATTAGAGGCAAAATATAATTGATAGTAAAAAAAAAAAAAAACAGTAATACTTGGACATGCAGGATGTTCCTTTGTCTCCACATCATACTATGATTACTTATAATTTTTATGAGCATTTAATATTTCTATAATTTTTACATGAATAAATGAAGCTAATTTCAATCCTTCTTTCTTTCTATTGTTGTCTCGTATGGTCAATCCAAATTAGCTAACATATTGCATGCCAACTAGCTTTCTCGACATTTACAAGTGATTTGGTCGCTTCTTGTAAAGCTTGCTCCATTCGGTTGTTAAAAATGTCAGAAAAGAAAATATTTTTCAAAAAATTGAATTACAGAAAAGGAAAGGGGGAAAAAATTACAAATAATTTACTTTTCTTTTAGTCATCCACTTTACAAGAGAGTTCATATACAAAAATAATTTGAATGGTAGGGAAAAGCTTAATTTACGCATACCTAATTTTTCTCTTACAAATAAACCAATTTTGGACTCGAGTTACTACTAAAATTAAAAGTGGATTTTTACCCTTTTGCCCCTCCGGCACAAATACTTTTTATCACCTCCATATTAGCTTCTCCCCCTTCTACTGACTCATGATGATCTCTAGGGGCTTTTTGCAACTACTCTTGGCCAATGCAAATTTTTTTTTTATGATATTTCTAGTAATATTTGTGTATATGTTTCCAATTTTGATCATATATTCATTTATGTGAGTTGCATATATGCAGAGTGTACTCGGTGCATCCGGGGTTGATAATGACAAATCTCATGAGACATTAGCCCCGTATGGTAGAACTGTGGAAGAGTGATTATAGATTATAACTTAACAGATTATAACTTATAACTGTGAATATAAATGATTAACCTGTTTGGTGCAGTTGTGGAATTATAGTCTTAAGTAACAGAGTAGTATTTGGTTGATAAGCAGTAAAATAACTTTTTGCTATATAATTGTCCTTTTTGCCCTTATATGATATAAAAATGATTATTTTCTAATTTTTTCAGTTTTAATTTTAAAAAAGTTATTTCATTAATAAAAGTTAATATAATTAGTATTACAAAAAATATTATTTTCATTAATAGTATCAATTAGTATAAAATTATTTCATTTTTTTCATTATAAATTAATTAGTGTCAATTAATGGCTTAATTAGAATCAATGCTTCTTTTTTCTTTTTTTTCTTCTTCTTTTTCTTCATTTCTTGTTTCTTTTTCTCCTTATTTTCTTTTCTCTTCTTTCTTTTTCTCCTTAGTATTAATGTTGTGATGTCATTACATTATTTTTCTTTATATTAATTTCAATTAGTTATTTAATAGAAGTTATAACATTCATTTTTTTTTTCATTTAATATAAGTTATTTCATTTTGTATTTCATTTTTTTTCTTCAATCTTAATTTTTTTTAAAAATTGTGATTATGTTTTTATTAGTTTTTTTTTTTAAATTTAGTGATATAGCATTTTTTCATTTTTTTTAGTGATATTTCATTTTTTCATTTTTAGTAATTCATTTATTCATTTGACAAATCCTTTCATTTTTTTCAATTTATATCATTTTTTTAAGTGATATTTCATTTTTTCATTATAAATTAAATAGTGTCAATTAATGGCTTAAGTAGCATCAATTAATACTAAATTTTTTAATTAGTATCAATTAATATAAAATTTATTTCATTAATGGCTAAAATGCTTAATTATTATTATGATTTTTTTTATTAAAAAAACACTGAAAACCTCAACAACAACAAAAAAACACTGAAATCCATCGCCGGAGAAAGAGAACAGCAACGACGAACCAATGCTAGAGAGAGAGAGAGAGCAGCAGCAGCAGCAGCGATGAACCAACGTCGGACGACGACGGATGGTTGATCTTCACCATCGATCATCACTCAGTCGATCGTGACTCTAGGGTTTCAAATCGCAATCATCACGCAGTCGATGGTTAGGATTTTGATTGCGAAGCTAGGGTTTCGATCGCTAAGAGAGAGAAGAGATCTGGTTCGTGAGTGTGTGAGAGAGAGGAAGAGCACTGGTGTGAGAAAGAGAGAGCACCGAAAATCGCCTCTCGCCAGAAATTGCCTCTCTCTCTCTCTAAGAATGAACAGTGATGCTTTTTGGTTTATATAATGGCAATTTGGTAATATTTCAAATTAGTAAAGGGCATTTAAGTAATTTTGCCCCTCAATTTGTAGCTTCCCGCTTAAGCTGAATGAGTTAAGCACCCCGGAGGCCACTCAGCCAAAAAGTGATTTTAAGTTTTACCAGACATACCAAAATAGCTTAAAATAATCTAAAAGCTAAGTTAAGCAACTTTTAAGCTCTACCAAACACCCCCATTCTATTCTGCTCATGAGTATATACTCACTTTAGTACTATTCTGTAGTTTGAAAAATTGGAGGGAAGAAGACTTGGATGATTAATTATTTCAGTAACTTTCTTTCTCTCTTTCTTTTAGAATTTTCGAAGATATTCTCTTGTTTCCTATGGAAGAACGTCCCACAGGTAATCAATCCCTCTCTATCAATAGCAAGTGAAAAGGAAAGGGGTAAAAACTAATCAGTAACCCAAGGGGCTGTGGCACTCTGGTAAGACTTTGGGGTATAAGCCCTGAGATCTTAGGTTTCACACCCCCTAGGGCCAACTCCTAGGGATTTGGTGTAGTGGTCCTAGGATGGCTCTCTAAGTGCTAGACGACCCGTGTCCAGGGCTTAGTTGTGAGGTTGAATCCTGACCGTTACTCTCTTTGACTAAAATAGTGTGTGTGTTGCGGAGTTGGTGCACACACCTGATATTTGACCCTCGTTCTACTCCGATTAACCGACATTAGGTAGTTGATTACGAAATAAGCGGATAACAGACTTGGGAGTTTACTCATTAACCAAAAATAAAAAAATAATCAATGTGTTTGGTTTCAGTTTTCTGAATTTAATTTTTTGAAAATTGAGTTTTTCGTTTTTTATGTTTTTTGTTTTTAGTGAATATTTTTAAAATTTTCAACAATTTTTTTACTTTGTTAGATGCACCTTACTTAGATGTATCTAAATAGTAAAATATTTGTGAAAAATTATTTTAAAAAAATAATAAATACACAAAAATACAAAAATTATACTGAATTTTCTTTTCTTTTCTTTTTTTGTGTTTTTGGTATTTAGTATTTTTTTTAAAGATTTTTTCACAAATATTATACTTTTTAAACGTATTTATGTTAGGTGTATCTAAAAATTACTTAAAATATTTTTTAAAAATTCAATAAAAACAAAAAAAAATACGGAGAACAAAAAAGTAGAATTTTTTGAAAAGTGAATTTTGAAAATTAAAACCAAATAGATTTGGCCACTCTGAACTTTGTTTCAACCACCACCAATTTTTTTTCCTTTTTTTCTTTTTTTTTTTTTTCATTTAAACCCTTCAAGATTTCTACTATTACTAGTTATGAAGCGTTGTTGTCTTGATTATGAGCTGTGTATTATGAAGTTTTGTGATTGTCGGATTTGTGATGATTAGTTATAAGACTTTGTGGTGGTTGGCTTTGAATCAAAATAGCCTTGATTATGAGGCTTTCGTTTTGGTTATAAACCAAATTGGTGGTTGGTCTTTAGTGATTTTTTTCAAATGTATTAAGTCAAATTTTATTTATTTTTTTACTTTTTCATTAATTCATCTATTGTAGAAGGATTTTTTTTTAATGAAAATTTTCAAAAAAAAGTTTACTAAAAAAAAAAGAGGGCTTAAAAGTGATTTTTTTAACTTTTTATTTTTTAAAAATTTCTAATCCATCTAGTCAAGTAGAACTTAAACATATACTAAAACAGTCAGTTTCAAATCACGCCTAAAGATTTTGGTTGCAAAATATTACTGGTCTCAATACTAGTGCTTATTTTGATAACCTTTTTATAATATGTTTTAATTGTAATGGAAACAATTAGACCATATTATCTATAATTAAGTTTTTAATTTGTGGCCCAACTACCTAGTACTTTCACTAGTTTCTTGCTTAAGAATCACTTGTTCCACTTCCAATTTTTTTTTCATTTCCATTTTTTTTTTTTTCAGGGAGCAACCACAACATGCTACGTGGCATTTCACCCCAAGTTGAAAGGTGTAACTGGAAAGTATTTTCTTGACTGCAATGAGGGGCCACCAAACAAGTTTACCACAGACAAGGTGTTAGCCAAGAAACTTTGGGATTTTAGCAACCAGTTGATTAATTCAACTCAGAAAATTTAAATTATATGTGTGTCTGTGTGTTTCTCATTGTTTGATTTCAATAGTTGATTTTTTTCACAAGGTACTGTTAGTTTTTGTTGATCATATGGTTTCTATTGAGCCATTTGCTTCATGATTGTAAGAGTTATATATGGATGTAATTAGGAGCATTCATAAAAAACTGGTAGAATTCAAATAAATAAATAAATAATCAATTCAATTCGATCCAAGTGTTGGTATATTCCGGATTTTATTAGTTTTGGTTATGGTATCAATTTCGTAAAACAGTGGAATTTATTTATTTTTTTTTGAACGCCAAATGATGGAACTGTTTAAATTAACTCAGTAAGTTCCATTTGCGATTTTAAGGTTTCAAGTATAATTCTGAACCAATTTAAAGAATGATGTGTTTATTTATTATTTTTAGATATTTCTGTATGTAAGAACAAAAATGCATTGGCTAGCAAGATTCAAATACCAATTTATGGAATTTAGTAGGTTTGATCAACTCAATTATGTCACTTGTTGATAGTTTATATTTTATAATAAGACATGTAATACTGTTGTAAGAACTACTCTGATGAATGGAAAGGTGTTACTTTTCTTATATCTCTGCATGTCTAAATGGTGGGTATGATGTATTATTTTGAGAGCGTTACACATTTGAACATGAATATACTCTCTCCCTCTCTCTCATCAGTAGTATAGTATGTTTCTTACCTTCCTTATTTTCTTTGAACACCCTTTCCCTCTCTTCTCTGGAAGTTTCATTCCTTCCTTCCTTCCAAATTTCCAAAAGGCAATATATCCTAATATGCTTATTTCCATAATTTCCATAATTTTAATTATTTAAAATATGAATAATTTGAATAATATTTGAATTATTTACAATTTGAATAATATTTGAATAATTTGAATAATTTCAATAATTTGAATAATTATCCTAATAATTTGAATAATTTGAATTACTTACAATATGAATAATTTGAATAATATTAGAATAATTTGAATAATATTTGAATAATTTGAATAATTTTCATAATTTGAATTATTTACAATATGGAGGGAGGAGTGATCCGCGGAGTCTATCCTAATTTTCATAATTTGAATGGTTCTTATTTTAAGACTTATTAGGTAAAATATTTATTTTTTTACTTTTTTATCTTTTGGTCGCCAAAAATTTATTTTCAGCAATTAAAAAATATTTTAGTCACTATATAGTTAGTTTTGACTATTAAAATAATTTAGTCACAAAATAAAAAATAAAAATTTACTTTTAATAAGGTTTAAATGTTTTATAATTATATTTGCTCTTTAAATGTGGAGACAATGCAAATGAACTGTTCCAATGTAAAAAAATGGAGGGTTTTCTTGGTTAGTGAAATGCAATTTGTTAAGATTAGTTGCTTTTTTGGGTAAATCTATAAGGCATTAATATTTGTTAATTTTATATTTTGAATTTGTGGAAAATTTGTGGAGGGAAATGAAGAAAAAGTTAGAGAAGTGAATGCAATATTAAATAAATTTTTGTTTACTTTTTTTTGTTTATTTATTTATTTATTTTTCACAAATTACCTTACAAAATCTAAACAGAATAATGAGACATAGAAAAAAACCATAACAAATTTATAGTCTATTGCAACAACTACAATCAACAAATAAAGTACAACGATGACCAACTAATCAAGTGCCACCACGACCACCGTTCAAGGAATCTGGCATAGTCACCTCATCAAGCGGGTTCTCTACCTACAGCTCAAATGCCGCTACCTTCGCGGCCACCTTCCACAGTGTAACTCACATAAAAATTAATTAATACATTTAATATCACAACATTGCACTCAACAATTGTCATGTTAAGATGTAATAATAAGTCATAATATCATCTAATTTATTTTTATTCAGAAAATATTCTTTGTTTCTCATCTTTTGTATTTGTTGATACGGATGATATATTTTCTAAAAAAGAAAATAATAAAAAGATAGTTTTGTCTTTAAAAAGATTATTGTACAGTACATTAATTCACCTAAATTGATTGTTTGATATCTATCTTTGATCTTCTTTTTTTTTCTTTCTCTATCCTCACCATACATTTAAATAATGTCATTTTTCTAAATTTGTTCATGTGAAAATGTTTTGTATAATGAATTTTAAAAAATATACCTAAAAAGTAAAACTCAACACATTTTAAATTCTTAGTAATTTTTTAAATAAATTTTTTTTTTCTAAGCAGACCATCTTAATATAAGGATAACTATTAAGGTTCTCTCATATTTTTTATTTTTTCATTTGAGTGCCTACAATATCATTGATTTGTATTAAATTGGTAATCAGACAAGTATAAAATAATATAACATAGGCACATAATTTAATTATATGCTTAAAATTATTTTCCATTGACTTTTTACCAAATCTATTTTTTAGTAGAATTATATAAAACCGGTAAATCATTTAGAAAATATTTCTCAAAGAATTGGTAGATTTTCAACCCAAAATTATTAAGTTTGACAAAATATTGCATAAGAATGAAAGTAGATATGGTGTGCCATATTTTTCTCTTTCTTTTTCTCATTATTCTTATAAGAAAAATATTTGGATTTTCTAATTAAGCATTCCTAATCCACCCACAATGACATGGAATGACCATATGAAGAGCTGACCCACACTCCTCATTCCTTCTCTCTCTGTCTCTCTATTCTCTCTCTCTCTCTCTCTCTTCCGTCTCATTAGAGGTCAATATGGAGATGATGTATTAGGGTATGTAACACCACTCTTATTATTGAGAGCTCGTTTGGCATAAAAAAAGCCAAAGGCTTTTTGGCTAAAATAGCCACAAAAAGACAAAATAGACTTTTTAGCCAAATAAGACAAAACATCACATTTAATTCATAATCATTTTATTTTTTCTCTTACAAAAATCAAAAAAACCAAAAAAACCTATTCCAAACGAGGCTTTTTAGCCCTAGGTTAATAACCAAATAGCCAAAAAGTCAACCCACATTCCAAACGAATCCTAAGTCTCATGAATTAGAGGTCAACATGGGGTGATATATTGGGAGATGTAACACCATTCTTATAATTGAGTCTCATGAATATGGGTTTGTTGGGAAAAAAATAGCTTAAATAAATTTATATATATATATATATGATTATTGAAAAGTAAGAGAAAATGTGTATTTAAATTCTACCTTATGATTCTCAGCATTCAACTTGTTAGAAACTATATCAAACAGACTTTAATAATCTTCAATTGGAAAAGACTCGGCTATTTATTGTGTTTAGTTTGGGATATAAAATCATGCAATTAAACTATGGCATATTTTGAGAGGTTGGTTGGAAGTTAATTTTTTTTTTATTTTTTAGATTACATCATTTTTCTTTTTCTTTTTTTTTACATTTTTTTTAAGAAAAGTAAAAAAAATCAAAAAATTAATTTTTAATTTACTACCCAAAACAGACTTATGTCCAGTCAATTCTAAATTCCAGCTTCGGATATAAAAATGAGTCTTTGAATGGACACTTTTCTCATGCTATATATTTAAGAAGACTATTCAGTCTCATGAGTAGATGTGATACAAAATTAACCGATTAAAAAAAGTTTAGATTAGTAGATTAAAAGACCTCAATACTCTCAAATTATGATCATTACACCATGTTATCTAAGTCTGTTTGTTACAATTTCTAGCAAGTTCAACTACTTTCTAATAATCAACTTCTTTTAAAAATTATTCAAATTTATTTTTGTCTCATAAACTATAAAGAAAAGTTACACTAATTACTTTGACACAAATTTTTTATATTATATATATATATAAAAACAACTTCATAAATTATACCAACAATCTTTGGGGTGTTTGTTTGGTGGGATTAAGGTATGGGATTAAACTCCATGTCTAACAAAGTGGATAATCCAATGTTTGGTTAGAAAAGTAAAAGCCGAACTAATAGTCCGGTCAAACTAATAATCCCTAATATGTGGGATAACTCAATTCCATGAGAGTGTGGGATAGAAATGGGGAGACTCTGGATTAGCTAGTTAAATGATGAAATTAACCCTTAAATATATATATATATATAATTTATTTTTTTCATTTTTAAACATGTTGAATTTTTTAAACATGTGTAAATTAATCTCATAATATATAATAGTCTTCTCCAACTTTTTTTTTTCTTTTTCTTTTTTGTATTCGCAAAATCATAGATAAAAATATACTTCTAATATTGTATTTAAATAAAATTAAAAATGGTTTTCATAAAATAAAATAAAATAAAATAAAATATACTTCAAATAAAATGAAATAAAATATATTTCAAATTTTGTATTGTCGTTGTAAACAATTTAAACAATGCACTTTATAATTTTTAATGAAATTCACTAAAATAATCATTTTCAAATATTTAATCCTATAAAAAAAACAAATATGAAATACACATTATTTCCAGCCAAATAGTCGAGAGATTATATATTTCAGGACTATTATTCAGTGTGTTTGGTTTGAGTTTTCTGAATTAAGTTTTTTAAAAAGTGAGCTTTTGTTTTTCGTATTTTTTTATTTTTAGTGAATATTTTAAAATTTTAAGCATTTTTTATATTTTTTTTAGATGCATCTTACTTAGATGTGTCTAAAAAGTAAAATATTTGTGAAAAAATATTTTAAAAAATTAATAAATACACAAAAATACCAAAAAAAAATGTATTAAATTTTCGTTTTTTTTTTTTTTTTTTTTTTGTATTTTTGGTATTTAGTGAATTTTTTAAAGATTTTTTTCATAAAAATTATACTTTTTAAGTGTATTTATGTTAGGTGTATCTAAAAATTTTAAAAATGCTGAAAATGTTAAAAAAAAAATCTGTAAAAACAAAAAAATACGAAAAACAATAAAGTAAAATTTTTTTAAAAGTGTTTTTAGAAAACTCAAACCAAGCAAAGTAATGGTCCTTACATTACAATCCCCCTTATTCAATCCATCCAAACAAACATAGCCTATGCCTACTAGTTGTGGATTATTATTTTTTTAGGAATATATATCCTATTTCCATTTTCAAAATGTTTCGGAGTAACCTTTGGCTCTTTCTTTAGCCTGGTCTGGTGCAGTTGGGTAGCTCTGTTTTTTTTTTCCTTAAAAAAATCATAACTCTAAAAACTAAAACTAAGCCTAAACCGTAAACAAAATCTATCACACTATTTTTATAAATCTTTTGTATAATTTTTCTATTTATATATCATTACTCGTAATTTTTTTTACTGTTTCTAGGAAATCAATTCTTGGTCATACTCTCTTGTATTTGTCCATCTGTTGGTATTTTAATGGTTCTTTGGAGTCTCATACTTCATAATGCAACTTATTTTAAATTGACAAAAATTAAACTTGTATTAACCATATAATACTAAGTAATTTGGGGTAATTGATCAAGCAAACAAGGGTCAAATTCACATGAACTAGCTTCTCAGTCAAATTCATATAAATCTTGTGTGCTCATAAAATTTACATGTTTTATAACTATTGTTTTATAACTATTTTACTCTTTAAATATTGAGACAATGCAAATGGACAGTTACAGTATAGAAAAATAAATAGTTTTTTTTGGTACATCGGTGGTGCTTTTGTTAATATCACTTCTTTTTTCTGTAACATATTATTGTTTATTTAGATTTTGAATTTGTGAGGGATTTATATAAATAAATAAAAAAACAAGAGAAACCAAATAAGATTTTGTTCATTTTTTCTTTTTCGTTCACAAATTACTTTACATGAGTCAAAATCACAACACAATCTGAATAAAAGAAGTAAATTGAGATATAGGAGAAAACTAAAACAACTGAATAGTCTATTGCAACATTTCCAAATAAGAATTTAGGTCCACGGTCACAAACCTATTACTTGTCAGATAAAATTGGTTGAATGCATGGAAAGATTGATAGTGTTATTTTTTTCAGAAAAAAGAAAACAACACATGAACTACTAATTTGATATTTTCAAATATTCCTTTTTTCATTTGTTCCCATAATTTGATTCAAAATATATAGATTAGTTTTATTTTACTTGTCACGACCATAATTTGATTCAAAATATATAGATTAGTTTTATTTTACTTGTCACGGTACATTTAAATCTACCCTAAGAAACGATCTCAGTGGGTAGGGATATGAACTTTGACAATTCAATTAGACTTTTCATTCTTATAATTTTATTCAAATTTTATTTTGATTCTTATATTTTTAATTTAAATAATTCAATTCCTACACTTTAAAAGTCAAATTTCAATTTAATCCTTCTATTCAAATTTGGTTAATTTTTTGTACGATTGATAAATGCAAAATCGTTAATTTTAACTTCTAATTTAAGCAGAATAATCAAATTGAAATTAGATTTAAATTTTAAAAAATCAAAATAAAATTTGAATCAAACTAGAGGATCAAAGGTATAATTAACTTCTTTTTCATTTGAATGCCGGCAAAAATTAGTATTAAATCAATCATCTGACAAAATAGTCCAACATAGACCTAATATTTCATTTTATGCATAAATTATTTTCAATTGTAGTGAATCCATTATAGGGTGAATTATATAAAATTGGTAAATCACTTGGAAAATATTTTTCAGAGCCGTGGTAGATTTTCAACCAATTGAATCCATTTTAGAGTGAATTATATAAAATTAGTGAATCACTTAGAAAATATTTTTAAAAGCAATGGTAGATTTTCAATCCAAAATTATTCAATTTGACATGTAATTGCATAAAAAACCATGGATAGGGTGTGCCAAGTCTCTCTTCCCTTTTTTTCTAAAAAAAAAAAAAAAAAAAAAAATGAGAGTTGTTAAACATGACGGTAGCCACTAGAATCTATGAACTTATTGAAACAAAAAACTAAACTTGATCAAGAACCCTATATTCATCCATAGTTTTTCATCCTAAAACATCCTCAGTCATAAAGATTTACTAAACTCAAATGTTCCAACAGCTAAAGTTAACAATAAAAAAGAAACATATGCTAATATATTACTAAACTCAAATGTTCCAACAGCTAAACTTAACAGTAAAAAAGAAACATATGCTAATATATTACTAAACTCAAATGTTCCAACAGCTAAACTTAACAGTTAAAAAGAAACATATGCCAATATATGTTATGAACATCGAGTATTTTTCTCGAACTTTTATTCCCCATTTTCTCCACCTACTATTCCATTTCGTTCCATTCCTTTCGCTTGCCTCTAGCTATGCCTAAACTCAAGTTCTGATCCATACTTTACATATTCGCAACCTCCACTATTAGGTCATCTATCAACAATTTCTCAATTTCCCTACCTATTGCGTCCACGCCATACCCAAAATCGAGCCACTGCATCTCCCTATCCAACACCCTCTCTGTCACGTCCTCATACATGCTCTTCTCTTCACTTGCCAACAACTTATGCAGCTCGTAACCGATCCCATGTTTCTGCCATGTAAGGCCCACCATCCTTGTTGCCACCTTCACCCACGGGCGGGGATCCACAAACTGATGGAACATGTCAAAGAGCCCGGAATTTATGCGGTCAAACAGGAGCTTCCTTTCAGACCTCAATGGCGTTGTCTCATTGGAATACTTCTTCTCAACGTTGTCAAATAAACAAGGGTCCAGAGGGCAATCGAGAGAGTACCATGTTGACACGAAAGTGTAGGGGTCAGCATCATCATATCCAAAGTTGATTAGCACATCACCTAGATAGAAAGATTCCCAACTCTCATCATTAAATACTTCATTTTCCTCGGAGACCGAGACAAATCCTTGGCCAGCATCTTTGTCACTTGGCGTAAGCATTAGTCCATTTGCATTTGCTCCAGACTCCATCTTGAGTAGCTTAAGCTGCATTCGAAGCCCTACCAGTAACAAAGAAAATAAAGAGAAATTCAAGTAGAGAAGTTAAACTGTAGTTTATCGTACAATGACTAATGTAGTCTATGGAATTTATCGTACAATGACTGATGTAGTATATGGAATGGACTTGATCTATGCTTATTGAAGGCCAAAAAAAGGTGAGATCAAAAATTGACTTAGCTTACGAAGATTCATGTACCCTAATCCAAGATAAACCGTATAAAGCTGGTGAATAGTACCATTCTGGGCTCGATTCTAAGTTGCTCACACTATACTCCTCATTAAAAGTCAGAAGGGTATCAATTCATTATCTGTATAAGATAAATGCTAACCCATTGCACCTATAGCATCTGTGTATAACTGCATGATGTCCCAATATTGCAATGAATTTTTTGTTATGATTTGTTAACATCATGGCTTTTGTATATGGGCCTAGCCAACACAACCTACAGAACAAATTAGATGCAACGACCACAATTCTGACAGTTCCGACACACTAGTAAATGAATTTATTTGGGTTACCGTGAAGATCAGCATTGACTCTCTCAAAGCATTCTGAACCAGGTGATATTACATTTACATCTTCCACAAATGGGGCTTCCAAAACTGAAACCGGACTCGGATGATCAGCCTCCTTTGAGCTTGCTGGAGATTGTGGTTCAGGTACTGGACACTGAAGCTGAACTGACTCTTCTTCAGATGGCCCAATTTGAGGTACCTGGGACATCATAAATGAATAAGACGAATATCTTCAAATGAAAAAAGTAACATCATTAATTTAATTATATTCACATGAAGTATTTTGCAAGCGTTTAATGTATGTATAATGCATTTATCGATGATAATGTAAAATAGAAAGAACTATCGAACAATTAAGAATCTCCAAATAAATATTTATATCATGCACCATCAATGATCTACAAGTTTCCAGAAAATCAATCCATTTCTAGCAAAATCAAGCCTCCCGAAAGGAAGCAAACGATGAATAGATGAAGTTATAGAGCAAACTGATTCTGGTTTGGGAGAGGGCGGGGAACCAGAAAAAGTAAAATACATAAAGTTGTGGTTACACATTTGTATGTGCATACAAATGCGATTCCATACTTGTTCACTCCGTGTGGGTCCAATATATATATATACAAAGACCAAACTGGGATTGACAGATCTGTTAAAACACATTTTAGATATAATTGACAGAGTACCACAGAAACAATTACAAAAACCACAAGGGCAATGGAGAGTTTTGAATCAACTGAAAAAGAAAGAAAATAAAAATAAAACAGAAGATAAACAGTTAGAATCAGGATAAAAATATTCTGAACTATAAAGCTTTCTCAACACTACATTTTTTTTTTTTTTCCATCAAATTTTAAAAATAAAAATAAATGAACTCCTGCAATGTCCTACTTTCTGATAAATTCTATGGTGGATAAACAGTTACAAAAAGTCAAACCACCAATATCATGCAATCAGCCCACTCTTGTAAGAAAGGAAACATTAGGTTTGGTTAAGATGTGGATTCAAAATACTAACAAGGATCTACAATATAAAATATCAAGAGAAGGAAAAGATACAGTAGTCCGTTAATGTACAAATCACACTGATACTAATACTTCTCAACTCAAAATACTTCTCAAAATATTTGTGACTCTGGATACTTTCTATATCATGTACTGTGTATCAATGCTTTTGATCTTATGATACACGTTAACGTCAAAATACATAAAAATAGAAACAAACATAAAAGTAAATCAAAATATATAAACATATGTACAAAAAAAAATTTAATGATTAGATAGTGATATACAGAGCAGTTGTGAATGTACAAATCACACTGAAACTACTTTCCAAACTGAAAAATAATTCTCAAAATGTTTGCAACTGTGTGGGACTTTCTATATCATGTACTGTATCAATGCTTTTGACCTTATGATACACATTAACCTCAAAATATATAAAAATACAAACAAACATAAAAGTAAATCAAAATATATATAAACATATGTGCAAAAAATTTAATGATTAGATAGCCATATACAGAGCAGTAATGTGTTTTGCTCATGCATAATATATGAAGCCAATATTGACTTATTCAATCTAATAATATAAGTTAACTACTTAGTCCACGCACAATAATCAGTGGAACGGGACAAAAATTGATAATTGTAGGAATTCAAAAACGATATCTGTGTTGTTATAAACAGGCACGGAAATTAACAAAAAGGAAGCTAGTATGTGCTTGCACTCAACAATTATAAAGAATAATGTAAATGGTTCGAATGAATATATATATATATAAGAGCAATTATTAAATTCCAAGCAACATGAGAAAAATGTGGCATTAAATTCCAAGCAATGTAGAGAGATACAGAAGCAAAGGAGGGCAAGGAAAGCATCAACTGGCAGACCTGAACTGTCCTACCCTATTAAGATAGGGACGCAACAAGGTTAAGTGGGGTACGCTTGCAAATGGGACAAGCTCAATAAAATTGGATTTGGAGCGGGTACAGCTTTGGAATGCAAGCTTGCTAGAGAATATTTTAAACATCACTATTAACTTAGTGGCTTTGCATGGATAAGATGTCAAGCAAGGACACTCCCAATTCCACAAAAGAACTGGCGGTTTTCAATTTGGCCAAGTCAATGTGGATGAGCATTATAACATGACGCAAAATGACATGAGGCAACCTCGATTGAACATAACAATAACAATACAAATAACACAAGATAATTGGATGATTACATAACCATCCATCTTAGAGGAAAATGCACTCCAATGTGTATTATAAAAGGAAAATTTATTATAATAGGAACTGGGAACTTCATATTTAAAATAAAATAAAAAATGTCAACATCATTAAAAAAATTCAAATAAAATTAGGGGAAGAACCATACAGGTTTATCCAGTTACATAAGGTTAGTCATGATGAGCTTGCATATGACAAATTTACCAATCCAAAGCAATCCAAAAAAAATTCCTATTTATTTCCTGAATGTTTTCTTTACGAGGAAAAAAATCAAATATAATGACTAAAATTTAGAGTAGGGTTTTGGCCAGATAAAATGAAGAAAAAGGGCCACAATACTCCTAGAGAGTTGTCTTCTAATAGTGTGATCTATCCAAGCGTACCCTAAACGTACCACATTTAAGAGCATATAGCAAACATGTTCCAATTAACGTTCCTTGTACTAGACTAATCTACATTCCAAGCAACATAGTACTAACCATATTTCCAGTTTAGTTCTTATGTCCTCATCTGAGCATCAACCAAAGGCTTTAGTATGATAAAACAATAGAGTGAAGAAGTAAACATAGATATAAAAAAATATGTACATTTAAAAAAAAAAAAGAGGGGGGGGGGGGAGAGAGATAGAAAGCAATTTCAATAGGGACGTCATGGCGGACTACATTGTCCCCTTATGATAAAAATCTCCCACCAATCTTATTAGATTGTTGTGAAAATTGATTCCAAGCACATAGCCTCAAGATATAACGAAGTCCACTAATGTCTAATTGCATCTTACGTCATCACATAAAAAATTGCCTAAAAATAGGCATGCCACTTGTTGCGATAAACAAAATGACTACAATACCTTCAAGTGAGAGCTTTAATTGTTGCAAGAAAGAGAACTCTCCAATTCTACATAAAAAAAAAGAATTGAAAAGCCCGACCCACACTTCTCTTTAAAACCCAGGTGCTAAAGAGAGAGATACTGGAGCCTTATAACTAGCATAGATAAGGCAGCTCCAGGCGATGTGGAACACATTCCAACACACCCTCTTGGACCACAACATACAATAGCCGAACAGATGATACACCAATCCCAGGCCCAACCAAGCCCTGATACCAAATTGAAAAGCTCAGCCCACACTTCTCCTTAAAACACAAGTGTTTAAGAGAGAGAAACTAGAGCCTTATAACCAGCACAAATGGACCAACTCCAGGTGATGTAGGACACATTCCAACAGAAAGCACTAAAGTTTAAATTGGAGTGGATGGAACCAATCACAAAGGCAAATGAGCAAGAGAAGTGAGAAACAATTGGGAGCAGAACTATAATTTCTTTCTTCGCATGTAACTAGTGTTGGGAGCACAAATCTAAAATGTTTCAGCTCCTAACCGACTGTTGTGCAGTCAGGAGCAATGTTGACCGCAAAAACAGTGGGAAGCACAACACAATTCTAAAATGTTGAGAGCACAAATTCCATTTCTAAAATGTTGACCGCAAAAACAAACAAATTCCATTTATTATGAGGGGAAAATGTTTCAGCTTGTCATTCATTTGACAAACGATTGTTTTATCCTCAAACCTAGGAAGCATGGATATGGACACAAGTATCATAATTCGTCAAAATCTAAGAAATTGGGATATAGGTACAACAAGGATATATCAATAATAAAATATATTTTCATTATTATAGAATTAAAATAGGGCAAATTACAACCCCAAGGGGTTGGGGCTAGTGGGAGCAGCTTGGGGCCTGGGGGTGCACTCCCTCCAAGTCTCAGGTTTAGCTCTTACTAAGTATTATCAACTCTTTGAGGTCACACTCGCAGGCTCTACCCAAAATTTATTTGTCATCGATTAGAAATTTTAAAAAGTGGGACATAATTTCCAAAACTACCACAAGCAATTAGTATTTTAAGCAAACTTCAAAGGGTATATTTGTAATTTTCCCATTAAAATAACAATAATTTTGAATTATTATTTAATATTAATATTTTTTTTAAATCAATAAAATAGCATGAATTTTCTTGTAGTTGAAAATAATATTACTAAAATGATTCCAACAATATCAAAACATCCATCACATGGCAACATAAAAAGGCAACCTGAAAAGCACTCATGATAGTAGCAAAGGCTAAGAAGCACGGATACAGACATGTGACATGACATTGGCAGGCTAACACAATTTTTTAAAAATATACACGACATGTGGGGGCCACGTGCAAAATATATAATTTTATATATTTATTATATGTCATATATAAGGACACATAATTATTATATATCACATATAAGAATATTTAAGTAAAATATAATAATTTTTGAAGTCAAAAGTAGAAAATTAGATATAAATTTATATTGTTTTATTTTATCATTGGATTACAAATTATTTTATTTAAACTTGTAATGTGTTTCATGTGTATCTAAGAGTTAAGAAGTGTCCGACGACTGTTGTGTCATGTCGGTGACATGCTACCTTCTTAGAAATGCCTATGCTCCTTAGAAAAAATGAATTGCTTTCAATTTTCATCTTCCAGACAAAAACAAATGTTTCACATAACTTGGGTTGTCTCTCTCCCCCTTCGTATTTCTCACTCATGGATGCATTTTTCTATGTAACAACTAGAACTGAGTCCTTCATGCACATGCTAATTGAGGTTAATTAAATTGAGGATACATATCCATGCATATCCGACATGTACAACCTATTTCAAGTATTCGTACTTTCAAGCCTCAAACTAAGATGATGCACTCGGTCTTATAATGGATTGTTAAATTATCATCAAATTTATCCAATCCAAGTAAATGGGCCCAGATGTAAGAATCACAACATTTCAAATGGAACCACAAGAAGTTTGTTTTCCTTTTTTAACTAAAAATTGCACTTCCAACATAAATAGTGGATCTCGTAGGCTAACAGACAACCTTCATAGTCTCGTGACTTTGACATGGAGAAATAAGATCACTATTAAGGACTATCATCTTGAACCAAGTTCTTTAAGCAACCCACTCAACTAGGCAAAATCATTTGTGGGCCGACAAATTAGAAGCTTGATAACCAAATCAATGCAACACTCTTAAACCAACATTTATTCACAATTATCATCTTAAAAATATTGCATTTGTTCACAAAGAGAAAACTCACTCCATCAATATTGTTTAGTGAGAGTCCATTAGAGTCACCTTTGCTACAACAGATCTTTATAAGTCAACAAGCAAGCCAAGGGGCTATTTGAAGGGTGTCCACATGATTTGGACACAATGCAGACGATTCAATCATCTCCACACTACATATTATGGATCATCTTTAATTTTGGCCTCATCAAAAACTCCAATTGATGAGACTGCAAGAAATCATAGGGCATTCACCAATTTGGAAATTCAACACCAAATGAGCTCTTTTATATGGATGACAATAACCCCCCCCCCTCCCAAAAAAAAAAAAAAAAAAAAAAAAAAACTTTTCCCGCCCTCTTCATTTATAAAGGGGTGGATTTTGTGGTGGAGGTTATAGTTTAAATTAGAAAGTAGGTTGAGAAAAGACAATAACCATATTCAAATCCAATGGAACAAGTTTAAATAGGTTTGCCAACCATGAAATTTACTTGCATAATAACACAACAATATTTTTCTTCCTCCCTTCTAAAACCACAAACATACTTTCTTATACATTGACGCTCCGCTTAAATCTTCTTAAATCCCCATCATGTCTATGAGGAGCTTGATACAAGGAAATGCACGTTTACTAAGTATTCATTGAAGTTTGGCTACAAAAAAATAAAAAATAAAAATAAATAAATAAGAAACAAACACATATGATACATGTCTAGGCATTTGCCACGTCTGTGTCGAAAATATGTCAAACACACGTACATTTTGTAAGGGAATATGTTTGTGTGCTTAATAACTTTCAATTGATTGATTAGTTTCTCCCATCACACAAATCTCTTTTCACAGGATTATCACATTAGATTCATGAGGTACCAACTAGCATGGCGATGTACAAGAGAGCCCTCCAACTTATAGCCACCTATTTCCACGATCTACCAAGCTCGTGTCATACCCATCATTTGGGTCATCCATAACAAGAGTTTTATTTCTATGAGTTCGATCAACAAACATTTACAGATATCTAAGGTTGACTATGGAAATATTTTTGCCAAGTAACCAAGTTGGTAGTTGCGAATGAGGTTTCTAAAAAGAGTAAATCGAATTTGGAAACAACATGGTTCTAACAACTAGGCCCAAGGTTATGACTGAGACACCACTAAGGCGTAACACATACAAAATAATAGGAGCATAGTTTGATGTCTTTCAACGGTAACAAAAAGTAAGTTTCCTGTGGACATGGAAATAAGGAAAGCTAATTCGAGAAAAACTTCAATTACTATCCCATGACATACAAGGTCCATGGATGGTTGCAACTTATTTTAATGCAAATGTCACTCATGTCTAAACAATCGATAGCCATTGGACTTTTCATTTCAAGCTCAACCTCTAGCAAGACTCAACTTTAGATCTTGCGAGCTTAGTTTATGAATCAAATCCTTATTTCGGTTCGATACATGCACCGATGAAACTCAACTATGGCCTTTGTCTCAATAGGTGTATTCATCACCTTAGGCGAACTTGCGGGTAGTGTTCATGGTGGTTCTTCAAGATTCCATTGCATTGCATCCTAAGGTCAAAACGAACTTGTCGCCAGACCACTGTCATCCTTCCTTATAATGACCGGCATTCTTTTCTCCTAGACGAGACAGCAGACATCAGTCCATAGAACCTATAAAAAAATTTTAAAAAAGATGGTTTGACATCAATCAACTAAGTTCAAATGTCGAATAGTTTTTCAATGCAGGTCATTTATCGATGACGAGTACAATGAAGGGTCTGAACACCTGCTTTCCCTCTCTTTCCCTTTCATGAGCTTCATTAAGGAGTCTGTAGTTAGGCACATGTTCAAAAAACGTGACATGTCGACAAAGGTGGAATCGTCGCGAAAAATGATCATTAACACTAGTAGTAACCCTTTTGAATCGAGGGGTATGTCAACCTCACTCGAGAATATCACTTAAAGAAAAAAGAAAATCAATCAATGCATAGCATAATAAATAACAAATAAATTCACAGACAAAATCATGCTAGGTTCAACCATAATCATGAAATTTAGCCAATTGTTTGCAAGTGAGGGATTACCTCACTAAAGTGTTTCTCAAACTAGAAAACAATTAGTGGAATGAGAGGAATGTGGGTAAGGATTGTTTCCCTCTATAAAGTTGTACAATAAACAACTTCATTTCAATAAATGATGACATAAACCTACAAGTACTCGTCCTAAATCTAAAAGAATTAACACAACAAAGAATTACCTCCTCTAAATCAATCATCAATGACCTCCATTACTCTACATGTTCATCATAATGGCAGTCCACCATATCATTTCCAATGATTTTCATATAATTATTACAGGGGGAAAAAAGCTCCCCCCAACCCGCCCAATAAAAGGAAAAAATTTGTTGGCTTGTCCCCTAAACCCACACTAATGTGGTTTGTGTCAAATCCAAGTTGGATGCCCTCTTGATGGAGACAACTGGCAACATAATACTTGAGTTTATAAACAATGTAGAAAATATGCTTCTAATGCTCAAATGTTGATTTGGCATGTGTTGGATGATGCTAGGCCCACTTGGGAACTAGAATAATTTAGTTTTGAGTCTTCTCTCTATTCATATCTATGTTTTATGTGAGCTTTGGTTTTGTTTTAGGGTTGGGTATTTTTTTAATTTACAGAATTTCTGGAATTGGTCTCAAGAATGGGTTGTTTTTCTAAGCCACGAGTTTTGGTATTGTTTTAATTTGTTTAACAGTTTTATTTAGTATTAGATAAGTTTTGGAAGTCAATTTTTTTTTTAGTTTTCTTTCGTTTTTGGTAAATCCTAGTTCTACTTGGTTAAAGAAGTCTCCTCTAATTCTAGATTATGCAATGTATTTCTTCTAATTCAATGATCAAATTATACAGAATTTTCTAGAGTTTTGAATCCTCTTTTAGGTTTGTGAATTGCAACTTTAGCCCTAGGTGTGATGCCTAAGGGATTCTAGGATTGATTCCTAGTTTTCTTCCTCTTTTTCCTTCTTTTCTGGTTAATGTTCATGGATTACTGTTTACAGCCTTTAAACAGCTTTTACTATGCCACCAAAATTCCTTTCCCCTTGAGCCCAAACCTTTCACAACCAAACCCCACACATCCCTTAGCATTCTTTCATTAAACCTAAACCTATGACCAGATTCAGACCGCTTTAAACCTGAACGTGCTGCATCACCTCTATTCCATGATAAGATTGAGGGAGGGATGATCAACCCAAAGCGTACCCTATTGCCATTCTCAAAGAGCAATAGAAAATTTCTAATCAGTCTCTTTAATCTTAATGTATATTTGAAGTTTGAAGCAATAACGTATAAACTTCTTAAAGGAAAAGTTGACCATTCTAAAAAATAAAAATAAATAAATAATCAACATAGTGCATAAATTATACATATCATGTATCTAACCCATATAACAAGATACAATAAAATGCACCTATAACAAAATGTAATTATTTATCATGAGATATTGATGCTCTGTACACATTAAAAAAATCCAACAAGAAAACATTAAGGACAACAAGCAATGCACAAGTTCATCAAATACAACCATATTACAAATGATAATAAAAAATAAAAAATAAAAAATAAAAAGTTAAGCAAATTGAACTATTATGGGTATAGAAAGGGGAAAAGACCACCTCAGATATTATAATAGTGCATCTATGTTGTGTCAACAAGTATTGAAAGATTATTAGTCAAGTAAATCAAACCTGTGCTTTTGAATCCTCTGGACCAGGGATAGAAGAAGTAGGATTTCCTAACAAACAAGATGATGGTTTTAAGGGCAACTCCTCATCAAGAGATTCAAAATACATATCCGCATGTCCACCATCTGCCTCAGCATCATTAATTGAACTTTTACAGTTGATGTTATGAGTCCGCATCTGAGAAACTAAAGACTTCTGTTCTGCAGGATCTTTCTTTCCAAGGTTGATCTCCACCTGAGATAGGTCAAATTGCTCTTCCTCAAAGGAGTCAGTACTATCACTATAGGTGAGGTGAGAGGATTGAGATTTCTTATTGTTGGATCTTATTTTTCTGGATGAAGAATCTCCTTTCTTATTGGAATTTCTCCTGATTGCCTTATTTTTACCCCGATTCATGGCTTCTCCAGCCATCAAATAACTGTCCTGGTCAAGAGTTTCACGTTGCATGTTTGTTTTAGGGCCACCAAAGCCAACAGATGAAGCAGCAAAAGATCTCGATCTAGATGAAATTCTGATACTATCCTTCCAACCATCCCTACTACTAATACCCAAAGGACTATCCCACTCAGCAATTTCATCATCGCTAACAAATTTGTCACGGGATCCATCCAAACCAATCATTGGATAAAAATTCTCTGGCCTTATTTCCGTATCACAAATAGAAAGCATTTGACCCAGAGTGTTGGCCTTACCAACTGCTCCAAAATTCTGATACCTTTGGGACATCTTCCACCTCTCTGAGAGTCTCTTCTTGGCCTCCCTACTTACAGATGACTCAGTCGAATGCCATGATGAAGGTCTAGGTCGGTTACTCCAGTGAAAGGACTTTCTAAGAGTCGATATTGTCAGTTCTGATTCACTTCCAGAATCACTTGCAGACACATTATATGAGCTCTCATCCCCAGCATATCCCTTAAATATGGAGGGCAAATCCATCGGCTCACCGCGTAAACTCTCTCTCATTTTCCTAGTAATCTCCTTGGCTTTTTCTTTGGGCTCTCTAGACTTGGGCCTCAAAAAACCTGCATCATCATTAGATGAGTTTTTCTTAACCCAATGTCCTCCCTCACCAGTATCAATGGTCCAATATTCCCAGTGCTTCCTACAATCTGACTGATTACCATGAAAAGAACTGGTTGATAAAACAGATTTAGTAGCATTCTGCATCTTCTCAGGATTTGGCTTCAGAACAACAATCCGTGTTGGGAGGATGTTTGTCTCACTCTCATGCTTCCCTTCTAATTGAATGTTTGGTGATTTAAGAGGTTTTTGAGCACCACGATGATTGTAGAAGTGGGTAAAAAGACCATCATAATGTTTCCGATGAGAGCATTGTAAAATCCCTTTCTCTGACTTCCAACCAATGGTACTGCCTTCATACTCATCCAATTTTGATGGGTCCATATCTGCCATGTGACAGCATTTTGATCTAGGAGCAACACCTTGCAGATCAACAAGATGCTTTGTAAACAAGGAATCTGGCTGCTGAAGAAACTTCATCAATAGGTCTTTGTTGGCATCCAGCGTGTCAAGCATATCACAAAATTCTTTTGAATTATGAAGCTTGTCATTTGTAGAAAGACGTTTTGCAGCCATGAACTTCTGTTGAATAAACGCCATCTCTGCCTCAGACAGCTTTGAGTTTATAGTCCTTTTTGCTGGGTAACTACAACTCTCAACGTTTGATGTTTCCAAAACTTCATACACATCCTTACATTCTTGCTGCGCCATTGAGTCTTTCCTATTTGATCGGCGTTCATATGGCTTTCCATCCCTTTGGGATGATACTGATGCAGTCCATTGTCGATAAGTTTCTGAGAACCCCTTATGTTGTTTATGAAGAGGCTGCTGAGGTGGCAGCCCATCAAGATCCATCAATCTGGCAATAACACTCGCTGGCCGTCTCTTAGGCTCCGTTTCTTTTGACATTTCTTCTGCTAATAACTTCTTTATTGGGGTGCCAGTCACCCGTTTAGAAGAGCTAGTCCACAACTCACATGAGAACTGCATATGCAAAATGAAATTTAAATTCATAAATTTAGTATAACCAGATGAAAAAGAACAACTATTGAGTATTTGACACATCACAAAAGCAGCATTGCTTTGCTTTCACAATGACTGTTCAAAAGTCAATGTGAAAAATAAATAACTTACATATCATAAAGCTCAAATATAGATACAAAACATGAAATCAACGTACCAAATCTTCCTTGGTGGTGTCACCGCTGTAAGAACTATAATCTGATGCCAATTTTAGTAGACTTCTTTGTCTTCGAATCTGCCTGTTTCCTGGATGATCATTCCAAGATGACATATACATATTACTATGCACAGAGATGTAAGCAAATTGTGTATGCAGGATTTCAAATCACCAAAACCAAATAGAACAATGAATTGAAACAACATGCAATAGGAAGAACAAAATTATGAATCTCATCTAAAATGCTAAATTTATTTTAAAATATTGTGCAGGCAGACTCCAAAAACTCAAAAAGATCAAAATTTAAAATGAAACAAAATAAATAAATAAAGATAAAATCTGATTTTCCGAAGAAAAATAGGGATATGCATTGATTCCAAATCGCATGAAGAAATTAAAGAAAAGAAAAAAAATTGATATTTGCAAAATTTTTAAATCAAACCCCACAGAAGTATCAAATGAACTGCACATGAGAACTTTTGGAGCACTAGACGACGCAATTATTTCTCATGATAACCCTCGAAATTGATAAAGAAAAAACAAAATCATTTCAATAACACTACAGAAAAAGCGCAACTGATTCCACTTGCAAACAAAGATTACTTTAACAAAAGCACAAGCAAAGCCAAAAACTCAACCTAACTCATGAGTTCCATGCTAAACAAACAGCAAAGAGACAAACCAGTAAAATGAGCAAACAGACACAAGGGCTCCGTTTGGTTGCCGAGAAAATGAAGGCAGAGAAAACACTTTTTTTTCAACATTACGAGCCTCAATTATTTAAAAATTGAGATTTTTAACCACTAAAATGAGCAAAATCAATTTTTCCTAATTTGGGATGAAACATTCTACTTTGGTTATAACAAGTAAAAATAACGAAAGAAAACACTCGAAAATCACATTTTCTTTGCTTTCCTTCCAGTTTCTCCGCAACCAAACAGCAACGCATTCGCGCAAAAAAAAAAAAAAAAAAAAAAAAGAACAGAGAGATTCTCTCCATTCTCTGCTTTTCTCGGCAACCAACCATACATACATTTACGAGTGAGTGAGTGAGTGAGTGTGTGTGTGTGTGTGTGTGTAAGTAAGAAAGTAAGTAAGTGAGAGAGAGACTGACCTTCGTTGTTCGACTTCTTATGTTGGACTCTCTCCATTTTCACGACAAAAAGAGAAAGACAAAAAAGAAAAAAAGAATTTTCCTAGAAAATCTTAGACCGAGAAAGCCGGGAGAATGCCTCGAAATAGAGTGACGAAGAGCTCAACAAGTATCACGGAAGCAAATGCCCTAGATTTTCAGCTAAATTCAAACAGAATCCGACTACAGATCTTCAAAATCTACTCAGAGAGACAGAGAGAGAGAGAGAGAGGAAAAATACTATCCGAGAAAGGAAATGAAGATATAGTGAGAGAAAGTAGAAAGAGAAATCGAAAGAAGCAAGAAGTCCCTGCTGGACTTTGTTTTTGAAGATATGTAGTCGGATTCTGTTTGAATCGAACGAGAGAGAGAGAGAGAGAGGGCAACGAAGTCCCTGCTGGACTTTGTTTTTGAACTTTCAAATTACCGAAAATAGACCCTTTGCTACTTGCAACATGTCGGAATCAAGTTTTGCCACGTTGTCACCATGCTTCCTTTCCTTCATTTCGCTTTTTTAACTCTCTCATTGCTACGTCATTGGCGCGCAGATCCTCTAGAGTCCCTTCTCTAGAGTGATCTCCTAGAGTGAATAATCGGAGGGCTGAGATTGTTCCACGAAAAAACGACGTCGTTTTGGCGTGAAATTTGAAAGAAAAAAAAAAAAAAACTCAAATTGATTCAAAACTCAGATTGTTCAGCGAAGGGCTGAGAGGAGAGAGAGAGAGAAGGGCTGAGAGGAGAGAAGAGGAGCTGAACAATCTCCTTCGCCGATCTCCATGTCTGCCGACGTTGCCTTCGTCTTCGATCGTTGCCTTCGTCTTCGATCCGATCTCCATCTCCATGTCTGCCGACGTTGCCTTCGTTTTCCGACTTGCCTTCGTCTTCGATGCTTGTGTTGATTTAATCTTCTTTTTTATTTATTCAAATCTCACGGATCAAAATCCATTTTCATTTGATTCAATCTGTAAATATACATATAGATATACATATATACATGGGGTCTGTTGTTGATCAAAAAAAAATATACATGGGTCTGTAAATATATATATATATATATATATATGCATATAGAGATACATATTGCTTTGGAGAATGTTGAAGATGGATTTTGATTCAATTTACTGAATATTGCTTTGGAGAATGTTAATCTGAGTTTGAGAATGTTAATCTGAGTTTTTGATTCAATTTACTGAGTTTGATTCAATTTCCTAATATTAATCAAAAAACTGAGTTTGAAAATGAAACTCAGATTGATTCAAAAAAAAAAACTCACCTTCTCTCTCTCTTTCTCTGGAGATGGAGTCCAATTTTGTGGTCTCATTCAACTCTATTGTGGTGGTTTGGTTTCCTGTCAATTGCTTCATTATTTATTTATGAGATTTTACCCTATATGTTTACCAGCATCGAAGACGAAGGCAAGTCGGCAGACATGGAGATCAATCTGAGTTTTTTTTTTCAAATTTCACGCCAAAACGACGTCGTTTTGTCGTGGAACAATCTCAGCCCTCCGATTTTCACTCTAGGAGATCACTCTAGAGAAGGGACTCTAGAGGATCCGCACGCACGTCATTGGGTCTATTTTTTAGTTCAATTTTAATGATCAATAATATTAGATATTATGAAAAATATTTCATAAAAATAATTATAAAAATTTTGTGACACTTCAATTACATTTAGAATAAAATATCACATATTAATTAAGATAATCGAAGGATTATAAATCTTTCATGATCATTTTCATGAAAAAAATTTCATAATCCCTAACTTTTCTCTTTAATGATTCGAACTGTTTATATTTTAAAATTTATTAAATATATCATACCTGTAAAAAATTAAGTTAATTAAATATCAGAAATTACATGTTCAAATCATCGAACTACAAATCATTTTTTTTAATTTAATAAATAATTTTTTAAACACATATTTTTTGATATCTGATCAACTTAATTTTTTACTGATATAATACACTCAATAAATTTTAAAATATGCACAACTCGAATCATTAAAAATCTAAAAGTGAACTTAATGACCTAACAAATAAGGAGTTAAGGAAAAAGATGAAGGCGGGGATCTTGGTTCTAATTCGGAAGTTGTTGGCAATTGGTAAGTATGCTTTTTTTTTTTTAGATAAATCTAGCTTAATTAATAAAGCAAAAGTGTTTAGCTGCCTAATTTTTTAAAGAAAAAGGAAAAAGGAGCAATCAATGAAATTTTTAAAACAGTGGATTAATCCAAGACGAGTTTTTGACCAAATTCATGTCACTGAGTTATTTTAAATTTATTTGTTAAATACGACATGTTATTTTATGAAATCATATTTTCACGCGATTTTTAAGATTTAATGTTGTGTTTGAAAATAAGACTTTAATTTATAAATATTAGAAGAAAAAAAAAAAAAAAAGATCAATTTCACTAAAATTGAGCATGAAGTTGGGTTTTAAAATAGAAAAATTTATTCACAAATTTCATATGGAGAATGTAGATTCATTTAATCCTAAAAGTTTTTTTTGTGAACTAATTAGTATTTTTTTTGTTTTAAAATTTTGTATTTATTTGATTTGGTGTCATTTGAGTTTACACAAATGCCCTTTTATAATTCATATTTTCAATTTTCTAATTCATTTTTTTGGGATAGGAATGGAATGATGAGGTGTGGAAGATTTTTTTGAGGGAATTGGTGGCTAAAGTGTTGGTTGTCAAATGTGAAAATCTACATTTTTATTTGTGTGATTTTTTTGGTGTTATATTGGAGTATTAAATTAGAGCACTATGTTTGGAAAAAAAAAATACTAAGTAGTTTTTGTGTGTTACATTGATTGGAGTGTTACATTTAAAAGAAATATACTAATAAAATTTTTTGGACTGTTGTTTTGTTACATTTAAAAAAAATACACTAATGAGTTTTTTAATATATTATATTTGAGTGTTACATTTAGAAAAAATACGCGGAGTTTTTGTTTTTGAGGTTACGTTGTTACGTTTGAGAAAAATACATTAAGGAGTTTTTTAATGTATTACATTACAGTGTTACATTGCAGTGTTACGTTTGAAAAAAGTACACTAAGGAAATTTTTTTAAATGTTACGTTTAATAATTTCAACATTATTAAAATAAATTAAAAAACATATTTATCTTTCAGCACATAACACGCACGTTTATACTTGTCCCTTTATATAATTCACATTAAAATGGGACCTTAGGTCCATAAGAAGAAGAAAAAAATGAAAGACTAAACAATTTATAAGATCACTATTTAAAATTTATTAATACTTCCCATTTAAAATATGACTTTAAAAAGTAAATAATGAATTGTAGAAATAAATTCAAAACAATTTATATTTGGAAAATAAGTTTAGTAATAATTTGGGTTTGGTAAAAAAAAATCTAAAGTAGTATTATTGTAAAGGCTTAAAAGGTTAAAAGAATTATTGAAAGGTTCTCATTAACTTGTGTGTTTTAAAAAATTATACTTTCTTTATTACATTTATTTTTATGTAGAATGTAAAAAATAAAAATAAATTTCTTAATCCTTGGAGTGGAAATATGTTGTGTTCTTCTACCATTAAACGGTCATTAGCATTTACGTATTATGATTCAAAATTGGATCTTGTCAAGACACATCTTAAAAGATTTTTAAACAAATTATAAATTATTTATTATACTCATTTTTATGTCAAACATATGATCTTTTAAAATTTTTTAAAAGACAAATCTAAAAAAAATCATAAGTTAATAATAAATTTACTTGAAATCATTATTGCCACAATAGAAATAGTAGTTTTAGCAACTCATTACATTATTTAACAATTCACAATTATGGCATAATCTCCATAATATTTGATAAAGGAAAATGTTATCAAGTATCCCTTAAGTATTATTTAATGTGTATAAAAAATTTATTAATTACAATAAAAGTGTAATAAATTTAATAAAAAATATTTCTATTCTTTAATTTTTTATTATTATTATTATTTTTTCTTTGAAAAATGTTTTGGACCTCGAAAGTCTTTCCCCCGAATCCCCCTAAAGCCCAAAACGACGTCGTTTTGGGCTTTAGGTTTTTTTTTTTTTTTTTTTTTTTTCTTTTTTTCCGCCATTTTCTTCTTCTTCTTCGGTTGAACCAGACCATAGACAGAGAGGGAGAGGGAGAGAAAGGGAAGAGAGAGAGAGGGAGAGAGAGAGAGAAGATCGGGGAAGAGGATCGGGGACCTCCCGCAGCTCGTCGCCTCGCCTCGCCCGCCGCCCGATCGTCGCCCAGCTCCGCCGATCGCGTCGCCATGCCCGCCTCCTGCCTCCTCCTCCTCCTCCTCCCTCCATTTTTTAGGCCCCCTCCAGTCCCCTCCTCCCTCCTCCCCCTCCCCTCCCCTCCCCCTTCTTCGTCTTCTTCCGCTGCAAAAAAAAAAAAAAAAAAAAAAAAGGGGATTCGGGGGATTCGGGGACCTCGGATTCGAGGTCCCAATCGCTGCTGTTTTTCTTTTTCTTACGCCTTATGAATACTTGTTAGCTCCCTTCCATATGAGATATTCTCTACTAATATTTTTCTTCAAAATTTATCATTTACTCAAGCTAATGGAGTCATTATTGCACAACGAAAATAATTGTTTTCACAACTCATTTTAATGTTTTCACATTTTAAGAAAGCTAATAAATCATTTTTTAATTTTTATTTTTGGTTGGAAAGAACTACATTTAACAAGATAAAAATAACGTTCAAATAATACACATTAAAGTGTGTTTGGGAAGAAAAAAAATTAGATACACACCTAATCTTTGACCCCACGGAAGTGTTCTAAAAAAAAAATTAAAAAAAAATTAAAAAAAAAACAAACAAACTATCTACACCTATGGCGTAATCTCAATATTTGATGAAAGATACCTGGACAACTATTGTTCTACTTCTACTAATATTTCTCTACTTCAAGTCTACTAATATTTCTCTACTTCAAGCAGGATGTGACGGGTGTGTTTGGTTTAGTTTTAAGAGACAAATTTTTAAAAAAAAATTGAGGAGAGAGTTTAGAATTTTTTTAAGTTTGTTTGATTGTATATTCTAGAAATTGTTTTGGAATATAGGAATTTTGGATGATTTGATATTTTGTTATAGTTGAATAGATATACATGAGAGAAAAAGTGATTGAGAAGAAGAGAGAAGAAAAAAAAATGATTAATTGATGTGTAAAAGAAAAAAAGTGATTTTGAAATTTTTTTTTCCAAAATCACTAAACCAAACAAAAGTTCAAAAAATTTTCTCTAAAATTACCCTCTCCAAAGCAAACTAAACAAGGCGAACAATTTTCTCCGACTCCTCTCTCTGTCCCCACATCCCCCTTTAAGTCCCATGTAGATTTTTGCTACCTCAACGAAGAAGTGAAGTGGAAATGGATTTTGCTCTCCCACCCTTTACCCCGATTAAATATAATTAAACATATATTTTATATATATATATATATAATGCATGTAGTTTAAAATTTTCAATTTTAATAAGATTAAAATAATTTTTTCGCTCATTTATTTCTTATCTTAGAGCATTTTCAACCGTTATTGTTATAATATCATTGCTATTGTTATAATTTGACAATAAATAGTGTTATTTTGCCAAATTATAGCAATGGTGCTCCAATGGTCATTTGTTATTTTGGCAAATCTCAACCAACTTTCCCTCAAAATTTGTAGGTGTTGTTTGGATATAGTTTTTCTTATGATTTTATTTTTGTTTATTTTTTTGTCCTTTGTGACCTTTTTTTAACTGCTTGTAAAAAAAATTATATATTTATATTATTCCCGACTAGACAAATATAAAAAATGAAAAAAATTGAAAAATTGGGAAAAAAAATTAAATAGAATTCACCCCACCCAAAAACATATCACTACATATTTATTTTTGACACAAATTGGTGTTTGTTTTTATTTTTGTTTTTTAGCCAAACAGAACACAGCAGCTCTTTTTGGTTTCATCACCACCATCCACCTCTTTGTTGTTATTTTTGTTTTAGCCAAACAGAGCTCAACGGCTGTATTCGGTTTCATCACCACCGTCCATGTGTCTTCTCTCTCTCTCTCTCTCTCTATTTGGTTTCATCATCACCTCCTCTCTCTCTCTCTCCCACTCACTCTCATATATCATCTCTTTTCCCTCCATCACCGAGAGTCTCTCTCTGTACTCTCCGTCACTCTCTTTTCCGTCCATCACCTCCGTCTCTCTCTGCTCTCCGTCTCTTTCTTCTCCGTCCATCCCCAATTTTCTCTGAATCAATAATCCATGTCTCCAAATCTCACAAACCCACCTCCAAATCTATCCCTTTCCCTCTCACTCTCACTCTCATTGCCGTCTACCCCCATCCCTCTATTTCTCTCACTGTATCATCTGTATCAAAGAACACAAAGAAGATCACGTATCTGTATCATCTGTAGAATCATTTATATCAAAGAACACAAAGAAGATCATCTGTCTCTCTTCTCCTTCTCACTATCGTTTTTTTTTTTTTTTTACTTCACTATGTTCATTTTCTAATTTTTTTATTTTTTAAAAAATTTTGTTTGCTTCAAATTGGTGAAACTAAAATTTGGAAAATTAAAAATTTGGTGATTCTGTATTTGGTATGTTAAAATTTGGAAAGTTGGAATATATATTAATGGCAAATTTTTTGTTCAATTGTGTTTTTTTTTTATTTATTATTTTTCCATTTCTGGTATATTGTTGTTCCACTGTGTTTATTTCTTCCATGAAAATTTTGAAGCCAAATTTTGTTTATTTGAATGATGTGGCAAGTTTGGCAATTGCCAAACTTGTTGCCAAATTTGAGAGATAAAATGGCATTTGCCAAATTTAGAAGGGGTTATAGCAATCCATTGGAGCAACATTTTTAAAACTCTTGTCAAATTTCGACAATGGCAGCTCCAATAGCTTGCCATTGAAGATACTCTTATATCTTTTAATTCTCATTAATACTAAATCATTATCTATTATAAAATATATTATTTTTAATTTTTATTAGCATTCTTATTTTTTAAAGATAAAAAATTAACTCGTCCTGTCTCTGTCCCTAGCCGGCCCCAATTTGTCCTACCCTCAATATGATACAGGCAACGACCCTCAATATGATACAGGCAACGACGGAACACTACAGGTGTGTTTGGTTTGATTTAATTTTGAAAGATAAATTTTTAAAAAAAAATTTGAGAACAGAATTTAGAATTTTTTTTAATTTGTTTAGTTGTATATTTTAAAAATAGTTTTTGAGTGTAAGAGTTTGGAATAATTTGATATTTGTTGTAGTTGAGTAAATGTGTGTAAGAAAAAAAGTAATTGAAAAGAAGAGAAGAGAGAGAAAAAGTAATTGATTGATGCGTAGAAGATAGAAAGTGATTTTGGAAATGTTTTTCCAAAATTACTAAACCAAACAAAATTTTTTAAAATTTATTTATCAAAAACAAACCAAACAAAGCCGATATATTCAAGCCGACATTTTAGATTCATACCTATTTTTCGTATAATTTTGTACGAAATAGACCCCCTTAATGAAAGCATAATTAAATAAGAAACAAACTCGCCTTATTGCTATCCACAATTTCAAGAAAGGTAGTATAATTTTTTTTTTTATATACAATAGCATAAATATATACATGCACAGAAGATATTTATATTTTCTGGAGTCAAAATACCACTAACCATTCCCATATTTTCTATGATTGGCCTGGCACTGACTCCTCTGTTTCAGTGTGCATGGACCAAAGAAAAAGGTTTATTATAACAAAAAACAATCATTGTTGTCTCCATAACTGCAATATCTCTCATGAAGTAAATTAAAGGTAGCTGGATTGTCCATTGAATCACAGTTATGCATAATCATATGTTATTATTATATGGTTTATGTTATTTCTTGATTGATTTTCAGACAAGGGACCCAATGTCTGATTACTAAAGCATGTCAAAGAGCCCAAGTAAATACTGAGTTTATGAATGGCCATCGACTTCAGGATATTGTATTCTAGCATACGGTTGTAGGTTGAAAATAATCTATCTATTCCAAACATGTCTTTAATCCTAAATGCTACCTTCCTGTTGTGGCTTTAACAATCATGGATTGAAACCTCAAAAGTTCGATCAACATATAGAAATTTCATTTCCTACCCCTGTAGAAGCCACCACAAGACTTGAACCCGATAATTACTAGAGACAGAAAGACATGTACATAGAGATTAATCAGGACAAGACTTCAAACACACTAGTGATCCAACAAAAGAACCAGTCTCATTGTCAACCATTGTACATAGAGATTACGTAGGACCTAATTAAATCAAAGCAAACAATTCCAAATCAATATCCCCAAATTTCAAGCATTTACCAAATGTGATGTTTGAATTCAACTTTTATTGCTAAGCGATGCAGCTTCATCTTCCCTTGTTCTTCTCCTAATTGTAAAAAATTAAAACATTTAAAAAAAAATTACATATACATTTATCCTTAATTACCTAACAATTCATAGGGATTATCTGTCACAGCCTAATAGTTAAATTTGAGCTGTGGTTTAGCAACATCCGGTTCAGTATTACCATCTTCATTGTTGGGTCCTGAATTTGATTCCTCAACATGATTGTTGAATTTCATTATATGCTTATACACCTGTGTGTTTTGATAGAATGTACAAATTTTCACAATATTTATAAATTATCACATACCATTCGAGAGAAGGGGAAAAAAAATGCATAGTTAATAGATGGCACTACACAATATGCCACAGAAAAAGGGGAAAAGAAGGTTCTTCTCTGTAGAGAATGGAGCCACTTAGCTGAAGAATTTTGACCTAAAGCTAATAATAAAAGGAAAAAGTAAAAGAAGATTGTGTCTTGATTAAAGTGTGTTGTGGGTCCAAATCCACAATTATGGCTTTTGAATGACCATAATTAACATCAAAATGGGACTCGTTTATGCATTGCAGTAGGCTTTAACCCCAACTTTTGAGAAACTAAGCTCGAGGTATCTAGAAGAGAACCAAATAAATAGGGGACACCATACGCTAGGTTGTGTCATTTGATGAAAATTACCAAAGTATCATCTCCTAATAAGACCTTTTAAAAGGTCTAGTGGACCTCTACAGGGCCTGCGCCATATTGGCATGCAACAAAATAAATAAATAATAATACTTAGTTGTTTTTGTAGGTACATGGTATCCACCTTTCACGCGGCTCAGGCCACAACTCTGCCAGATCACCTTTACCATATGATTTTGCTGTGTCAAACTCATGAGCTGACAACTGAATCAACAAACTATTGTCACATGTGATGGCTAGGGCTAACGCAATCTCAAAAAAAAAAAAAAAGTTGTCATGGGCATGCTCTATTCTCTCTCGCTTGTGCAAAATAGCTCTCTATCAAGTGCGACCATATCCACTTGCTCACATGCGCTTATCTCTTCCTCGGCTAAGCCAAGCGGTCTTCCACCCAAATGCAAGTTTCTTATGATCTATACTTTTGATTCCATTAGCGAACCAAACAAGATTATTACCAAAGTCACATTGAACCTTTTAAACTAGACCAAGTTTGGAGGAAGGCCCAAGGACACCATTGGGGTCGGTGCAGCAGTCATAAGGATAAGGTGCCCGAGTGACCTCATGGCCCTAGCGTTAGATTACTCGAGTACTATGGCTTAATGGCTACAGTAACTATTGAATTTGAGGATTTCAGCATCACTACCGGTAGTGGCTGCAACCTCCAAGTTGTCAGGTCAAGCAGAGGAAGACGCCAATCACTTTTTCCATATTAAGGCGCGTGACCCTGTGAGTTGCCCTCCACAACTCGACCCTCCCATAAATAAAAGATCTCCACCATGCATACAGCACGCCGTTCTTCTCCATCTTATGACTTGCAAGCTCTAGCTCTCCATATCCAAACTATTCTCTCTTTTGGTTTCTCTCTCTCCCCTTCCTACTCCACGACCGCTCCCGCCACCATCTCAATAATCGTCATACCTCCAAAAAAGAATCTTTCGCCAACCTAACTAGCTAACCATTGCCCACACTTTTCAAATAAAACACTTTATAAGGAACTTGCTTGGCTCTAAGCAAGATTGGCATAAACAAATATATGGTTTGGTACTAAACAAGCCCATTAAGAATCCCCATTACAATAATCAGATAGATACTTGCAATTATAAAATCTCTTCCAGAATGACAAGTCACCAACATACTTGCATCTTGGGGAGAGAATTATATTATACTCTAATAGATAAGGTTGGCTTACCAATCTGACTAGCAAAGATAAGACGGCTTAGAAAAGAGCAGAGGTAACGAAAAAAATGCAGCTGGGCTTCAGTAGAACACTCTACAGGTCTGTATATTTGGGAGCTCTTGACATTTCTCAACCAGTCTTTGTGGAACGTGGTTATCAAATTAAAAAAGATCCATCAACCTGTTTATCATATAACTGCCATATAACCAACTTTCAAGCCACAAGATGCAAATGTTTCACAATTTAACTACCATATGTGAAAATTATTGGGTTTTGTATAACAGCATGACAATAGCATGATACTGTGTTGGAACATATATACAGAAACAAAAGGCAAATCAAATCTGAAGGAGCATTCAAATATCCCCAATTTACTCAATTTAAACCACAAATTGATTCAATCTCAACATATGGGATGCAAACACTTCAAAGAAAACCAGTATACATTGCCTTTTCTAATTAATCTCCTGCTAAAAAATTTTATACCGATAAATCCATTTAACCAACCACAAAACTTTCATTGAACTGCTATGTTCTTGGCAATATATAACCAGCCTAATTACAATTCTACAAACAAAATGTTATCCAGAACATGATAAAAAAAAATAGACCAGATCAGAGTTACAAAAAAGGAACCTTCCTGTGCCGGTAAAGCCTCCATCACTACGCCCCAACCCGCGATTCATGGTCTCACAACAACAAAAAAACAGATGACCGGTTTCGCTCAACTCTTCGAACCCACTCTCTCATTTCCCAACATCTGCCCAAAATCCTTATTTGCAACCATATTATCATTGAAATATTGTGCATATGGATGCCCCTCAGGAACAAGCATTCTATACTTCTGAAACTGCTTCTCTGCTTCATCTTTCTTCCTCAACAGAGTATATATAATCCCTTGACACAAATAGGGTCTAAAATCCCTAGGCTCTTCATTCACAAGCTCCTGATAAACCTTCAATGCATCACTATAATTCTCTTCGATGACCCTAATTTGAGCGATCAAAAGCTTAAAATCCCTCAAAACCTCTTCCTTTTTCTCTCTCTTACAAATCTCCATTGCCTCCCCAACCCTCTTCTCAATCTCCTTCAATTCTAAACCCAAATCGCCCTCCGGCACGGCCATTACCAACCCATGATAAGCCTCCACCAGCAAAGAGTCCTTGTCAAGTATCTCATTAAACCCTAATTTCGCCATTTCAAGCTCTCCATTGTAGCAATGCATGTGAGCTTTCAACAATGGCCACTCGATATCGTTTGGTTCGAGTCTCATCAACTGTTCAGCAATTGAAATCGCTTCGTCGACCTTCCGTTGTTGACCTTCGCTTCCATTAAGTCCCGAAGGGCTTGAACGTCTTCGAGGGTTTTCTCAGCTTCCTCCGCTGCGGCGGCGGGCGGCGGTGTGGCGGCGATGACGGGTTTGAGGTTGAAGCGGGCGGAGAAGACGGCGGCGGCGGCGACGGCGGAGATGAGAGTGGTTTTGAGGAAAGAGAATGGGAAGGGGTTTAGGGTTTTGGTGTATTGGGGTTTTGGGGTTTGTGGTGCTGATGATGATTTGAGGGACGGTGATGATGGGGGTGGAGGGGTTGGGAAGGAGAGTGAATAAATGGGTTTTGAGAATGATGGACGGTCGTGATGGAGTGAGAGGTGGAGTGGTTGGTGACGGTGGTGGAGTTTAGCAACAGCTTCCATGGTTTCAGGGATTTGTTTTGGTAGGGAGAGAGAGAGAGAGAGAGAGAGAGAGCTTAATGATAATGGAGGTTTAGAGAGAGAGAAGACCTAAAATGGGCCACAAACTGGAAAGTATTTCAGCCCAATAAAGCTAGGCCCAATACAGGTACGTTTTTACTTTGGTGGGCGAATTTGTTTGATATTCAGTGTTGATGTAGCCCAGTTTTTCATAATTAAATGAAAAGTTTTAGGTATTTTCCAGTAAAAAAGGGCTATAAAAAAAAATTAAAAATCCTAAAAGAAATAGACACCAATAGGTATAAATTCATATTATTTAAATTTCAATCATTAACTTTTAATTTAGTGGCTTCAAATTTGTAATATATTTCATGTCTGTGAAAACAACAAACACAGATCTCCCCCAATGTACATGAAGTGTAAATTTTAAAAATTAAACAAAAACAACACTAGGAGCATTTTCAATCCTTCACTAAATTTTTCATTAAATTTGATCTTGTTACAAGACCGGTATGTCCAGGAGGATGTACAGGGCGGACGTCCAACCATGAGTAAATTTCGACATTTAGATAAAGAAAGTCCAGTTGTTTGGGAGGATGCCCAGGAAGACGTTCAGGCGGATGTTGAGCTACAAAATTTAATGAAAGGTCAAAAGTTCCCTTTATTTGATGAAAATTTTAATTCTCCCTTACTTTGATGTCGATTTGATGAAACGGTTAGAGTACCGTTTTAAGTAATTTCTCATCAAATTAAATTTGATGAAAGATTGGAGATGGCCTAATAGAACACATTTTGTTACCTAGGCTAGATTCTTTGTAGGAGTGCTCTGTCTTTACCAAGGTCTCATTTGGGGTATGATTTTTTTATAAAGTGGAAAAAAGTTAATGCGCATGGGAATAAAATTTTTTGTTATATTGAAAAGCATAAATTGTTAAGATGTTTATTTTTTTTTTATAATAATTTTTAAAGTTTTAACTTTTTTATTAATTTTTTATTATTATTATTCTTTTTTAGCTATTTTAACCCCTAAAAAAAAAACAAGTTGCCAAACACAGAGCCTAAATGGTAGAATGTGGACTTTTTTGGGCCAGCAAAAAATTGGACTTGTACCAATCCATTCAATTTGGATGCAAAACCCAACATCTGGGCTCCACGTTTGGGCTAATCAAATCCACAAAAATAAAGCCCAGCATAGGCAAGCATGAAAACTTCCATAGAAAGACAATCATGCTTGTTGTGTAACGTGCCAATGCAAAGAAAAGAACTCTATGAGTTCAAAAAAGGGCAAAAAAAAAAAAAAAAAACTGTACATATGCAGGTCCTTAAACCCTTTTTTTTTTTTTTAATGCTTTCTTTCAATTAAAATTTTTAAAAAATGATATTAGCATTTTTACTTGAATGCAAACACTCAAAAAAAAAAAAATGAAATAGTCATTCAAATAATTTTTACATTAAAGAAAAACACTTGGTTAGCAACCAAGCTTTTGTCCAAACATACTTATGTTTTATCATAATTGATAATAAAGTTTGTTTGTGCGCTATTTATTTAATTTACAATTTTTTTTAAAAAAAAAAGGATAAATTAGATTTTTAATTTCATAACAAATCGCACTTTTTATTAATAAATTATCAAGTCAATTAACAGTTTTTAATGATATTAGAAATATGTTTCAATTAATAATTTAGGTAATTTTATTATTATATAGGAGAGCAATTATGAATTTTATTTTTTTAGTTAATTCTGTTAAATAAAAAAATCTAACAAGAGGGAATTTTAAAATTTTCAATCCACAGGATGTTGTATTTTAAGCAAACCTTAGGGGGTATATTTGTAATTTACCCTTAAAAAAAACCATAAATTAAACCCAAATAATTCATGGAAAAATTATTCATAAATCCTATATAGAGGAAAGTTAAATCATTTAGTTCTTAGGGTTTTCTTATAAACCAATTAATCTTATTTTTTTGGTGAGTTTTATTTAGGGCGTTTTGGTTCTATTTGATTTTACATGAATACCTTTTGTGTGATTTTTTTTCCCTAAATGAGTGATTCAGTTTTGGATGGAATAAGGCAATGTTAAGGTTGTGGAAGGGAGTTTTGATTGTATAATATTGATTTCATTGGTTTTGAGAGAGAGTGTGGGCGTTATTGAGTGTGTTGTCTTCTATTTTTTCAGTGGTGACCATAATTCGACTGTGTGACCCATTTTTGGTGGTGTTTTGCTAGGTTTGCTCCAGTGTTGCTCGCACCCATCGTATGGTAACAGGTGAGTATTTCGATTGTTTGGTGTATTTTACATTTGTACGTTTATTTTGTGCGTAGTGTTGGTGGTGCATCGTTTTTTATTTTGGTTGCTATTGTGATGATTTTTTGGATGTTAGTTGTCAGTACGATATGGTGTGTGGGTGTGTTGTGCGCCATTAACATCACACACGCAGAGTTGATTTTATGATTGTCATGTCAAATATCATTTGTTATTTTATATTTTCTGTCTATGTTGGTGTTGTAATAGGGTTGGAAATATTGGTGTGACAGGTATGGATCATACAAAAAAAAAAAAATTTATTGTACTTTTTCTAAACTTAACATTCTAAAAAAAGGATGTGAGATTCTTCAAACAATTTTAAAAAAAATACAAAAATTCCTTAGTAAGTTTTGGATAAATATATAATTTCAAATTGTGAGTGTTACGTTTAGAAAAAGTACACTAATGAGTTTTAAAATATTTTTGTTTATTACATTAGAGTACGTTACATTGGAGTGTTACATTTAAGATTATATTGATTGGAATATTACATTTGAGAAAAGTATATTAAGATTTTTTTTTTTTTTTTGTTATGTTATTACGTTTAGTGTGTTACATTAGAGTGTTACGTTGTTGGAGTGTTACATTATAGTGTTACATTTTTATTCGTAATGTGAGATTTGTTATAGAATGAGAAAAAATTGTCCAAGTGTGAGATTTGTTCTTAAATTAGAAAAAATTCAAAATTTCTATAGTGTGAATTATCCAAATATATAATTTTACATTTGAAAAACTCACTTTTATCTCTAAAAAATTAAACCAAAATATATAAATAACTACCATTTTATATAATTTTTATTTTAATAAAATCTTTAGATTCATAAATAAAAAAAATCATATTTTAAAATTTATTAATATTTCACCCATAATTCATTTGACCATGCAATGCACATAAAACCCCATATAAAACATGAGCTATCTAATATAGTTGACTTTTGAAGCCAGGAATTGAAATGACTATTTCATGTATAATTCAAAAAAGAGAAATGACGTGCGGACACATTTTTTTATACAAAATTTATAATCAAAAAACATATAACAATAATATTATCAAAAATATAAGTCATTTTAATGATTTTTTTTTTGTTATAAAGTGAAAAATTCAAAACTAAGTCATATATATGAATTTTTTGTAAATTTTTTGTTCATATATAAAATGAAATAAAAAATTGTATGAATTTTCTAGTTGCATGTTTTGCACATTTTTCACCTTGTCCATTGTCCATTGAGGCATGGTTTGACAAGTGGGTTTGGAAAGGTTTGGCTATTTTAACAAAAGATAAAATAGGTTATTTTAGTCACAATAAACAAAATATCACATCTAACCCATAATTATTATACTCTTATCTCATAAAAAAAAATCAAAAAAGTCAAAAAACCCTTCACAAACCAAACTTTTTAGCCCATGTTAAAATAATCAAAAAATCAAAAATTAAAAAATCAACTCACTTCCCAAACCAAGTCTAAATATTCATTGGATCCGATTGGGGCACGAAAAGCAAGAGAATGGTCTCCAAAAATGGTTTAGCATAGTAGTATAGGTAACTTTTGGACCACCACAGCAACCCCACAATTTCATTTTGAACTGAGAAACTATTCTTTCAAAAAAATTAAACAATATTTCTCACCAAAATATAAAGGAGAATTTTTTTTTTTTAAGATTTATGATATTAAAATTTTATAAAATAAAAGACATATAATATTTTTATAATAGTTAAGATTTCTTAACATTTTCACAGAGAAAATTTGATTCAGAAAAATTTCGATCCCGATGCAAAGAAATTTTATCGAGCAACCTTAACTAATAAAAAAAAATTATCTTGAACCTCACCTACTACATAAGTTTAAAATTAGAGAGAGATATTTTACTAATTTTTTCAAATCCAAATAATGTAGCAGTAGATTTGCTATTAAAAACGTTTTAATCGCTTATCTATGTTGAAATACTAAGTCCACAATTTAATCATATCATTTAGTACAAAATTTGTTTTATATAATATTACTGACAATTTAATCAATAATGCTACACACATGAAAAAAGTGGTCACAAAATAAAATATACAGATCACATTAATTTTAATGTACTCCAATATCACATTAAATTTATAAATCTATACTATTAACTTTATTTTTTTGAGTAATTGCCGAAGTATATGTATATATGGTGGTTAGCTTTTACTTAGCTTTCGTTTGGCTAACTTAGTTGGGCTAAAAAAGTACAAAAGACAAAATAGATTAAATAAGTCAATAAGATAAAATGTCATATCCAAATTATAATAAGTTCACTTTTTCTCTTACAAAAGTTAAAAAAATCAAACCGAATGAACTTTTTAATACTAAGCTAAAAAAGTCTCAACTTAAAAAAATTAAATAAAAAAGTCAATGCCAAACAATGACTCTTTAATAGGGTCGTAAACTTATAAATTATGAGGAAGAGTAAATGAGACATGCATGTCACTTGAGTTTTCAGATTTTTTTTTTTTTATTTCTCAAAATTGGAAACTAATTTGACAAAAATAAATAAAAATTATTTTCATGTTTTTTATTAAAAATTTGTCACAAAAAGGGGAAAAATCATATAGAAATGATGAGTGTTTTTGTTTTTTTTTTCTCAAATTAATTTTTAACTTATATTAAAAAATAAAAACTAAAAACAAAATTTAAAAATTCAATCAAACAAGAATGAATAAAATTTGGTAAAAATGGTACTAAACTATTGCATCTACTAAAAGAGAAAGACAAGAGACTGAAACTTCAAAGATTGAGGAAAATTTTATGGAGTGTGAATTTGTACTTCGAATTTAATTCTGAAAATGAAGTGGATTATATAAATTTAAATTTAACGGAATATATATTACACTTAAAATAGTTGTAGTCTGTCAATATACTTTTGAATAATTTTTTAAACATTTTTTCATATGCAACCAAAATCAAAAGGCTAGATGGTCCCTGAGCCCAAGTACATTCCTCTGTTAATTTAATTTTGGAAAATAATATGGATCCAAATAAATTATTAAATTTTTTATCAAATTTCTTACATGGGTGAATTCAATAACATATTTAGGGGTGATTTGAGAAATTGGTTAAAAGTTGGTTTTTAACTTTTTTTTTTTTTTTATATCTTTTGTGTAAAAAATGTGAGATGATGTGATTCAAATAGGTTAAAAGTTAGATTTTTTTCTTCTCAAATGGCCCCTTAATGAGTTTTATGTTATGATATTATTATTAACTCCATTTATTATAAAAATTACAAATATTTAAAAAAATTTAAATTATATCACATCATCTGTTAATATATTAATTAATATACCAATTGATACATATAGTATTATTCTATATTTTAAGAGCATATGTTAAAAAAAAATTAAATAGTTACAATTATTCCTACTTGTATAGAAAGTAGTAAAAAATTAAATAATGTCTAAATTAAATAATATATTTTATAATTAGACTAAGTAGGCGTTTGGCATGCACTAAAAAAGTGTATTTTTTGTATATATACATTTATTTGAGTCACATCAATTAACATATATCAACATCTCTTCTATATTTTTCTATTCACTTTCTCTATTTTTCTACACATTTTTTTTACATAAAAAATTAAAAAATATACCTATTTAAAACATCACAAACCACCCCAAAGCATCCTCGTTGCTTTCCTCTCCATTTTAATGTTTCATTTTTCTTTTTTTTTAATACCTTTTCACCGTCCGTATTTTTATATGATTTTTTTCGGGAAATTTTTGTTTTTTGAAAACTTAAAATCATACTTTTATTGTTTTATTTTTGTCAAATTAATTTTCAATTTTTCAAAATAAATTCTAAAAATTCAATCAAGCAAACAATCAAAAAAATCAACTAAAGTTTTTTCTAATTGGGATTAATTTGTTAAAAAAAACGATGACGTACAATACATAAAATAAAAAATAAAATAAATTGAAAATAATTGGACAAGACTTTACCGTAAAAGTTGACGAGGCTCACGTCACATGATAATTTTTTTTTTATATTATGCCTTTGTTTGTGTAATGGGTTGGCTTTTTAATTTTTTTGACTATTTTAATTTGAGCTAAAAAACTTAATTTAGGTAGGATTTTTTGACTTTTTTTGTGAGAGAAAAATGTAATGATTATGGATTGAATGTTATGTTTTGTTTGTTGTAATTAAAATAACTTATTTTGTCTTTTATAACTCTTTTAGCATAAACTAACTTGTCAAACAACATCCTGTAATAGTTAAATAATTTTATTGTCAATTTCCTAACATGGATAGAATAATTTTGTCCGCATAAAGGACATATATCAGATTTATTATTTTCTTGAAAAACACTAAATTTATTTTCACTTTTATTTAATATTTCTCATATAAGTGGAGATAATTAATATTAATTATTACTTTCTTAACATGGATTTAACAAAATGTATTTCAAATGGTCTCTTAAGTTAAGACTATACTTTCTCTCTTACTAACTACGGGTTGTTTCGAGAAATAGTTAAAAGTTAATTTTTTAATTTTTTTTATATTTTATAAAAAATACGTAAAAAAATATGAGAAATAACGTAACTCAAAATAGATTAAAAACTGGAATATGACGTTTAATCACCTTTTCAAAATAAGTCTACATTGAATGCAGCACAACACAATTAATGAGTTTGGCAAAATTAAATGAAAAGAGGAAGAATGTACTTGGGGTTAGGGGACCATTTGAAATAAGACTTGTGTTGCATTCAATGTGTTCGGCAAGAGGGGAAGTTATCAAGGCATCTAATGAGTTTGGCAAAATTAAATGAAAAGAGGAAGAATGTACTTGGGGTTAGGGGACCATTTGAAATAAGATTGTTGTGTTGCATTCAATACTTGAAATAAGATTGTTGTGTTGCATTCAATACTTACATTTAGCGGATCATTTGAAATGGAATAAATTCTTTTTATATCTCATCTTTTTATATTTTTTTTTATGAATTTTAATTCGAACATGTATTGATAATCTGAATAGACCTTACAATGAAGGTCATTCATGCAAAAATTAACTTCATCTGACAACTATAATCATAAAAAAAAATCACATTTATTTTACAAATAGATGATTTAAATTTAATTATATTTATCATTTATTTTGTAAAACAAAGTATAATTTATTTTTGTATTTATAATTTTTTGATGAAATTGATTTTTTATATGAATGACTTATGAAATAGACAGTTTAAATTATCAATATAAATCTAAATTAAAATTCTATAAAAAAAAAATATAAATAAGGATAAAGAAATGAGGTATATAGAAGAAGTTTTAAAATTAGCAAAGCGTTGAGGACATGCGAACAGTGGAGTCGCCCGGGCTGTGCCACGTGCATTCAACGTGTTGCGAGTTGAAAGCATAGTTAGCCACGCTTTGGAATGTCAACTAAAACGACGTCGTTTTCTATTTTTTCAAATTTCATTTTTAATTTTTGTGTTTAACTATATGTGTTATTCAACTTGAATCTTAAGAATAATGCTATATGTATTAATTAGAGTACCAATTGATGATGTGACATAATTTAAGATGTTTTTAGTATTTATAATTTGTATAATAAGTGAGATCAATAATAATATCATAACTAATATTGGTATACTAGTTATTACACTAATTAATAAATGTAAAACCATCAGAATCTTAATTATGCTACTTCAATATCAAATTACAAAATGTAAGTTTAAATGATTCTTAATCGAGAAAACGTCTAAATTATTCACTAGATAAAGCATTTTTTTTTAAACGTACAAATTCTCTTCAGTTCACGATTTCAATTGAAATGTATTGTTTGGGCTTCTTGAATTTATCACAAGATCTAATTTAATAATTTAAACTATTTACTTTTTAATTTTTGTTTCAAATATCATGCATATAAAAATAAAATTAATTTAAAAATCATAATCATATAATTAGAGCATATTTATTGTTTAAAAAAATATAATAAATATAGTTTTAAAAATAGACTATTTATTATTTTAAAAGACAAATATAATTTGATTATATAGCTATAGTTATTCAATTAATTTAAATTTTTATATAAATAATATACTCAAAAAGTTTTAAAAAATAAATAATCTGAATTATCAATGGTAATACCATCCAACAATACCCCCAATTAAATTGCCAAGTGGAGAGAATCAACTTCTGTTGGTTACATATTTTGTAAAAGTCAGTTACAGTTCGACACGTGGCAAAGTAAGGGCAATATAGGAAGAATGTTTAATCTTCGATCATGATCGTACGCGTGGCGGTTAATATTGGTTCTTGCGTAGTCTGAGTAGCATTGGATCAGCGAAGAGATACAAGGTGACGTGGCTTTAACGGTTACTCACATTCAAATTCAAATATAGGAGGGAAGCCCAACTGCAAGTAATGGCGTAGTGGAACTACTTCTAAGGCAGCATGATCAAGCAATCATGGAGGAGCAGTTCGACGGTTTGAAGTGTAGTTCGATGGTAATCCTTGAGGAATATAAATAGCAGGGAAGCCCCCAGAAAAAGGCCCCAGACTCAGATCCAACAAACCAATCATTTACTTTATATTTTATTTTCCAATTTTACATTTTCAGTCTTTACATTTCCTGCACTTTAAATACTTGTTCTTTATATTCCTACACTGCACTTCGTTCATAAGAGTAGTTTCAAGTAGATTGTTGCTGTAAACCTCTACGATGCTGAGTTTGGATCATTGTAAGTTTTCATCTTAATGAAATACTTCAATTGTTTGTCATTTAATTGTTATTTTGCTTAATTTCTCCTAAGTCAAGCCACCAGTAAAAGTCCCATTTATTGAGGCTGAAAAAACTAAAACACAATCGTCTGATAATTGGTTGGCAATTATAATTTCTGTAAGGACTGATTGATCCTTACTGGCACGCTCGCATTTACAAAAATATCATTCGAGAGCCAAAAAGCCAACATATATTTTTGGCAAGCCCGGTGGGACTCGTTAAAATGGCTAGACGAATAAAACAAGGAGAAAATGAATGCTTGGAAGAAGGCATAGAAGGAGAGGTAGAAATACCTAATCCAGAGGATAATGTGGTAATACATCCTGTGAAAATTTCCATGTTATCAGAACCTATGGTCGAATAGACCAATACTTCGGGATAAGAACCATATGTTCATAATATTGGACGAAACCAAGGAATTGGATCATCCACTGTTCCATCTACTCAGCCAACAAATCCATGGGATGGCCTAGTAGATGCTATGGGACAACAATTAATGAACACAATGGAAAGGTGGGCAACATCCTTTTTGGATCGAATGAATAACCACCAACCAACAAACACAAAACATACAGAGGAAGTTTTAAATGTCCCTCAGCAAAGATTGGCTAGAGACAAACAGCCTATGCAAGTTACTGGGCATTCTAATGGTCAAACTAGTAATCAGAACTATGAAAGACCATCACCTCAGTCTTGGCATGAACCCATTTCGAGGCCTATAGCAGGCCAAAATGCCTTAGTACTCAACAATGAAGCCACACAAGTTGGTGGATCTGGTCAAGTACAAGAAACTGGCGTAAGAATGGTTACAAATCTCATGTTCGAAGCCATACCTGGCATTAGGGGGTATCATAATCCCTTATTCGAATTTATACCTAGGGGGTTAGAAGGTTTTCCCACAAATGGAAAGGACACAACACCTGTTCCAGCACCTTTCGCAGGTCCTTTCGTAGGACAGGCTCAAAGGGGTTACCCATACCCCCAACAACAACCTGCACCACAAAGGCAACCAGTCCCAAATGTACCACCTTATGGACCAAGAGGACCAAAGGCACAAGTTTGTCTACCAAACCCTGTGTTTGTTCCTCCAGTAGTGGTTCAGCAGGCATAAAATATGGTCCCTAGGAACCTAATTGCTGATATTGTTAGGGAGATGTATGGACCGATGGCTCGGGGGGTCCAAACTCCTGTGTACAGAAAATCATACCCAGAATAGGTAGATAGGGTGCATGAATACCCATGGGGGTTCAGAATATCAGATTTTACCCTTTTCTATGGGAGTGGAAATCAATCAACAGTAGAGCATATTGCTAGGTTTGCTGCTCAATGCGGTGAATTTACTAATTATAACTATATGAAACTGAGATTATTCCCAAATTCTCTAATTGTGGGAGCATTTGTATGGTACATCAACCTTACACCTGGCTCCATTCAAACTTGGCAACAAATGGAAGAGGCATTTCATGCCCAATTCTTCCAATCGGAGCCAGAGATATCCATGGTAGACTTGGCAAGATTGAGTCAAAGGCCTAAAGAAAAGGTTACTCAGTTTATTGTCAGATTTAAAAGGGCTCGAAATAAATGTAGAGTCATCCTGCCAGAGCTAGAATTCGTAAGATTGGCTCAAAATGGCTTAGAGTTCAGGCTTCGAAAGAAGTTTGACTCAACTGAATTCAGAGATTTGGTGAAACTAACCTATAAGGTGTCTAGATATGAAGCATTACTAGAGGAGGAACAAGATCGAAATAATGCCTCGTACAAGACATATTATAGAGATCCTAATTATGAGATTAATGCAGCAGAGATTGTGGGCAAAGAACCTGTGATTTGTAAAGCATTAATTCATAAGAATACAACAATTGACCAGCAGTTTAAAAAGAAAGACCTTCACAGGAAGTACTCTTTCGATTTAACAAAAGCAAATGACATTTTTAATCATTTGCTTGCGGCCAATTTCCTTAAGTTATCAAAAGGAGTAAAACTGCCATCTCCAAATGAACTTAAGGGAAAAGTATATTGTAAATGGCATAACTCTTGGTCTCACTCGACTAAAAACTGCATTGTTTTTTGAGACAGGATCCAAGAACAAATTCGGAAATGAAGTTTGAAATTCCCAGCCAAAGTAGAAAAGGTCATGGGGATTGACAATAACCCATTTCCAGAAGTTGGAGAGGTGGCAGCCAATGTCATTATGCCAGATTTCCAGAACTTGTCCTTGACAGAATTAGAAGAAGTCAATGTGCAGATGCATGTTGCCAACCAAACAATCATCAAAAAGGACACCAAAAACCCACCAGCTATTGGACAAGGTTTCTCACACCGGAGGGAACACTCTGATGAAGAATCACTGGATGATGATTCCTTAGAGGCAGCAGTAATGCAAAGGATATGTCCCAGGTGTAGACTGAGTTATAAGTAGTTGAAAGGGCTTCCAGTTGATGAGAAGCAATATTACAGGGATGTATAGAGACGTCCTAAATCAACCAATGCTTACACTAAAAGGCCGTATCTGGCTAGTGATAGGTAGCGACTGCTAGTGGTTGAGCCTGCAATGGACAGAATGCATGCCAAAGGCAAGAGGCCCTTATATGAATCCAGGCCACCTAACTATTACAGAATGGAGAGCAGTCATTCTGAAAGAAGACTAGAGAAAGGCTCAGTTCATGGGATCAAAGCTAGAGATTGGCCTCCTAGACCAGCCTCACACGAGACAGAAAGTGGCTACCTTCATCGAAGGTCTGAATCAGGCTCGAAACATGAGGTCAGAGCCAAGCACTTACCTTTACTACCAACGAAGATGGCTTCAGAATAACCCTCATACCGACACCGATAAATTCTCAATTAGCTATCGTTCTCGCTAAACCGGATCTTATGACTCATAATTGAACTAATCTGGAATCGATTGACCGATTGAAATCGAAACTGAAATTGAATAAGTTTATCTATTATATTGCATTTCTATCTGTTTGATTGATTGATTATCTGTTTGAGTTTATGTGTTTAAACTGCTAATTGAAGGCCTTATCGGCGGCCGAATTAAGAACCGTTTAGTGCTTCATGATCAGTGTAATTTATGTGATTTTATAGTATATTTATCTAAATTGTGATTAGGTATGATTAAACTAGATTAAAATGAGCTAATTGCAAACTTAGGCTTATCTACCAAATTGCCACCTATAGTGGAACTTTGTTTATTATTATAATAGAGCCTTATTACACTGAATATATCAATTGATCAGCTCTTCTTGTGGCCTCTAACCGACCAAAACATAGAGAGAGTGAGGAAGGAAGGAGTTCATCTTGTTCATCTAGAGAATTACTTGGAAATTGAAAGATTTGAGGCATAGATTGCCTAATTGAACTTATTCTCTTTACGTTGAGACTTAGGTAAGTGAATCCATCTTCTTCTTGTTGTCTTTGAGTTCCATCTTGCATGTATCATGGTTATAGAGAAGTTAAGTCATGAATTTGCTCATATATGTTGAATTGGAACTCCATTGTTGCGATGCTTGAATTGGTGCATTTTGAAGTTGAGTTCATGGTAGATTGTACATGCAAGCTCATGTTTTCATTTTGTTTTCCAAGTATTGAGCTCAATTGAGCTAGTATGGAAGCTTAAAATTGTTTAAAGTGCATGCATGTCATGTTTGCATGTTGTTCTTGAAAATTAGTTTGAAATTGAGTTTAATTGAAACACCCTTGGGCCTTGATTTCTTAAATTGAGCTTTAAAACGTGTTATTCTATGTGTTTGAAAGAGTTTTCCAGAAAATGGGCCCAAGAGGATCGAGTTGGGAGCATCAAACTTGAGTTTTGAACTTGGAACACAAACCTGGATTTTCCAGATTTTTGCTGTCCGCTCGAGCGGGGAAATCATGCTCCCAGCATTTCCTTCGACTTGTTTTACAGTCCGCTCGAGCGGAGAAGTGCGCGCTCGAGCGGAAAAATCGAGCATCCAGCATCTTGCACTGTTCATCAGTCCGCTCGAGCGGAGGAATGTACGCTCGAGCGGAATATTGTGTGACACGCTCGAGCGGGGAAGTTGACGCTCGAGCGGGGACCTTTGTTTGCTTGTCCGCTCGAGCGGGGAAACCTGCGCTCGAGCGGAGGCCCTGTTTCACTGAAAATTCTGAAACTGATTTCTGTGCACATCTTTGCATCCTCATTTCATCCTAGGCATTCTTAGGCCTAGTTTAAGACATCTTATTGAGGATATAGATGTAGAACCACACCGAGGAAATTTAGGGATTTAAATTATCATCCTTCCGACTGTGAAACTTAGAGTGTGTTCATTCTGTTAACTGTTTAGGGTTGACATTCCGAGGAGACGCTCTAGCTACTGATAGCCCAGAACACTGTGAGTAACAATTGTATAAAGATATGTTCAAAAATGGTTATCTGATTATCTTCTGAACTGTCTACTGAATGGAACTACAACTGAACTGTTTACTGAAATGTAATTAATTACTGAATGAATGTATGTCATTTATTTCTGAACTGTACTGTGGCATCCTTAGCTCCTACTGTTACTGACTGTACTGTTATAGAGATCTCTGTCGGTTCCCTTGTGGAACCATGCCGCCATGAATAATCGCCATCATTACTTGTTAGTCTTTAAGACCCTCATGCATCGTTATGCTAATGGATGTACCATATGATGAATAAGCTCGATTCGATCAAAGATCGGAAATACTGTTTGATGAACTGTTTTCATTACTATATGGACATTTCATTCTTAACCTCTTTATACATTATGTTATTCACTGGGCTTTAGCTCACTGCTCATATATATATGTAGGTGTGCAAGCACCGGACCAAAGCTAGGCGCGTCGGAGTAAACTCCAGTTTTGTCAAGCCAACCAATGTGCCTCACTGCGAGGTTCCGAGCCTGTTATGCTAAGGTTTAGGGGTGTTTTAGTATTTTTCCCTTTTTGCACTGTCTTACTGTTTTATAATAACCAAATAGATTGTATAGACTGAAGGTTTACTGTACCGTTGAGAGGGGATTAAGTCCCCGTACTGAATGATTGTAAATATTGTGCATAAACTGTATTGCTTTGAATGCATGAATGCATGAAAGATCTTTTGGCATACAGACAGTCACAGCTCAATGGACATTATTTATTTATCAGATATTGGCCAGCCCTCGAACTCGCTTTTATCAGACTATTGTTAAGCAGCCTTGTAATCTCTTGACATCTTGGGATTCTGGCTAAACCCATAGGCCGAAGTTGGGTCGTGATACCAAGGTAGAAAAAAACAGTTCAACATCTGAGTCAGTAAGTTCATGGGTACCTGGAGTTCTAGACTGGTTTGTAATGCAAAAAAAACCTAGGGAAGTGCCTGCCCAGAGAGATGTTGGAAACCAAGGCAGGATGGTCAAGCCTCCTTTGGTGGCTCCGAACAATTGGGTATTGCTTAAACACCCAAAGACAAAGGAACCAGATATGATCCTAGTCATTTCGAGATCACAAATGAGAGAGATTCAGCGCAGGTACACTCAGTACCAGAAAGATATGAAAGAAAATGGAGAGAGCTCTTCATTGGTCCAGACAGAAGGAAAGAAGACTCCAAAGTCAGATCATACTCCAAAGCCAACTCTACAAAGCAAAGTGGGTTGCAGCAGAGAACAGTTGGCCAAGGTTCATTCTGAACTAAAAGCCAAAGAGAAGTCTAGCTTAGCAGGATTGGAGAAAGCTCTGATGGAGAGTGATAGCAAGACAGAAGAAGAAATTGGCATAAGCCAAAAGAAAGAAATGGTGGAGGAAGAAATATTCGAAACCTTCATGGCTGAGCAAACATTTCTGGTTGAAAAACCAGTTGAGAAAAACCATTCGAAAGAATCTGTTAGCAATGAAGTACCAGAATGCAGCATGGAGGATGCTTCTGAGGTAACTGATCAAGGTAGCCAAGAGGGGAAACAGGCATAGCCAGCCATCAAGTTTGGCTCATTTCCTCTAGTATCAGTCAATATGGTACATATACTACCTCATGAGTTCAAAGTTGGGGATGAGAACCAAGATGGTCAAGAAGTTGATCCAATTCCAGTCTCTAGTGAAGATTCACAAGTGAGTATAGTACAGGATGATTCTAGAATGGCTACCCCAGTGGAAACTGAATATGAGAGCGAACAAGAGGTGAGCATTAACCTATCATATCCTTTTGAATATCCCTCAAATTCTATGACACAACATGTCAAGCCTTTGTACATCAAGGCTTTCTTCGATGGGATACAATTGAACCGAGTCCTGATAGATAATGGGGCAGCAGTGAACTTACTACCGAAATCTTCTTTGAAAAAACTAGGGAAAAAGAATCCCAGGTTGATCCCAACCAGCACAACCATCGTTGGCTTTGCTGGAGACAAACAGATGGCTCAGGGGATTCTACCCATTAACTTGAGTGTGGGAACCAGGGACTGCATGACAACATTCTTCGTAATCGACAGTAATGCTAAATACAACGCTTTACTTGGGAGAGATTAGATCCACACTAACAAATGTGTGCCTTCCTCTTTGCATTAGAAAATTATGATGGCCTTAGGCAATGGAGAAACAGAGGAAATTGATGCAGATCCTCAACCCTTCATAGCCTGCGCAGACTTTGCAGAGGCCAATTTGTATATTGAGGGAGTGACACCACTCAGTATACTGAGGAAAGTTGGTGGCTCAGCTGAAGTGATGGCTGATGAGAAAGTGACACACCTGAAGCACTTAGTTCAAGAAAGTGTTGATGAAGAGATTGCCATTAAGGATGACAATGATACCTGGTTGTATGCAAAGAGATGAAGAACAAGAAGCCAAGTCTTTGGCTCTAATTAAGTTTTCAACATTAGATGTAAAATCAATAGTCCAGCAAGTACAGGAGCAAGAGAGAAAAGCCATGATAATTGGTCAAATGTATAAAGAACAGTGTGAAATTTTGACCCTTGGTAAATACTATGCATTGGACATTGAAACAAAAGTCCAGGAGATATAGGAAGAAGATGTCTTATGGACAGATTTTGTTTATGAGGAGGAGGGCAAAGATGTTGAACTAAAGAACCTGGGAGCAAAATAAAGCGAGAAGGTTGCTTCGAAGGTAGAAGAAACCGAAGAGAAAGCTTCAATAAGTTCTCAGACACAAGACCCCTTAGAAAAAGTAAATTTAGGGGAAGGTTCTATGCAATAGCCCACCTATATAAGTGCTTGTTTGAATGATCTGGACAGAGACCAGTTATTGGTAGTTCTAAAGAAATATAAAGATTGCTTTGCATGGTCTTCTAATGAACTACTAGGATTGGATAGGTCATTAGTAGAACATAGACTCCCTATGAAGCCTAATTTCAAGCCATACAAGCAGAAACCAAGAAGAATGAGTCCAGAAGTAAGGAAGAGATTCTTAGACTACTCAAGGCAAGCTTTATTAGGACAGCCAGGTATGTTGAATGGCTATCTAATATTGTGCCTGTAGTCAAGAAGAATGGTAAAATGAGGGTATGCATTGATTTCAGAAACTTAAATCTAGCAACTCCAAAAGATGAGTACCTTATGCCTATAGTGGATCTGTTGGTAGACGCTTTAGCGAGGCATCAAGTTTTATCAATGATGGATAGACACTCGTTATAACCAAATGCATTGTAGAGGAGGATATCCACAAGACAAAGATTCAGATGTCCTGGGAATATTGGCACCTTCGAATGGGTTAAAATGCCATTTGGTCTGAAGAATGCTGGGACTACATATCAGAGGGCTATGAACACTATCTTTCATGACCTCATTGGAGGGTATTTAGAGTGTTATATTGATGACATTGTAGTGAAATCCTAGTCCATGGAGGAGCATCTATTTCATTTAGAAGCAGCTTTTGAAAGAATGAGGAAGTTCAAGTTGAAACTCAATCCTCTTAAGTGTGCTTTTGGTGTATCATCTGGAAACTTCTTGGGTTATGTAGTGCACAAGAAAGGAATACAGATTGATCGGAATAAAGCCAAAGCCATCATTGAAGCCAGGCCTCCATCAAGTAAGAAAGAATTACAAAGGTTCCTTGGACAGGTTAACTTTCTTCGAAGGTTCATTTCTAACACTGCAGGAAAACCAAAGTATTTTCTTCCTTGTTAAGGCTGAAAGATGAAGAGGAATTTGTGTGGACAACAGAGTATCAAATTGCTTTCGAAGGTATCAAAGCCTACTTGGCCAACCCTCCAGTGCTGATGTCACCAAAGGGGAATAAGCCCTTGAAATTGTACATAGCTGCAGCAGAAGATTCATTGGGAGCTTTCTTGGCTCAAGATAATGAAGAAGGCAAGGAACAAGCTGTTTATTACCTTAGTAGGTTTTTAAATTCTTGTGAATGTAAATATTCAGCTGTTGAAAAGCTATGTCTTGCTTTGTATTTTGCTGCAATGAAATTAAGATACTATCTTTTACCTACAACTGTCATGGTAATTGCAACCTCGGATTTGGTTAAGTACATGTTATCTAGACCTATGTTGAGGGGGAGAATTGGCAAGTGGATACTAGCCTTATCAGAATTTCATCTAGAATATGTCCTTCAAAGGACAGTAAAATGGCAAGTTTTAGCCAATTTCTGGCGGACCACCCATCTCAAACAGAGAGCCAAGAGATAATAGAACTTGGTATGGCTAGTATTGAGCCATGGCAGATGTGGTTCGATAGGTCGAAAGCCAATGGCTTAATTGGAATTGGTATTGTGATTAAATCACCACAAGGGGTAGAAACCACACATGGTTTCAGAGTGGATGAAGCTACTTGTTCCAATAACCAGGCTGAATATAAAGCCTTAATAGTGAGACTAGAAATTCTTATTGGATTACAAGTTCATGCAGTTGACATTTTCGGAGATTCTCAATTGGTGGTTAACCAAGTAAAAGGGATTTTCAAGTGTCAAAGCATAAGTATTTTGCCATACTATGTTGTTGCATTACATCTGCTTTCTCAGTTTCAAATAGAAAATGTAACTCATGTTCCAAGACTCTTGAACAATAGAGCTAATGATGTGGCTCAGAAAGTTTCGAACTTCAAGAGAAGGGATAATGCCCAAAGGGACATAAGCCAAACAACATATCAAAAATTAATACCACATTTGAATAAAAGGAATGTGGTCTTGGAAGTCAATCATAATGACTTACAAGAACAGGATTGGAGGCATCCAATAATGCAGTACTTAGCTGGTCCATCTTCGAAGGCCAGTAGAAAAATCAAATTGCAGTCTATGCAATACATGATATATGGTAATGCTCTCTACAAAAGGGGGGTAGATGGTTTGTTGCTGAAATGTTTAGGTCCAAAAGAAGCATTAACAGCTATGGCTGAGGTTCATGAAGGCATCTGTGGTGTTCATCAGCCTGGTGTGAAGATGAGATGGTTGCTTCGAAGGCATTCCTACTATTGGCCAACTATCCTTAAAGACTGTATAGAATATGCAAAGGGTTGCCAGGCATGTCAAAAGCATGGCACAATAAGGCATGTGCCCATAACTGACTTACATACAGTAGTGAAGCCTTAGCCATTCAGAGGATGGGCCATGGATATGATGGAAAAAATACACCCACCTTCTTCGAAGCCTCATTGTTTCATTCTAGTGGCCACTGATTACTTTACTAAGTGGGTCAAAGCCAAGCCATACAAAGCTGTAAACCAGACAGAGGTCATTGGGTTCATTAAAAAGTTGATCCATAGATTTGGCATCCCACAAACCATAACTGTGGATAATGGGACTGTGTTCGATGGGAAAATAGTGAAGTCTTTTGTGGCAGAGTTTGGAATTAGCCTTGTTAATTCCACACCCTATTATGCACAAGCCAATGGTCAAGCTGAGTCATCCAATAAGTCCTTGAAAAAGGGAATACAAAAGGTTGTGGAAGATAATCCTAGAGATTGGCATAACTTGTTGTTGGATGTTTTGTGGGCTTACAGAACTTTCCCAAGGTCAAGCACAGGAGTCACTCCTTATGCCTTAGTATATGGGTATGATGTAGTGTTACTTGTGGAGATTAATGTTAAATCTTTGAGGGTAAGATGCCAAGATCGCTTAGATCTTGAGCAAAGACCATCAAAGTATGTGTTTGGAGTTAGAAAGCATAGATGAAGCCAATTTTGGCATTAAATAGCATTCTTTTCCAAAAGTGGAAAGCAGCTAAGAATTATAATCAGAAAGTCAAACATATTGGCTTTGATGAAGGTGATTTGGTATGGAAAATAATACTCCCATTAGGAATTAAAAGTCATAAGTTTGGCAAATGGTCACCTAATCGAAGGACCATATCAAATTCATAGAGTTCTGCCCTTTGGAGCATACCATTTGAGAAATTTGAATGGGTATATACATCCCAAAAAGATTAATGGTAGATATTTGAAGCCTTATTTTCTAACCATTTGGGAAACACAAGGAATAAAATAAACACTAAGTACAAGAACATAAGACTGCTCAAATGATAGACAAAAATTTGTTCTTTCATAAAGAATTAAGTACATTTTGCCACAAATTGGCCCAAAAATCATTACAGTGTTTTAATTGTTTTTGTAAAACAGATTTCCTATTGGTAAATGCTGAAAACAGTCAAATAGCTGCAGCCATCTTTTCCTTTCGATCAGCCGGTCCTTGGTTGGTAATTTGCAGTTTAGTGTTAGTTCGGACTAGGACTTGATTCACTGCAGACAACTCCTCTTCAAGCTGAGCTTTCCTTTCCAACAACTGGACTCGAAAGTGAGAGGCAAAGGAGTGTTGTTCCTTAACCTTTGACACTTCAATATGTACTTGGGAAACAAAACTCTGGTCGCCAGCCAATTTCTCATCCGCAGCCTTGGTAGCCTGACAAATGCTGATGTAAAAATCGATAGTAGCTGCTGCTTGGGATAGGTGACTTGAGACATCCATGCCTGACTGCTCAGTAATTTTGCAGCACTAGAGAAACCCATTTCTGATTATAGGCCTTTGCAGAGCCTCGAAGGGGATCCTCGAAAAAGAAATCAACAGTTCCAGGCATGTGTCCAGGTCTATCGAAGGTGCAGAAGGCTTGCTGCTGAAGGAAGAAGAGCTCTCGAAAATTTCCAGCAATGAGTCAGCCAAAACTAATGGCTCAGCTTCAACATTCAATATTGGAGAGGTAGAGGGTATGTCGAAGAGACTAGCTAGTCTTCCTTCGAAGATATCAACCTCATCCATAGACATGAGGGGCGCAGAGTGTGTTGTGGTGGAAGGCACAGAAGACTGCATAGGGATAGGAGAAATGTATGGAGCATCTTTAGCAGTCTCTATGGTCTTAACCACCGATGAATCAAGCGAGTAAGGGCTGGAAGTAGGTAAAGGTGATGAATTATGAGTTGAAGAACTGCCAGCACCCTCAATTGGGAAATTAGCTACCTTCGAAGAAGAGGTAGCAGCTGGAATTTCTTGGAAGGAGAAGGAGGAGCAAGGCTCGAAAGAGAAGTAAATTGAGGGATAGGCTCAGTGGTTGTTGCTGCAAAGGGAGAAATATAAAGTAATGTCAAGTCTCAATATTAAAGATTCGACAAGAAAAGAATAGAGGCATGAAAGAAATTACTTGTTCTAGAAGTGCTAGACCGATGGGAGTCGAAGGAGTAATGTTCAAGAGTCATTGCCTTCTTGCAGCTTCCCTTTGTAATGCGTCAGCAGCAGCAGCTTCATCCCTCAGAAATTGTTGTTGCTGTCTCTTCTCAGCCCTCTCAAAGACAATTATGGCCTTGGAATACTCTTGTTCTACGGCCTTAGCACGCTTTCAGTGACGGATCTTCACTACCAAGTCAAGAATGAGGCGCACTTTCCTTCTTTTTTTCTATTGCTTCAATGGTCTCGGAATCGAGTCTTCGATTTAAATCGAAGGAGAGATGCTTATCTTTCTCCTCTTTTTTCTGCATTGGTATTGTCGGCTCCTTCTCAATTTCCTTCTCAATTTCTTCAGTCTGAGAACCGGATTCCCTATAAAAGAATTCCTCTTCTATTTCTCTAGCAGCTGTCTCCTGTTGAACCAAGTCAATCACTTTTTTCCTTCTTTTCAAGGGAGAGTCCTGCTCTTGATCTTCCTATTCTTCTACTTGAACCTCAGATATTTCCTTTTCTAGCTCAAGGAGTCTCATTTTCTTTTGCTGTTGACCACCTTCACAGAAGAAGAATTAAGAATAAGATAACAAGCATTCTAGAGAAGGTCGAAGGAAAGAAAACAAAGGTATATACCTTTCTTCGAAGTAGCCCGAGTGGCTTTAGGAGGAGTCGAGGCAGCAGGAATGGACTGGGTTGTAAGAGGCACTGCAATTGAAATAGTGGAAGAAGTAACAGTTTCAGCTGTTTTGGGCTTGGGCACGTCCAATACCATTAGCAGGTTTTGAGGTGAAATGGCCAAGTATACCTCCATGTTAGTCGCCCACCAGTTTTGATATCTCTTCAATACGGTACCTTGAGGAATGAAAGAAGTATACTCAAAATTGGCCAAGTCATCTATAAATTTGAAGGTTGCCTCTTCTAGCCTCGACCTCCGAACCTTCAAATCTCTCTTAGTAAGGCTCAGATTGGTGTTGCTGTAGAGAGGTATTAGGACCCCTTGTGTGAAGCCAAATTGTCTAGCAAATTGAGCAGGACAATAAGGCTCAGCTATGCATTTATAAGCTCTGGGATTCGTGGTCCCGATAAATAGCTCTCTAGGAATCAGAAGGGAAGCTCATATATCCTTGTGAGCAGGCGATGCACATAGCTTGTCATTTAGGAAATTACTCAACCAAGTTGGACCAATGCTGGGTTCGAAGGGATGGAAATGATGAATAGGAAGGAAAGCTGGTAGTTGATGGAAGAAAGAGAAATAAAAGGCAAAAGTAGAGGGATAAAGTGAAGCATTGGCCAGTCTTATGCCATGGATAAGAGAGTGTAGCCTAGAAAATTTAAGACATTTGGATTGTAATTCAGTAAATTAGGCGAAAAGCCAAAGCTGAAGGATCCAGAACGGCCCCCCTTGATTTGCATCTAAGGGTTTCTCACAAAAGAGGGAACAAACTCTATATACATGGCCTAAAACATATGGGGCTAAGGCTACCCTTTTCTGCAAAACAAAGGCTTTGGCAAGAGGGGCAAATTCAGGCATGATTCTTTGGGAGGAGGTGCAGAAAAGGAATTTGCAAAGCCAATATAATAAGAAGGAAAAGAATTCCCTATCAGTTACTGGGCCCTCTCTTTTATTCTCAGCTTTAACAAAATCACTGTAAGATGAGTTAAGAGAGGGGAGGGAGAAAGGGACTGCTAAGTTAGGGAAATCTGGTGTAATGGGGGTACTAATAGGGGATACTCCTAGTAGATGGCAAATGTCAAGAACAGTAGGGGCCATCATCCCACATCTAAATTGAAAGAAATTAAAGATAAGGTTCCAAAAACATAAGGCAGCAGGAACTAGGAAAGGGTCCTCTGAGATAGTTACCCTATATAATCGGAGAGCATCGAGAAGGCAGAGCTCTTGAAGGTCCAGTGTCCTAGCAGGGATGACCCGGTCATACCATTCTTGCCACTCCGGTCTCACCTTGGGCCAGCATCGGTGAGGGCGATTGATTCTCCAGTTCCTCCAGTCGAGACCACCTTCATAAAGGAGACATTGGTTCTCTAGACGAGGATATAGGGCTGGGAGCTCAATAAGAATCTCCTTGAATATGGGCCCGAGCACGTAGTCTTGTTGCACATGACGACGAGGAACAAAGATACGTCCATCCATAGCGCTTTTCTCCCTAGCCTTGTACTTCTCACTTTCTGCATCAATGAGCCTTTTCAAGGCCACAGATGAGCTCACACGCTCTATGACTGGCACTTTTGGTGAAGAAGAAGGCATTGATAGTACGCTTTTTCAGAAAGTGAAGAAGGGAGTAAAGAGAAGTTGGAAGACTGATGAGGGTTTGTACGTTGAGAGCGTAAGTGATTCCAGAACGCGAAACAAAAGGGTATTAAAAGCCTTTGTGTCCGAAAAATATATCCCATAAGTCGTTAAGTACTAAAAGTACGAATACGAGGAGTCTCTTCCAATATTGATAGTTTTTGGAGGGAAGAGCACATTCCGGATGTTGATGCTAGCTTCAAAGCAAGATATTTGGCTTCGAAACCAGATTTTGGCGCCAAAAATCAAACAACAACGGCTTCGAAATACAGAAGTCGGCTTCGAAGCATACTACATGCTTAAAAATGTAAGAATACTCAAGGATGAGTTTACTTCGAAGAGATCAAAGACCTGTAATAGGTTTCTTAACAAAAGTAATACCCTTGAGGCAAAGTTTGAGGACCCTTAAGGAAGTAAATAGTTGTTCGAAACATCTAAACCAATAGTTGGTTTGTATATACACAGAGAATTGTTTGTTCGGTTAAAACAGTATACCCCAAGAGCAGTTTCCATATTGTTGTAAGTATGGACTGTTGCAAAACTAGTCAGTACTAACCATGACTATATTTTGGTTATGATTAAAACAAGCTTTGAGGGAAAAAATTGTTAAATTCGAAGCACCAATTCTAAACAAAAATCAACAAGAGTTGGTAACCATAGTCCATAAATTGAAAAATTCATTCAGCATCCTTATTGGAATTGATTGGATTTATATTCGAAGGATAAGATTGTTAAATTCGCTAATCGATTCTAAATGAAAATCAGCAAAATTGTCAATTTTATTCCAAAAGTTGAAAGAATTCGTGCTGATCTTAGTGTTTTAACAATTGTGTCCAGTTTCGAAGGATGAGTTTGTTCAGAAAGAAGTTCTAAAATTGCTTTTGAAAATGAATGGAGGCAAAATCAAAAAATGCCAAAACAGTCTTAGTTGTATTAAAGAAAAAGCAATTACATCGAATGACCCTCTTTGGGTACAAGTTCAAGCTCATAGAAATAAGGAATGGAATAAATAACAAGATCATGAAATGTTGTCCAACTATGGTCGACGAATTTCTTTTCTTTCTTCATTCTATTCTCCATTTCTTCCAGGATTGGCTACTGAAGTTGATGTGCTCTCACTTGATAAAAGAGCTCTTCAAATTTTTATTTTGAATGTCGCTTCTTTCAATCCTCGCCCGGTTCGCCCATATCCATGTTATCCTCAGATGTAGAGTCTTTATTCGAAGTCATCGAATTCTCGATGAGTTTCTCCGCTTCGGGTATGAACTTGAAGGGATGAGAGTTGGTCCAAAGATTGAGCGGTTGCCATGGCGCTTGATGCCGTGAAGGAGTAATGGAGTTGATCCGTAGAAACAAGTGGAGTTCTCGCTGAGCAATGGGGCTAAGGACGACCTCGAAGTTAGAATATCACAAGCCCATCGAAAGTTCTTGAGAGGAACATCGCCCTCCGTAACGCCGAAGGCAAGTGAGAGAGAAGGTCGCAAGCAAAATTTGGGCTTATTTTCGCTCAACTGGAGTAGGGGAAGATAGAGGCGTGTAAAGAAGAAAGACCTTATCCGCAGAAAAGGCGAGCCCCAGTCTCTCTGGCCAAGAGGGAGTTGGTGGAGGAGAAGGTGTGGATGCTTCTAATTCAGGAGATGGAGAAGAAGATGTGGATGTTTCCATTTCAGGAGATGGCGCGAGAGCAGAAGGAACAAAGACATTAATGTAATCGAGCCAATCAGAAGAGCAGAGTTTCGCCCTATTGGCTAAAGATGATGGATTGTGCCCTTGGGCCTCTTCTAGGCGTCGGGTGGCAGGCACTATCCTTGTAGGCATGGAGGATGTGTACCATGCTACAAGTAAATTGTCCTCCAAATTGCGTCGGAGGTCGATGGGCACATAAGGGTAAACCACCGAGCTTCGCGCATCAGAAGGGAAGTCTAAAGGGTCAGTGAACTCAACAAAATGATGGTTAATTCGCTCCCTTAAGACACGAGCCTCAGATTCCAACCAATCAGAAATCCCAGAACCCTCGAAGGTAGAAGGAGCCACAGCTCTATCCCATGCAGACTGTGAAGAAGAATCTCCTAGATCCATATCTGCAATTTTCTGAATTAAAGGATTAAGGACAATATGTTCGTGGTCCAAGGATTCATAAGTTGCGGAGGTCTCCATGACTTAAATATAGGAAGTGGAATGAAGGTAACTAATTAATGTATGGAGTTTCCTTCGAGGAGAAAACAACATCATCAGATGACTCTTCATGTACTTAATCAATAGAGAAGAAGTTTGGTTCAGTCATGAAAGAGATATTAGTCCGTTCGATTACTAAGGTGGTGGAGATGTTCCAAAGGTCGAAAACGAAATTAATGCAAGTAATCATCAATGGATGATGGTTGTGTTTCCAGAATATAGACTCCATGCACGTTCCAAAAAGCGCGGGAAAGGCTTTGATCCACTAATATCACCAAGTATTGGATATATTAGTGCGATGGGTAATGTTGGCTACATATTTTATAAAAGCCAGTTACAGTTCGACAGGTGGCAAAGTAAGGGCAATACAGGAAGAATATTTAATCTTCGATCATGATCGTACACGTGGCGGTTAATATTAATTCTTTCGTAGTCTGAGTAGCATTGGATCAGCGAAGAGATACAAGGTGACGTGGCTTCAACGGTTACTCACATTCAAATTCAAATATAAGAGGGAAGTCCAACTGCAAGTAATGGCGTAGTGGAACTACTTCTAAGGCAACATGATCAAGCAATCATGGAGGAGCAGTTTGACGGTTTGAAGTGCAGTTCGATGGTCATCCTTGAGGAGTATAAATAACAGGGAAGCTCCCAGAAAAAGGCCCCAGACTCAGATCCAACAAACCAGTCATTTACTTCATATTTTCTTTTCCAGTTTTACATTTCCAGTCTTTACATTTCCTGCACTTTAAATACCTGTTCTTTACATTCCTGCACTTTAAATTCCTACATTGCACTTCATTCATAAGAGTAATTTCAAGTAAATTGTTGCTGTAAACCTCTACGAGGCTAAGTTTGGATCATTGTAAGTTTTCATCTTACTGAAATATTTCAATTATTCGGCATTTAACTGTTATTTTGCTTAATTTTCCCTAAGTCAAGCCACCAGTAAAAATCCTTTTCATTGAGGCTGAAAGAACTAAAACACAATCATCTGATAATTGGTTGGCAATTATAATTTCTGTAAGGACTGATTGATCCTTATTGACACGCTCGCATTTACAAAAATACTCTTCGAAAGCCAAAAAGCCAACAACTTCATTTTTAAAATTTTATATAAAACCTCAACAAAATTAAAAGTAGCAAACACGTCCCCAAATTATGTTTTATATTAGACTTTGTTATATTTTGCTCTTCATTCTTATTACTTTATTATACATATTTTTTTTATCAAGGTCCAAATATACCCCAACATTGAAAATCAATTTATAAAAGGGCATTGGAAATATATGCTAATACTAGTAACTAAATTGCCCAAGAATTGCCAAAGAAATTACACAGAGAGAGAGAGAGAGAGAGAGAGAGAGAGACAACAAGAACAAGGCGAGAGGAGGGATAGTTGTCAGGAAGGGGAAATAGTGGTCGTCGTCGGTATCTTTTTGAGAAGAAGAATCCAATATCATCTTGAGAAGAAGAATCCAATATCATCTTCTCTACTACTACTACTCTTTCACTCTCTCCTCTCTCTCTCCTCTCTCCTCTCTCCTCTTTGTGTACCCCTCAAAGAACTCCTTGTTCTCTTTCTCTAGCTCTTTCCACACTACAAAATTAATCAAGGAGAAATTACAATTAATTACATATTTTCAATATATATTTTAAATTTAATGATCAAATTTATCAATTAAAGTTATAAACTTTTTCGTCACTTTACAATTTACTCTTTTTAGTCTTACCACTAATTCACAATTTTCTCAATAATAAACCCACAAACAAATCCCACTTTAGTGTCTCCATGAGGGATAGAGGAGTAAAAAGTTAAAAACACTTTCTGTTTTCTTTTTTTCTTTTCCTTCTTAAACCTTTTCTTGAGAAATAACTTATAAGTCAGTTTATTAGTCTTTTTTATTGATTTAGGTCACATTGCTCTCTATTTTTTATATATCTTTTAGTAATAAAAAAAAAAAAAAAAAACTTAGTTTGCGCCTTCCAAAACAACCCTCAATAATAAGTTTTTTTTAAAAATTTATTTTTATCTCATAGATTATATGTCGAAATTACCCTAAATACTTTTACACAAATTTTTAAAATTTAAAAAAGTATGTTTATAAATTATACAAAGAGGGACAATATATAGGACAGATGAAGATTCTATCATCAATGATAAATGAATATAATTACAAAAAAAATCTGTAACAAGCTATATAATTTTAAAGGGTAGTAGTAAAGATTTAAAAAAAAAAAATTAAGAACAGAAAATCTCAAACGGGGCATACATCGGATCATACGTTGAAATTTATGCATCTCAAACTTATCATAGAATATAATAAATTATGATAAAAAATAAAGAAATTTAAGAATAGAAGGTCATTGATCTAATTAATATACATGTATGTATGCATAAACTTTCCAGTGGGTGGGTGGGTGAAGTTTTCTAACTTAAAATAGTGATGATATATATAAATCAATAATTCATATAAAATAACGTTATTTAATGTATACCTTTATTTTAAAACAAAATACTTTTTAAGTATGAGTTTATTTATAAAAATGATATTACCATATATAATTCTTGTAGAATTTTGTATAAATAAAATTTTTTGGACTTAAAAAGGTGATCATGGATTGATGATACTAACCTGTGGAAGTAATGACTGGTTGAATATTTGCATGCTTGGACAGAGCTTCCATGCACTCTTCTATGCTCATGTTAAATATTATACACTCTTCTATTAGGTGTTGTACCTGCATCATTCCATCATCACTATTACAAACACAACATTAGAAAGAAAAAAAAAAAAACAAACAAACAAATAAAGAGCTCAGTCAAGTGATCGTGAGTTTGAATTTCATGAAACAAAAGCTTAATTCTTTGGGATCGTGCACAATAATTATAGATATATGCAGGGGCGGAGGGAAGGAGCCCGCGGGGGTGTTGGGTATACTTTCTTATTAGAGTGTGTGACTCAATTGATTTTGGAAAAAGAGTTTAATTTGGTTTAGTATTAATTATAATATATTTTTATATATTATATTTAATTTGCGGAGATCCAATCTTATTTAAAAACAATTAGGGTTTGATTACTAAACCCTAGATTCACAATATATATATTGTTTTGTGTGTGCCGTAGGGGACCTAGCAGCAGTGGCTAATTGATTTTGGGTAAAAATTGGACTTGATAATCAATTCGGCTGGTTTTGACTTGGAGCAGCAGCATTAACTTTTTGTTGATCATCTTCGGTGGGTTATCATTGTGATAAGAATAGTGGTGCTCTGCTTTGTTCAGTTTTGGTGCTGATTTGGTTCGTTATTTTGGGTCTTCTACGACTCTGATTCTAAAGATTTTGGTTCATCTATTTGGTGAGGTCTGTCCTCTTATTTATTTGTGATTATTTGGAATTCATCTAAGGGTGGTTTGTGAGACCATTAGTGTCTTGTTTGTAATCGTTTGGAACTTATTTGGTTGATAGTGGAATCAGATTTCGATCCCGTGGACGTATCTCACATTGAGGGAACCACGTAAAAATTCTTGTGTTGCTTTTGATTTAATTTTTCCGCATTAGTTTTTATTCCCATTGATTGATTTGCTTGTGGGGAATCACATATTTTCCCTAACAATTGGTATCAGAGCTTACAGTTTATTTGTGTTTAATTATTTATGTAAATCAATGGAGGGGAATGTGGGTGGTATGTCTAGCTTCAATGGAAACAATTGGGTAACTTGGAAAACTAAAATGGAGGACCTATTATTTTGTAAAGATTTATATGGACCCATTGAGGGTGATAGTGGCAAACCCGAGAATATGAAAGATGATGAATGGAATAGGCTTAATCGAAAAGCCGTTGGTGTTATCCGTCAATGAATTGATGACAATGTGTTTCATCATGTTGCTACTGAAACTTCGGCACATGATTTATGGAAAAAATTAGAGAGTCTTTATGATAGAAAATCAGCCACAAATAAAGCCTTTCTGTTTCGTAAGTTGGTTAATTTAAAATATAAAGAGGGCAGCCCTATTCCGGAACATCTGAATGAAATAAAGAGTATTGTTAACCAACTTGCTTCTATGAAAATTGTTTTTGATGATGAGTTGCAGGCTTTGATGCTACTTAGTTCCTTACCTGAAAGTTGGGAGACTTTGGTTGTGACAGCTAGTAATTCGGCACCCGATGGAGTTGTCACAATGGGCCAAGTCACTAGTAGCCTGTTGAATGAAGAAACCAGAAGAAAATCAGAGGGTTCCTCTCATTTGAAAGCATTTGTTGTAAAAGGCCGAAGCAAAACAAGGGGGAGGAGTAAGACTCCTCATGGTCGTGATCAAAGCCGTGACAAATTAAAAGATGGTTCTTTTTCAAAGAAAGACGTTGAGTGCTACAATTGCCATGAGAAAGGGCACATGAAGCGGGAATGCAGAAAACACAAGAACAAGAAGATAAGGCGTGACAAAAATGTGGATAAGAAACAAAAAGACACAACAGCAGTTACTACCGATGATATCATGGTCGTTTTGTGAAGATGATTGTATCAATTTTGTGGGCCAAAAGAGTCATTGGGTGATTGATTACGTGCTTCTTTTCATGTGTCTACTCGAGTTGCTTCCTCCACTACCTCCACTGCAGGAGATTATGGTTCTGTTTGAATGGTTAATGAAGGTGTGTCCAAGAGTATCGGCATGGGTGATGTTTGTTTGGTAACAAATTTGGGCTACAAGTTGTTACTTAAAGATGTGAGGCATGTTCAGACATTCGCCTCAATTTGATCTCTTGGGAAGTTAGATTATAAAGGCTTCAACAACAAATTTGGTGATGGAATATGGAAGCTCACAAAGGGTTCTTTGGTGGTGGCTAAGTGCAAGAAGACTCATACACTTTATTCGATGCAAGGAAAAATTTGTAAAGGTGTTGTCAATGCACTTGAAGATGATACTTCACCGAATTGTGGCATAAGCGGCTTGGCCATGTGAGTGAAAAGGGTCATAAGTTTTGTTCAAGAAAGAGCTTCTACTCGGTTTGAAAGGTACACATCTTAAAACTTATGTTCATTGTTTGGCGGGTAAACAACATAGAGTTTCTTTTCATAAAAATGTTGCTTCTAGAAAAGAAAATGTTTTGGAGTTGATTCATTCGGATGTTTGTGGTCCTTTAAAAGTTAGAACACATAGTGGTGCACTTTATTTTGTTACTTTCATTGATGATTATTCAAGGAAAGTTTGGGCTTTTCTACTAAAAACTAAAGATCAAGTTCTAGAAGTATTTAAGCATTTTCAGGCTATGATTGAAAGAGAAACAAGACAGAAATTGAAGTGCATCCGAACAGACAATGGTGGTGAATACATTGGGCCATTTGATGAGTATTGTCGCAGCCAAGGTATTCGGCACCAAAAGACAGTTAAGAAGACTCCTCAACAAAATGGCGTTGCCGAGAGAATGAACCGCACTATTGTAGAAAGAATAAGGTGTTTGCTTTCACAAGCTAAATTGTCAAAATCCTTTTAGGGTGAGGCAATGAGTACAACGATTGACGTGATCAATTTGTCTCCTTGCTATCCTTTGAATGGTGATATTCTTGAAAGAGTTTGGACGGGCAAAGATGTGTCTTATGAGCACTTGAGAGTGTTTGGTTGCTGAGCTTTTGTTCACATTCCAAAGGATGAGAGGTCCAAGCTTGATAGTAAGTCAAGACAATGCATTTTTCTTGGCTATGGGAGTGATGAATTCGGGTATAGATTGTGGAATTCGGTCGACAAGAAAATTATTCGAAGCCGTGATGTTGTGTTTCTTGAAGACCAAACAATTGAAGACTTTGGCAAAGGTGGTCAACCGGAGCCAAAAACTAGTGATCTCATTGACATGGATCCATTTTCTTCATCTTCAGTTGATGATGAAAATGGGAGAGATGTGCAGCCACCTATTGAAGATGTGGAGGATGATGCTAATCCTAATGAAGTTGAGCTAGAAATTGAAGAAGTGCATCCAACTCAAGAATCGCCACCACAACTTGAGTTAAAAAAATCTACAAGGGACCGACAACCTTCAAGAAAGTATCCTCCCAATAAATTTGTGTTAATTTCCGATCAAGGGGAGCCGGAGAGCTACCAAGAAGCAATTGAGCATGCAAAGAAAGGTGATTGGAAAAAGGCCATGGAAGAGGAGATGAATTCCTCGCTTGAAAACTAGACTTATGATTTAGTGAAGTTGCCTAAGGGGAGGAAAATTCTGAAAAATAAGTGGGTTTTCAAATTGAAGAATGATGGCAAGAATCTGAGGTACAAGGCACGTCTTGTTGTGAAAGGCTTTGGGTAAAAAAAAAGCATTGACTTTGATGAGATTTTCTCACCGGTTGTGAAGATGTCTTCTATTCGGGTTGTAATTAGCATGGCTGCAAGTATGAACCTTGAAGTTGTGCAACTTGATGTGAAGACCGCATTTCTTTATGTTGTTCTTGAAGAAGAAATTTACATAGAGCACCCGGAAGGTGTTGTGAAAAAAGGGAAAGAGAAATTTGTTTGCAAATTGAAGAAAAGTTTGTATGGTCACAAGTAAGCTCCACGGCAATGGTACAAAAAATTTGTGTGACACCCGAAATTTTTTGCTTTTAAAATTTCAATAAATAGAATTCAAAAAAATAAATAAACCAATCAATAAATAATAATAAATAAATAGGAAATTGGGAAGTTATCAATTAAATTGTTTGTAAGACACCACACATTAAATATCTTAGTAAGTGGTAAGTGATATTTTATAGTTTGGTAGTAAGGTTTATAGGCGTAAAACTAATGTATAATCATAAGTAATTTTAGGACTCATAAAAGGAATCATAATCCTTGGATTTGATTTTAAGGAAAAAAAAAAAAGGAAAAAAAAAAAAAAGTGGTGATTTGTCGCCATCCTAAGGCATTAGAGGATGACATGCAAACTTGATGAATCATCAAGTTGATAAAGAGGAGATTCCACTTGTTAGACAGGTGGCAGCATTTGAGCATATCACACCACCTATAAATAGTGCACGGCTTGAAGGACAAGAAGACAAAATATAATAAGCATCCAAGTAAGTAATAAAACATTGGCAGAATAAGAAGAGACGGGAGCAAGCTTAGAAGAATTTAGGAGTAATTTTAGGTGAGTTTTATTATACTTTGAGTTACTATAATATGTTTTTATATGTTTTAAGTTATCATAATATATTTTACTTAATGTTTTATGTTATCACAATTTATTTAATATAATTTATGTTTTATGGTTAGGTTAACAGTCCAATTATGTGAATTATTTTCTAAACTCTATTTGTTCAAATTAAAATCCATGGATATGTTTGTTTTATTTTTAAAGAATATTTGGTTATGATTTTATATGAAAATATGTTTTGTGAATACCACCACGGGAGTCCCACACCTTGGGGGACTTAAATAATCATTGGCTAGTGTTTGACCATTTTGTGGTCCCCTGTTTGTCATTGATCCATTGACCCCTGTAGTGATTGTCACTTTAGTGACCTCTGTTCTGTACCGTGGTTATAGTGATTCTTTTTCGTTTCTGCCACTTAATTTATTTGTGTATTCAACTCAAATTGTGTAAATGTTTTAGTTAAATAATTATCCATGGCTATTTTGTGCTCCTATACTCACTGTATAATATTTCTCACTCTGCTATGTGCTTATAGCTGTTACCCTTTCAGGTGACGAGATTTAGCGGGATCAAGATGGAAAATGAATCGCTGTGTTGTTTTTTTTTAAATCTTTTTTTTTTTTTTCGTCTGTTCTGTTTTGAACTCTTGTAACATAATAAAGTTCAAATGACTATGTTTTGTTTCCTTTTAAATAAGCAGTTGGTACCCAATTATTTTATTTAATTTATCCGCTTGCGCTGCGACTACAAAAATTATTTGAATTCTTTTTATATTATCTTGTTACGACGCCGAGCCCTTGGGTACCGGGTTTGGGTCGTGACAATTTGACTCTTTCATGATGAATAATGGTTTTTTTAAAACCACTTCGGACCATTGTGTGTTTGTGCAAAATTTTTCGGGTGGCAAATTTATTATTCTTTTGCTTTATGTTGATGACATGTTAATTGTGGGTCAAGATTCTACCATGATTAACAGGTTGAAATTAGAGTTGAGCAAGTCTTTTGCTATGAAAGATTTGGGACCGGCAAAGCAAATACTTGGTATGAAAATTATTCGTGATCGCAAAGAGGAACTGATTTGGTTGTTTCAAGAGAGCTACATTGAGAAAGTTCTTGAGAGGTTCAACATGGATAAAGCAAAACCGTTGGTTGTCCACTTACGTCACTTCAAGTTTAGTTCGAATCACTGTCCTACAAGTAAGAAAGACAAAGAAGAGATGTTGAAAGTTCCTTATGCTTCAGCAGTTGGTTCTTTGATGTACGCCATGGTTTGTACAAGGCCGGATATTGCTCAGGCCGTTGGTGTGGTGAATTGGTTTCTCTCTAATCCGGGTAAAGAACATTGGGCAGCGGTAAAATGGATTCTAAGATATCTTCGAGGGACTTCGAAGGTGTGTTTGTGTTTTGGGAATGGTAAGTCGATGCTTGATGGGTTCACAGATTCTGACATGGCTGGTGATGTTGATTCTAAGAAATCTACTTCGGGGTATTTGGTGACTTTTGCAGGGGGAGCTATGGCATGACAATCTAAATTACAAAAATGTGTTGCTCTCTCAACTATCAAAGCTAAATTTATTGCCATTACGGAAGCTTGCAAAGAAGAGTTATGGTTGAAGAAATTTTTGCAAGAGTTGGGTTTAAAGCAAGAAAAGTATGTGTTTTATTGTGATAGTCAAAGTGCTATTCACTTAAGTAAAAATTCTACTTTTCATTCGAAATCGAAACACATTGATGTGAGATACCATTGGACTCGCGATGTGTTAGATTCGAAATTGTTACAACTCGAAAAGGGTCACACAGATGATAATATTTCAGATATGTTAACAAAGACTTTGTCGAGAGACAAACATTTAAAGTGTCGAACTTTGGCGGGTATGGTTGATGTCTCCACCTAAGTCGGTAGGGGGAGAATTGTTGGGTATACCTCCTTATTGGAGTATGGGACCTAATTGGTTTTGGAAAAAGAGTTTAATTTGGTTTAGTATTAATTATAATATATTTTTATATATTATATTTAATTTGTGGAGACCCAATCCTATTTGAAAACAATTAGAGTTTGATTACTAAACCCTAGATTCACAATATATATATTGTTTTGTGTGTGCCGTAGGGGACCTAGTAGCAGTGGCTAATTGATTTTGGATAAAAATTAGACTTGGTAATCAATTCGGCTGGTTTTGACTTGGAGCAGCAGCATTAACTTTTTGTTGATCATCTTCGGTGGGTTATCATTGTGATAAGAATAGTGGTGCTCTGCTTTGTTCAATTTTGAAGCTGATTTGGTTCGTTATTTTTGGGTCTTCTACAACTCTGGTTCTAAAGATTTTGGTTCATCTATTTGGTAAGGTCTTTCCTCTTGTTTATTTGTGATTATTTGGAATTCACCTAAGGGTGGTTTGTGAGACCATTAGTGTCTCATTTGTAATCGTTTAGAACTTATTTAGTTGATAGTGGAATCAAATTTCGATCCCGTTGACGTATCTCACATTGAGGGAACCACGTAAAAATTCTTGTGTTGCCTTTGATTTAATTTTTCCACATTAATTTTTATTCCCATTGATTGATTTATTTGTGGGGAATCACATATTTTCCCTAACAGGGGGAGTCACGTCTCCCTAAATTTTGGATTTTTTTTTTTTTTTAACAAACATAAAAAAAATATTTTATATAAAAAAAACTATAAAAATATTATTTACAGTGAAATGTCAATGATATTTTTAAAATTATAAGAACAATAATGATTGTTTTGATTGAAAATAAAGAGACTACGATATTATTATTTATAAAAATTTAAATATAATGGTGATCTCTATCATTATTGATATGCAAATGTAATTAATCTCAATGAAAATATAGAATTTATTGAATTGTTAGTTACATTTAATATGCAAGGTTCATCCTCTACGTGTTTCTTTATTATTGGTTGGTAATATCACATGTCAATGATTGCTTGGTATGACTATTATATTGAATATTTACGCATATTTTCTATAAAAAAAATTACTTTACCATTATATAATTTATTTTAAAACTTTATATCCATGACTTTTTTAAATGTTGTCCATGATACACTAATTATAAATAACATATTTCCTTTGTTTGATTTGAATTTTCTAAAAACACTTTTTAAAAAATTCTACGTTTTTGTTTTTATTGAATTTTTTAATATTTTAAATAATTTTTTTAACTTTAAGACACGCCTAACATAAATATACTTAAAAATTATAATTTTTGAGAAAAAATCTTTAAAAAATTCACTAAATACCAAAAATATAAAAAAAATATATTTTTTGTATTTTTATGTATTTATTAATTTTTTAAAATATTTTTACACAAATATTATTTTTTTAGATACATCATGCATCGAAAAAAGTTTTTTAAAAAAAAATACTTAAAATTTTAAAAATATTCACTAAAAATAAAATAAAATAAAATAAAATAAAAATAAAAATTAATTTTGAAAAACTTAATTCAAAAAACTCAAACTAAACACACTAATTATTATTATTATTATTTTTTAATCTTTTTGAAGTCAATCGTAAAAATTTATGTGAAATATTTTTGTAAATATTTTCAATGTTATAATTAAGAAGTGCCCTCTAATTTATTTTCTTAGCTCCACCACTAGATATACGTGTAGAGTAATAAGATTCAAGACAAAACGTTGAATATTTTCTTCATAGAGACCACTATAGAAGGGGGAAAAAAAAACACACGGAGTTACCATGTGGATATATGAAGCAGAAGATTCACCCATGATCGATCTTTTCTTGTCTAACAAACACAACAAAACCCTCTGTTATTACTTTGTTAATTAGAATCGGAGAAAAGAAAAGAAAAGAAAAGAAAAGAAAAGAAAAGCAGGAGGAAACAAAGTGGTAGATCAAGGAAGGCAAATGGTTTTGAAGATGTGATAGGTCGAGATATACAAAAGAATATCAAAATGGATTCATGAATGGGAATATATATATATATATATAATAGTAATAAAATAATAACACTATAAATTCAGATTTAAGTATTTACAAATTATTTAAAATTATTATTTTATAATTTAAATTTATTTTATATATAAATTTCACCCTATATAAATTTAATATTCATTATACAATCATCTACTGAGGAAAATCTGCATAATTTTGTTTGGTTTCCAGACTTTTTCTTAATAAAATAAAAGTATCAAAAAATAAAATTAAAAAGGAAAAGGAGGTGGAGATCGGGTGATGTCAGCGGGTGGTGGTGGGGTCGGCAGTCCCACGTGGGAGAAGGGATTTGATTGGTGGAAAGGAGATGAGAGAAGATTTCATCAACTGCCGTTCTTTGTTGTTACGTGGCCACTGTATCACCCCTCCACGGACACCTTGGGCTACCATCCCCCAACTTCTCTCTTTTTTTTTTCTTTTCTTTTCTTTTTTGCATTTTTTTTTGGGATAAATTATACTCTTTAAGAAAAAATTAACAACGTTTGACATGTACTAAAATAGTATTACAATTATCTTATTTGGATCATATCACCTCTATCATATCATTTCAAATTTAATTTATATTTTACCTTTTTTAGTAAAAAAATTTAAAAATATATTTATTTAGATCATCTTAAATACCACTTTATACTAGTTGGCATCATATTTTTAATATAATTACACTGACTCTCCTTTCAGAAAGTTACATGACCTAAACTAAATATATATAGTCAAGAGTCATTAAAATAAATAAATATAAATATATATTTTCATAAAAAAGAGATGATAATATTATTTTTTCGCTTTTCATAACTACTAAATTACTGATAAATGAACTAATTGTTATGCAAATTATATTGAAGACTAGGGTAATTATATAAAAAAATATGGAAATAACTGTATTTTCTACTAAATCTGATAGGAGGTGAATTTAATATACCATTTTTTGATAAAAATCCAGTGGCCCCTGGAAGTTGGAAGAAAATTTAAGTCATACAATTTAGATATAATTATGTCAAAATTTTAAAATTTATTATATATTTGTTTTTTTCAAATTTTAAAGAAGGTCAATATTATTTATTTATTTATTTTAAAACAAAACTTTGTTACATATCCCTACTAAGGCCTCTATTGGGAGGTTAAAAAAAAAAACTAATTTATTGGATTATTGATTTATTTAAATCATATAATTTTTTTTTTTTTACACAATTTTTTCATAATAAACCAATAATTAAATAATTCACTTCCCCAAATAGACATAAATTATCAAATTTTCTCCCAAACGAGGTAGCTCGACTCATTTGAAGTCACACTCGTGTGTCACTAATAGTAAAAATGATAGTTAGGCATATCTACCATTTTCCTTTTCGTAAGGGCAAATTATATTGAAATTTTTTAGATTAAAAAAATATAATACATTCCACAAATTTAATATATTTGTACGGGGAGTAAATATCCATTATCACACGTACTTTCGTGTCCAAGTCGCTACTTCCTTCGTTCGACCTGCGAATACAACGAAGGTGAGCTACCCGGCGATGGGTTGCTGAAAAACCCATCCGACGGTCAAGTCAGCGCACACTCAGAGAGAGAAGACAATGTGTTAGTGTTTCTCTCACCAAAAGATGTTCCATTTCCAGTATGGGGGTGCATAGTCACGTTTATATACCTTCTGCGCGTGTCTCTACGTCCATTCGCCTTCTGATGCGTGAACCTGCTCTCCTATCCCACTCTCCCACGACGTCGGTATACAAGCACCACCTAACCAAACGCTAAAGCCAAGGATTGGCTTAACAGATAGCTGGCAAATTTAACGCCGCCATCTTCCTACGACCGTATTACTTTCGAGACATACAATGCTCCTAGTCGAGCTCCGTTATGACCGAGCTTAACAACCCTTCATTATGACCGAGCTCTTGCTCGGTTGGGCCGGTTTGCGAAGGACCATACATGCCGATCTCAACGAGCAAACAACACGAATCAGGCTGCTAGATAAATTATCCCGGCCAAATCGAACTTGGGTTTTAACTGAGCGCACTGCCCCTGGATTGGCCCAGCCCAGCTTGGCCCAAACATGCTCGGACCAATTTTAGGCCGGTCATTACACGGCCGAAAGCCAGATTATGAAATCTCCCTCTCAATATTGACACCAATTCTTTTTTTTAGGCTTTGTTTGGTATGCTATGTTTGGGCTAAAATAATTACAAAAAGAAAAAAATATGTTTTTTAGCCAAATAAAATAAAATATCATATCAAAATCATAATTATTTTATTTTTTCTCTTACAAAAGTCAAAAAAATCAAAAATTCTATTCCAAATGAGAGTTTTTAGCTTCGGACTAAAATAGTTAAAAACTAAAAAGTCAACTTTGCATCCTAATCGAAGGCTTAAAAAGTTTAAAGTGACTTGAACTAATTCACGTAGAGTTTGTAGAGACAAAAATAAAAAATATATATATATTAAAATATGACAATATTATTTTTGTATTCATGTAATTTTGAAAAATTAAATATTATGTAAATTAAAATATTAAAAATAGTTGGTATAATTATGTCAAAATTTAGAAAAGTAAATATATTTTTTTTCAAGAGTAAATTATAAATACATTCATCGAGATTTGTTTAAAATATAAATTGCCTAATGTAATTTAAAAACTTACAAATGCCTTCTTATATAAAAAATTATTTAACAGAATTAATTAAAAATATAAGATTCCTAACTCTCATTCAATAATTAATAAAAGTACCTGAATAATTAATTGAAATAAATTTATGATATTATTAGAAACTGTTAATTGACTTGATAATTTATTAATAAAATAAATTATTTGTTATAAAATTAAAAATTTTAAGAGATATGATATAATCTTCAAAATTGTAAGAACCATTTTAATTTTAACCCAAACTCGAGACTGTATTTATAATTTATCTACTAAAAGAGAAAGACAAGAGGTTGATGGCACTTCAAAGATTGAGGAAAATTTACGGAGTGTGAATTTGTACATCGAATATAATTCTGAAAATGAAGTGGATTATATAGATTTAAATTTAACGGAATATATATTACACTTAACATGGTTGTAGTCTGTCAATATACTTTTGAATAATTTTTTAAACATTTTTTCATATGCAACCAAAATCAAAAGGCTAGATGGTACCTGAGCCCAAGAACATTCCACTGTTCATTTAATTTTGCCAAACACTTTGAAAGCAACGCAACACATTTAGCGATGATTTGGAAAATTTATTAAAAGTTAATTTTTTTATTTTTATGTGTATAAAAAATGTAAGAAATGATGTGACTTAAAATGGGTTAAAAGTTAAAAGTTATTTTTTATTTTTTGCTTTCCAAATGGCGCCTTAATGAGTCTTATCTCAAAGAATTTTTTCAACATATGTTATGATATTATTATTGATTTCATTTATTATAAAAATTACAAATATCTAAATTTTTTAAAATTATGTCACATTATCTATTAATACATTAATTGATATATCAATTGATACATATAATATTATTCTATATTTTAAGATCATATGTTAAAAAAGAATTAAATGGGTACAATTATTCCTACTTGTATAGAAAGTAGTAAAAATTAAATAATGTCTAAATCAGATAATATATTTTATAATCAGATTAAATCATCCTCGTTACTAATTTTCTCTCCATTTTAATGTTTCATTTTTTTTTTTTTAATACCTTTTCACTGTCCTTATTTTTATATGATTTTTTTTCTGGGAATTTTTGTTTTTGAACACTTAAAAACATACTTTTATTTTTTTATTTTTGTCAAATTAATTTTCAATTTTTCAAAATAAATTCTGAAAATTCAACCAACCAAACAAAAAAAATCAACTAAAGTTTTTTCTAATTGGGATTAATTTGTTAAAAAAATGATGACATACAATACATAAAATAAAAAATAAAATAAACTGAAAATAATTGAACAAGACTTTACCCTAAAGTTGACGAGGCTCACATCACATGATAATTTTTTTTATACTATATATTGTAATAGTTAAATAATTTTATTGTCAATTTCCTACCATGGATGGAATAATATAATTTTGTCCACATAAAAGACATATATCAGATTTATTAGTTTGTTGAAAAACACTAAATTTATTTTCACTTTTGTTTAATATTTCTCATATAAGTGGAGATAATTAATACTAATTATTACTTTCTTAACACGGATCTAACAAAACGTATTTCAAATAGTCTCTCAAGTTAAGTCTATACCTTCCTCTCTTGCCAACTACAGGTTGTTTTGAGAAAATAGTTAAAAGTTAGTTTTTTTTATTTTTGATTTTTATTTTTTTTTTAAAATGTATAAAAAAATGTGAGAGATAACGTGACCAAACCAGATTAAAAGTTGAAAGATAACTTTTAATCATCTTTTCAAAATAACTCTACGTTGAATGCAGCACAATTAAATGAAACGAGGAAGAATGTACTTGGGGTTAGGGGACCATTTGAAATAAGACTGTTGTGTTGCATTCAATGTTTTCGGCAAGAGAAGAAGTTATCAAGGCATCTAATGAGTTTGGCAAAATTAAATGAAAAGAGGCAGAATGTACTTTGGGGTTAGGGGACCATTTGAAATAAGACTGTTGTGTTGCATTCAATACTTACGTTTAGGGGATCATTTGAAATGGAATAAATTCCCTTTCATATCTCAATTTTTTTTATATTTCTTCATATATTATTTTTTTTATGGATTTTAATTTGAACATATATTGATGATCCGAATGGACCTTGCAATGAAAGTCATCCATGTAAAAATTAACTTCATCAGATAACTATAATCATAGGAACAAATCGCATTTATTTTACAAAAAGATTATTTAAATTTAATTATATTTATTATTCATTTTGTAAAATAAAATACAATTTATTTTTGTATTTACAATTTTTTGATAAAATTGATTTTTTGTATGAACAACTTATGAAATAAACGGTTCAAATTATCAGTATAAATCTAAATTAAAATTCTATAAAAAAAATATAAATAAGTATAAAGTGATGAGATATAAAAGAAGTTTTAAAATTAGCAAAGCACTGAGGACACGCGAACACTGGAGTCAGCCGGGCTGTGCCACGTGTATTCAACATGTTGCGAGTTGAAAGCATAGTCTGGCCACGCTTTTGAATGTCAACTAAAACGACGTCGTTTTCTTTTTTTCAATTTCATTTTTAATTTTTGTGTTTAACTAATTACACTGATAATTTCTGAAATTTATTATGTGTTATTCAACTTGAATCTTAAGAATAATACTATATGCATCAATTAGTGTACTAACTATTAGTATATTAAGAATAATACTATATACACTAATTAGTGTATTAACTATTAATATTTCACTAATTGGTACATGTAACACCATCAAAATTTTAATTATGCTACTTTAATCTCAAATTACAAAACGTAAGTTTAAATGATTCTTAGGGATGTTTTGAGAAGTGGTTAAAAATTACTTTTTGATTTTTTTTGACTTTTTTGTGTGAGAGAAAAGTGAGTTAAAAATTGAGAAGTGACTTTTAACCCACTTTTCAAAATAGACCTTAATCCACAAATCGTCTAAATTATTCACTAGATAAAGCATTTTTTTTTTTACAATTGGAATGTATTGTTTGGTTTTCGTGAATTTATCACAAGATCTAATTTAATAATTTAAACTGTTCACTTTTTTAAATTTTTTTCACATATTATGCATATAAAAAATAAAATTAATTTAAAAATCATAGTCATATAATTAAATCACATTTATTTTTAAAAAAAATATAATAAATATAATTTTAAAAATAAAATATTTATTCTTTTAAAAGAAAAATATGATTTAATTATATAATTATAATTATTCAATTAATTTAAATTTTTATATAACTAATATACTCAAAAAATTGTAAAAAATAAATAATCTGAATTATCGATGGTGATACATCCAAACAATACCACTAATAAAATTGCCAAGTGGAGAGAATCAACTTCAATTTTAAAATTTTATATAAAACCTCAACAAAATTAATTAAAAGTACCAAACACTTCCCCAAAATTATATTTTCATTGTTATATTTTGCTCTTCATTCTTATTACTTTATTATACATATTTTTTTTTATCAAGTTCCAAATATACCCCAACATTGTAAATCAATTTATAAAAGGCCATTGGAAATATATGCTAATACTAGTAACTAAATTGCCAAGAATTGCCAAAGAAATTACAGGAGAGAGAGAGAGAGAGAGGACACAACAAAGAACAAGGCGAAATAGTGGTCGTCGTCGGTATCTTTTGAGAAGAAGAATCCAATATCATCTTGTGGATTCTTTGCCTTGTCTTCTCTACTACTTCTTCACTTTCTCTCCTCTTTCTCCTCTCTCCTCTTTGTGTACCCCTCAAAGAACTCCTTGTTCTCTTTCTCTAGCTCTTTCCACACTGCAAAAATAATCAAGGAGAAATTACAATTAAATACATACTTTCAATATATATTTTAAATTAAATGATCAAATTTATCAATTAAAGTTATAAACTTTTTCATCACTTTACAATTTACTCTTTTAGTCTTACCACTAATTCACAATCTTCTCAATAATAAACCCACAAACAAATCCCACTGTAGTGTCTCCCATGAGGGATAGAGGAGTAAAAGTCAAAAACACTTTCTTTTTTCTTTTCTTTTTTCCTTCTTAAACCTTTTCTTGAGAAATAACTTATAAGTCAGTTTGTTAATTTTTTTATTGATTTAGGTCACATTACACACTATTTTTTATATTTTTTTTTGTAATAAGTAAAAAAAATAAAACTTAATTTGCGCTTTCCAAAAACAACCCTTAATAATAAGTTTTTTTTTTAAATTTATTTTTATCTCATAGATTATATGTCGAAATTACCTAAATACTTTTACAGAAAATTTTTAAAATTTAAAAAGTATGTTTATAAATTATACAAAGAGGGACAATATATAGGACAGATGATGATTCTATCATCAATGATAAATGAATATAATTTAAAAAAATCTGTAAGAAGCTATATAATTTTAAAGGGTAGTAGTAAAAATTTTTTTGAAAAAAAAAAAAAATTAAGAACAGAAAATCTCAAACGGGGCATACATCGGATCATACATTGAAATTTATGTATCTCAAACTTATCATAGAATATAATAAATTATGATAAAAAATAAAGAAATTTAAGAATAGAAGGTCATTGATCTAATTAATATACATGTATGTATGCATAAACTTTCCAGTGGGTGGGTGGGTGAAGTTTTCTAACTTAAAATAGTGATGATATATATAAATCAATAATTCATATAAAATAACGTTATTTAATGTATACTTTTATTTTAAAACAAAATACTTTTTAAGTATGAGTTTATTTATAAAAATGATATTACCATATATAATTCTTGTAGAATTTTGTATAAATAAAATTTTTTAGACTTAAAAAGGTGATCATGGATTGATGATACTAACCTGTGGAAGTAATGACTGGTTGAATATTTGCATGCTTGGAGAGAGCTTCCATGCACTCTTCTCTGCTCATGTTAAATATTATACACTCTTCTATTAGGTGTTGTACCTGCATCATTCCATCATCACTATTACAAACACAACATTAAAAAGAAAAAAAAAAAACAAAGAAATAAAGAGCTCAGTCAAGTGATCGTGAGTTTGAATTTCATGAAACAAATGCTTAATTCTTTGGGATCGTGCACAATAATTATAGATATATGTGTAGAGTAATAAGATTCGAGACAAAACCTTGAATATTTTCTTCATAGAGACCACTATAGAAAGGGAAAAAAAAAAAAAAAAAACACGAAGTTACCATGTGGATATATGAAGCAGAAGATTCACCCATGATCGATCTTTTCTTGTCTAACAAACACAACAAAACCCTCTGTTATAACTTTGTTAATTAGAATCGGAGAAAAGAAAAGAAAAGAAAAGAAAAGAAAAGAAAAGCAGGAGGAAACAAAGTGGTAGATCAAGAAAGGCAAATGGTTTTGAAGATGTGATGGGTCGAGATATACAAAAGAATATCAAAATGGATTCATGAATGGGAATATATATATATATATATATGTGTATAATAGTAATAAAATAATAACACTACAAATTTTTAAGTATTTAAAAATTATTTAAAATTATTATTTTATAATTTAAATTTATTTTATATATGAATTTCACCTATACAAATTTAATATTCAATATACAATCATCTACTTAGGAAAATCTGCGTAATTTTGTTTGGTTTTCAGACTTTTTCATAATAAAATAAAAGTATCAAAAAATAAAATTAAAAAGAAAAACGAGGTGGAGATCGGGTAATGTCAGCGGGTGGTGGTGGGGTCGGAAGTCCCACGTGGGAGAAGGGATTTGATTGGTGGAAAGGAGATGAGAGAAGATTTCATCAACTGCCGTTCTTTGTTGTTACGTGGCCACTGTATCACCCCTCCACGTGACACCTTGGGTCCACCATCCTCCAACTTCTCTCTCTCTCTTTTTTTTTTTTAGTGATAAATTATACTCTTTAAGAAAAATTAAGCACGTTTGGTATGTGCTAAAATAACATCACAATTATTTTATTTAGATCATATCATATAATTTCAAATTTAATTTATATTTTATCTTTTAAAAAAATTTAAAATATATATTATTTAGATCATCTTAAATACCACTTTATACTAGTTGGTATCATATTTTTAATATAATTATACTTTATCTCCTTTCATAAAGTTAAATGACCTAA